>LR990949.1:6967994-7322765 GCA_905163415.1 Noctua fimbriata | reverse complement strand
TATCGAAGTAAGTATTTAAAGGTGATTAATTTTAATTTATACATATAGGGTGACGGGCAATTAGTGACCGATACTTAAACACGTGATTGTACTCATGAAAACAAACAACTTTCCCAAAGAAACATTTTTTTTATAGTCATTCACTTTTATCACAATAACACAACCATAAACAACCAAATTCGCGCGCGCGCGCCTTTGACCTATCAGCTGTTAGCTGCGTGACGCCGTTCTGTCTTATTACTATCGTACCGTGCAACAGTGGGTAGGCAGAGTCAACGAACTGAACAAAATGAATTTGATCTTGTAACGAACGCACGTTACAAGATCAAATTCAGTGTTTTAATTTCAATTCATTATTAATATTCTAGTTCACTAATCAGCCATATTTCTTATTTCCATACAGTATTATTGCCAAATTATTTAAAACAGGGAAAAATTTCATCAGCTATTTGCGATGTTGCCAACTCTTTGGATGAACGCTCTTAAATTATCATTAATATCATATCCAGCTCGTAACATTATTATAACTGTTCCAGCTATGCATGCTGCCCTTCGATCCACTAACTCGTAAGGACGCCCTTCTATGTCTGATTAGCGTGGCCAAGCATCCTTCAGCAGACTTAAGCGAAGAGATGGTAAGCAGACATGTCAGCGCCCTGGAAGAGGCGAAGACTTGCAAGGTGCCGAGGGTAATGCTTGTTGGTAAGTAAACTTTATGTTGTAAAAGATTAAGTTAAAATTCTATTGTATGCAAAATATATTTGGGACCTTTTTCATCATCATCTTCTTATCCTTGTCCCATTCTATTTGGGGTCGGCGCAACACGTTTTCTTCTTCCATTCTCCCCTGTCAGACGTCACGGCATCATTTACTTCTTTCTCTTTCATATCATTCCTCACACAATCCATCCATCTTTTATCCGGCCTTTCTCTCCCTCTCCCTCCAATAACATTAATATCCATAACTTTTTTAGTAACATGCGTTTCATCCCTCCTCATTACATGTCCATACCAAGATAGACGACTTCCTTTAAATTTTTCTATAACAGGCGCCACTTTCAAACTTCCTCTAATATATTAATATATCTAATATATTTCTTGAAAAATCGAAAAACACTGCCACACCTGGGAATCGAACCATCATCATCATTCTCCTGCCAATATCCCAATTCGGCGCAGCATGTCTTCTTCTCCCATACTTCTCTATTACTCGTCATCTCAGCATTCACCTCCTTTCTAGCCATATCATCCTTCACACAGTCCATCCATCGCTTCTTTGGTCTTCGACGAAAACGAAACGATTTGAGGTCCTGGATATCGAACAGGAGAACCTCAAATTCTTTGCATTATGTATGTACTTCTTATTTCAGGTACTATATGCAGGTACCACCCTGAACTGGTACAGGAACATTTCACCAGAATATGGCGCATTTATCTCAACATGCTACAACCTAACAATAAGACGGTGGGAATTATTTATTTATTTAGTTTAGAGATCGTTAATATGTGGTGTGTGGAGGAGCTCGTGGCTAAATAATAACAGCCGCTCGGGTCAATCTTTAAGATAAGCTGCGCTTGCTTAGGTTGGTCCGTGTATGGATCGTCCATTGTCGCATATACGTGACAAGCAAGCGAAAACGATACAAATCTATGGCAAAATGGTAGGTTAAATTGTGGCTTGGTGTGGAGGGCACGCGCATGCGTTTATGCTCTATCGTTCAAAAAAGTTAACATACCGAGTTTTCTCGTTGCCTCGGAAAGCACGTTAAGCCGTTGGTCCCGGCTGTCATTTGTAGATCTTTGACAGTCGTTACAGGTAGTCAATGGCCCGAAAGTCTGACAACCAGTCTTTCCAAAGGGTATCGTATTGCTCAGTACTAACTGGGTTGTGGAGGTCAGATAGGCAGTCGCTCTATCTATATTTATTTCAAGTAGGCCAGTTACAGGCACTTTTGAATTGTCGAAACAAAGACAAAAATTAAATGAAGCTACAGTCCCAGTCACAAGGCAAACTGTGAAAGTACTGTAGTTGCCCATTCCAAAGCGTAGATCTCTATGGAGAAGAACGGGCAAGAAACTCCGCCGTAAAACCTTGAAAGAAAGAAAGAAAAGAAAGAAAATGTATTTATTTGCCGCAGGGACATGACGCCCATGATGATGGTGCCTTGGTTACATCATTCATGTTGAGATGGCACATTATGTGAGAACGATGTAGCAAGATGTTTCACTTCTTCTCAGCGTGTCGATGGCAATCTAAATTGTATCAGCCCAAAACTGAGCTACTAGTTTGGCGCTTTCGGTAGCGTCCATCAGTTCCTGTAGTGAACAAACAACAGGACACGATATTAAGTGCCCCATCGTTTGTAGAACAGCACCACATTTACACTGCAGGACAGAGTCATTAATGAATCTCCACCTGAGCAGGTTTTCCTTGCTGCGACCAACCTGGGTCCGGAGTCTATTTAAAGACTTCCAGGTCAGCCATGGCAACTCATGTCCAGGTGGGAGATTTTCAGATGTTTCACTAACTATTTCTAATTGACCTTCATCTAATATCATTGTTACAGGACCAAGTAGTGAACTCAGTGTTGCAAGGTATAAATGGTTTGTTCGAGCATTTTGGAGATGACATCGAAATAGAGCAGATAAACGGGCTGTATGATACCATGTCTAGAGAGTGTATCAAGATATCCAAGTGTTTGGAAGGTAAGGTATTCTCTATACAATCAATAAATAAAAATATATATTTTTTTTTAAATTTAGTTCCGTACATATTACAGTATAAAATATTATGTAGTTTGTAAGGATCTCCCCCTTCAGGTAAAATCCTCCTCCAAGGAATGCCAGTAAACTTTGTTGCTGGCTGAGTTTAGCCAGGAACCCGCCGTCTCCAATATCTCTTCCACCAATCTAGCGCTAGGCCTGTCCTGCTTCTAGTGCCTCGAGGACCAGTCCATTTTAGGACTCTCCCCGTCCATGTTTAAGCCTGGCCACGTAGCCTGCCCACTTCCATTTTCTTTGAGTGAGGAGGTTAGGTTAATTAAAAAAAAAAACAGCTGTTCCGTACATTTTGACCGTGTAGGTACTGAGGTTTGGTAGGAAATAGCTGTTTTTCTTTTTAATAACCGACGAAAAATTTCTATGTGGGGGAGGGGTGGTTCAGAATGATGTACTGAATACGCGGCCACCGTTGTCACGGTAATAATATCTACAGTATCTCATCTTCATACAAACGGTCGAAACGCGAGTCATACCTACACGCCGCGAGTCTGGTACCCACTTAGTACCCATGAAGTCACGAATGCGCCGCACTGACGAACGAACGTTGTGATGGTTTTGTGAGTAGTTAGCGTGGGATTTGTGAAATAAGAATTTGTTATTTCGTCATTTGTTTATTTTTTAATAGTATTTCGCTTTTTCCACCGAGTAAAATATCTGGATTAATTAATAAATAAGTGGATAGGGTGAAAAAGTGACACACAAGTGATTTAGGTACCTACGCTCGCGTTAAAAAGACTCGAATTTATAATTTTTATTAAATCTACTAATGTATTTTTATTGAACGCTTCTTATTTCATTCACAACTAACTTCATTTATTTTTAAATAAAAAATATAATGTTTACAATCACAAAACTAAAAAGAAACTCAACTAAGTAGATGAAATTAAAATACTGTAAGCGCGGCAGCCCTGTCGCTTGCGAACGTACCGCCCGGCTTTAGATAATTATTTCAAGGACAGGGCCGAGTCACAATACTGTATATATTTATACTGTGCCGTTGTAGCGTCGGTGTCCCTTCCACACTGTATTAAAAAAATACAGAAAAACAACGCTAATACATGTATTTTTGTCTCATTGCAGTCCTACTGTCAATTTTCAAGCATCACGCCCGTCTATTCAAAGAGCGGTTGGCAAAAGACAGGGCGATTCGCTTGTACTTATGGCAGATCGATACTAAAACTGCTATGGATGCATTGAGCAATATATATGAGGTTATATTGCCTGAAGTTCCGAATAAAGAGGTAAGGTTTTATTCTAAGGGCAGCTGGCTCCACAGATAAAGAAAGGGTAGTATTTAAACGAGCGAAAATAAATTCAAATTAGAGGTGTCAAAAATACTGCAAATGGGCTACTGAAATACTAAGTGAGCGACAAACAGTGGGCGAATACAAATGTTTAAAACGGCAATCTGAAAATACAGATGAGTTACTTGGTTGTTCAATACGACCAGTGTGATAATTCAAGGACTCAGAAAAAAACTAAAACAAGCTTTTTAACTACCACATTGTAGATAAGGCGTAGTCGACGTAGCTCCGCTGCGCGGGGCACCTATTTCTGCTTGCAGGGTTTAAAGTAACTCAACACGAAGAGGATGGCGGGGTCTAGTCTCACTAGACACCGCCGTCGACTCGAAAAACGATTGCCTCGTTGGTCTAGTGGTCGCAAGCACGACTGCTGAGCTCATGCTTGCGAATCGAACCCAGGACCTCATGGTCCTGGGTTCGATTCCCAGGACGGGCAAAGTGTTATTGGGTTTATCCATCAAGAATTTCTAAGTAGCAGCCGCGGAGTCTGGATTTGCGCCCGGTTGATGGGAATAGGCTCGCCTCCTATTAAATGGGACTTAAACATAACTGGAGAAATGTGGGTGTACTATTAGGTACACCTCTGCCTAACCCTTCAGGGATTACAGGCGTGATGTTATGTTTACAATAAAACGCTACCTTTTCTAGGACATAATAAACTCCGAGGTACTACCCCGCCTCGATTCTCCATCCATGCTCATAAAACATACTGCTCTAAGAATCATGATACAAAATAAAACGGACCAAGCTATGGACGTGCCAACTATGTCCAGCGGCATTGAGCTGGAGTTCCAGTTGAGGGCCAAGAAACTTTCTTATGAAGAGGCTAATACTGTAAGTATACTACTCATCTTCCATGCCGATCACAACTTAGTTAGGTAAATCCAACTGTATTGAGTTCGGCTTCCAGTCTAACCGGATGCAGATGACCAGTATTTTATGTAGACCGACTGCCTATCTGATTCCTAGACACTTTGATGTGTGTAAAATTATAATGTTGGGAATTTTAATTGTAGCTAATAAATACATAAATGAATTAAAGTTACTTATACAATAATTAAAACTAAATATTTACAAATAAAGGAATAATTTATACAGGGTGTATGGGACAGCCCTCCACAAACTGATGGGGTTAATTCAGTATATCATACTAAGATGACCGGTACAAGAAATTATTTCAGGGACGTTATGACGTATCGTTACCGTGGCAAAACGCACGTAGCGAACGGCAAGCGCGACGACGAGTTCGATGAACTCTGTAGCTCGGGAGGAAGTGAACAGCTGATTTCACGCGTCGTTTGTTAGATTATTTCATAATCCGTTGTTGGTTTTTTGATGTTACATTAAAATAAAGGAATTTTTAAATGAAGCAACTGAAAAAACGATAAAAAATTAAAGTTTTCCTGAGAAAAATTCCGGTGATGCATTCAGCTCCTTATTTTGAATCAATTTGATTCAAAATAACGAGCTGAATGCACCCTGTCAGTTTGCGGATGGCTGTCCCTTACACTCTGTGTATGTTGTAGTTGGAAATATTCTAGAATCGTAAATGATTTTGGTGTTATATTTGTATGAACATTTCATAGATATCAAAATAATTGTGACCATCCGTCTGCCAAATCATAGGTGTCAACTTCGAACCCAAGACCTCTGATTTTTCGGATTTATATGCGTATTGTATAATTATCACTTGCTTCGGTGAAGGAAAACATCGTGAGGAAACCAGCATGCCTGAGAGATATTTCTCGACGGCATGTAAAGCCAAGTCAGAGGCCCATGGGCGGCATAAAAACTCTGACACCATTTTAGGCACTAACCACACGATAAAGAATAACAAAATGTTTTTTTTTTTTTTTTTACAAAAACTTTGGCCACACTAGGAATTTGTCCTGTATCGTGGGTGCATTTACAAACATTTAAACTCACATACACAAACAGCCAGACCCGGAACAACTACTTATAGGCCATACAAATACAGGGTGTAAACAGACCCTTCACATAGCCGTTAACCAAGCATTCTGTACATCAAACTAAGTAACTTTACGCAAAAATTATTACTGGGAATCAACTTTTTTTTTTGGGTGAATAATCACGTTTTACGGTAGGACTCGATGGAAAGCACTCAAAGCATTGTGCTGATGGGTGGACTGAATAGTAAGGGGGTCGTAGAGGTGTGTAAATTAAAAATCTTAAATTAAAAACATGTATTAAAAAAAAAACTTGTGAAATAGTTGGAACTTTGACCCCCAATATCTCCGTAACTAGAAGGTTCCCAGGTATGGTCTAGAACAAAAAAATTATCGCAGTGACGGGGGGAACAAGCGCCTTTCGGCTATGTTAAGGGTCTATTTACACCCTTTATTTGTTCCGTGCGGGGATCGAACTCGCGACACGTAGCGCAGCAGCCAATCGCTCAGCCACTGCACCAACCGTCCCGTCAAAATGAAATGTGAGTGTACACACGGCGGCACATCAAGCTATACATAACCAGTATAACCTGACTTCGCATTGTATGAGCATCCCGTACCATGAGAGATCAGCTTAATTTGGTTTTGCATAGCTTGACTGGCCGCCGTGCGTACCAGTATCTCCACTTCGGTTGACTCAGGTTCCGCTATCATTACAGGTGTCATGGTGTATAGGGTCCAGCGTATCAAACAGCGAGACGATGCTACTGACAGCTATGATGTTCTATGATAATCTACCAAGTTCAAAGAAGAAGGATATTGTAGTCAACGGGGTTCTGAAGGCTTCTGATGACGTCAGGAAGGTACGTTAGCACTACATAGTATAAAACAAAGTCGCTTCCCGCTGTCTGTCTGTCCCTATGTTTGCTTAGATCTTTAAAACTACGCAACGGATTTTGATGCAGTTTTCAGTAATAGATAGAGTGATTCAATAGGAAGGTTTATACAACATTAGTTTTAGTATATGCGAAGCCTGAAACACGTGTCTAGTATTTTTATGTAAAGAACCTGTGTACAAAATTTCAAAACTGTAACTGTAAGTTATAAGCTTGTTCTGTTACCTGGTTGTCCGCACCAAAACGTGGTCGCCACGGGCGCGCCCGCACGTGTGCCTCCAGCGTCGTCTTAAGCTCTTTGATAATAATAATTTGGCAGTAGGTACCTAAATTATTGCGCTCAAAGTCCCTCGGTATCCAAATTAAGACTTTTTTAAATATTTTTGGTAAAAAATATAACATCGTTTAAAAATGATTGGAATCAATTCAGTTACTTATTCTGAACAAACTGTATTCAGGTTTCGCATATACTAAAAATAATGTTGTATATATATTGCACCCGTGCGAAGCCGGGGCGGGTTGCTAGTTGAGTATTGTTATTCATTTCTAGGGTTCCGCGCCCGAAGGGTAACCAACGGGACCCTATTACTAAGCCTCCGCTGTCCATCCGTCGGTCTGTCTGTCAGCGGACTGTATCTCATGATCCGTAATAGGTAGACAGTTGAAATTTTCACAGAATGTGTATTTCTGTTGCCGCTTTAACAACAAATAATAAAAATTAAAGGAGGCTCCCCTATTACGATGGTACAGAACCTTTCATGCGCGACTCCGATTCGCACTTTTTGCACAACATTCTAATAAAAATAGACTATGTAAACGCGAGAATGGGAAGACGCCTGTGTCCCAGCAGTGGGAACATTATAGGCTGATTGTACTAGATCTTCAGGTTGCTTTGCTTTTCAACCCTGGAGATTATTCCCGGCACCCAAATTGCACATTTGTATTACCGCACTTTCCATCACAGTCCACAGGATGTTGTAGTAAATCCTAACTTAAATTAGTTTGTTACCTTTTCACGCCTAAACCACTGAACCGATCATCCTGAAAATTTTCATATACGTTTTCAAGTGTACAGAAACGGACATAGGGTACCTTTCATCCCGATAAAAAGTACTGTTCTCGAGGAAAACAACATTAACGTTCTTATGATAATAGATGGCGCCACGTGTCTTTCGAATCATGATTGGGTTACATTATTATATAAACTTTTGTGTGTTAAGAGTTTATTTGTCAAATTCTAAATTAACGCGAGCAAAGCCGTGGACGCGACAAAAGCTAGTTCTTAATAAGTTTTTCCTTTATTTTCAGGCAGCTTTAGTACTATTACTGAAACTCTGCCTCCAAGACAATCTAGACAAGTACATAGACATTTGGCGCGCCCTATTGGACAATACGACTGGCCCCGATTTGGGTAAAGCTGTGGTCGTCTTCGAGGATGCTGTATATCATATCCTGGAGGTTTTGGCGGCTTTTACTGGGGATTCTGAGAAGGTAAAAATTATGCTTAGGGAGATAAGTCATCATCATCATCATCATCATTTCAGCCGAAAGACGTCCACTGCTGGACATAGGCCTCCCCCAAGAAGGGGGGTTTTGCCATAATCGCCACGCTTGGCAGGCGGGTTGGCGATCGCAGTATGGTTGTTATAAAACACAGAGAACGCTGCTGCCCATTCTCTGGTAAGTCCCTTAGTCGCCTCTTACGACACCCACGGGAAGATATGGGATGGTGCTATTCTTTACGTCCGGACACCATACAGAACGAGAGATAAGTGGTAAAAATGAATTTCAAAAGTTTTTGCATACAGGGTGTAAAAAGACCCTTCACGAAGCCGAAAGGCTCTGGTTCTCCCCGTCATTGCGATCATTTTTTTGTTCTGAACCATACCTGGGAACCTTCTAGTTACGGAGATATCGGGGGTCAAAGTTCCAACTTTTTACAATTTTTTTTTTTTTAATTCAAGTTTTTAATGTTACAGCTTCACTTTAAATACCTCCATGACCCCTGTACTATTCAATGCATCCATTGTAAATGCGAAAAAACTATCAGCTGTCCCACACAAAATTTCAATACCTACTCGACTCAAATGTATGGGACAGCTGATAATTTTTTCATATTTACGATATTGGACCCTTGGAGGAAGTTGTTCAGTTTGATGGTCTTCAGCATATCTTTTCATAGGACTATACTCTTTCTGTTACACCCAGTATAGAAGAACCCGACAACAACTCTACCGTCATAATGAAAAAGGCACAACTAACATTTTATAAATATGGAGAAAATCGACTTTAAAGTTTTTATTGGTTTTCTTTATGTTATGTTGTAAGTGTGCCTTTTCAAAGTAGTTTTTAGTAAAAATCTGTATGAAGTAATAGTCACATCTACGTATTTGTGCCTTTTCAATATAATGGTAAATAAATGTGCCTTTTCATTCTATAAAACATGAATATTAGTCTCATTTGTGCCTTTTGAGCCTACTGTATCTCCGAATTCCTTGAAGATAAAATTCTATAAAAAATTGAGTAGATGTGCCTTTTTTTCTGATTCTAAATATGTATATAACTCAATTTTGACAAAAATGTTAGTTTTGCCCTTTTTTCTTACGACGGCAGAACTGTCGGACAGTAGCCCACCAGACACAACACCCGTCTGGTCGGAGGATCCTCCCTTTTCTATGGGGGATGAAGAACCATACACCATGTTCTACATATCCCCAAATGTATGTATTTTTTCTATATACAGGTATACGAAGATATAAAGCCAATTCTATCTCTAATGGCGACCTTGCTAAGTCTACATAAAGCTGAGTTTAACACTGACAACTGGTGTCAAGCGTTCAAGCCGACAGTCGTGCATCTAGCCAAACTGGTGGGCGTTGATGCTGTGAAGATGATCAGTGAGACTAATAGAGATGAGGTAAGTAAATCATGGAGCAGAAGTGGCCCAGTGGTGGCAGCCCCGACTTAGGTAGTAAGTCGTGGGTTCGACCCAGGCAGGCGCATTACTTTGTGTAATTTCATCACCACTGCTTTCAAAACGGTGAAGGAAAACATCGTAAGGAAACCGGCATGTCCTAGAGCCAAAAGTTCGAAGACATGTGACATCTAGCAACCCGCACTGGGCCCGCGTGGTGGGTTATAGCCCATTTCCTCTCATAGAGAGGAGGCCTGTGTCCCAGCAGTGGGAACATTATAGGCTGATTATGCTAAGTAAATCATGATCATCATCATTCTTCTTCCCTTATTTCAATTTATTTGAGGTCGGTGCAGCATGTCTTCTTCTTCCATACTGCACTGTTAATTGTATTATCAGTAGAACTTAATTAAATGTTAAGTAAAAAGTTCAAAGAAATGTAAAGAAAGAAAGAATGAAAAATAGTATGTAAGTGGGGAAACTATGTTATTGCATTCGAGGCGAAATTCACACCCGAGCTGCAGGCGAGGGTGTTATGGAGCCGAGAACTGCAGTAACAAATCCCCACGCTTATCAAAAGACGTTTTTCAATACACTTTCGAAGACTTGTGCCCCTTGAAGTAACTAGCACTCAAACGTCACACTCATAGTCAAGGCGACACTCAAATAGTCAAGACCTTTCCCTGCCCGTCTTAAACTTTCTAACACACACACTCACACACACACATACACACACACACGCTCACTCTCGCACACACACTGTACACTTCCACCCTTCTAATCAATAATGCCCTAATGTTATGTTTACTGATTTTATTAATTACGCATGTTGAGCTTTACTTTGATTTAATTTTGTTTTTGTTTTTTTTATTCATTTTATTGATTGTTATTATTATTTTTGATTTTTGAATGTTTTAATTACTATTTTCATAATTAATTGTTATTTGTGTTTTGCTGTGCTGACACGCTGAACAGTCAATAACTCAATCTGACATTTCTGTCTATACTGGGCCACCAAGATACAGGCTATGCCTAGTTTGGGGCCCAGGGCTACTCCCACTTATGCGCTCTTTTAACTATCACTGTTGTCACTTGTTTGTATGTTTCCTAACTTGTGTGTGTCAATAAATTGAAATTGAAGAAATAAAAGATTAGAACGGAAAGTATTTTGGTCAGGAATTATTAGGAAACTGATTTAATTTGTTTTTTTTTTCCGCGCTTTGCTTTCGCCAGGTTGAAGAAGCAAAGGTATGATGCCGCTAAACAGCCTAATATGAAAAATAGAAAATTCAAATGTTTTTGAATTTAGAACACAAATGTTAATTTGTTCATAAAACTAAATATTTTTGGTAAATAATCATGTGTATCTATGATATTCTATTTATAAACACAATTTAAATACTCAAAAAATATTTACGCCGAAAAGAAGCATATCGCTTTGCCGAGATTTAAAAAAAAACAATCCTCGCCGACTGAACCCATTTGGACTTAATATAAGTATAGTTAGTTATCTGTGGAAATTTTTATTTCCGCACGTGTGCGGAAAAATATTAAAAATCCACTGCTTGTGATTTTTTTTTTCATTTATCACAACAAGTTCCAGGTTTCTTTTTCTTTCTTTCTTTCTTTCAAGTGCGGAAATAAAAGTTTCCACAGATAAACTAGTACTAAGTCCAAATTACTTCAATTCCTAAAGTCGACGGTTATTTTTTATATTAATTGTTTCAGAAAATATATGTCGAGAAATTTGAAGAAGACACGGTGCTTAACAAGTTGTTATCAACCTTGGCCACAACACCGGACGTTTCACACGATGACACGCTCGCTGCTTTTCAAGTAAGTAAGCTATAATAATATTATTATCATTATTCTACTGCTCTTGTCCCAATTTATCTATATAAATAAATAAAGCAGCGAAAATAGATTCAAATTAAAGATGTCAAAAATACTGTTTAAGAGCGTTAACGTCTTACGGCATTTCATACAAACTTTCAAATGATTTTTTTCGAAATGACTGAACCGATTTTAATGAAACTTCGTACGCATAAGCAGGATATACAACTTTATTTTTAGTATATGCGAAACCTGAATATAGTTTGTTCAGAATAATTTATTTTTATTTATATGTATATAGTTACTTACTTTTAGTCTTTTTTTTATCATTATTTTATTTATATTTGTAGTCTGTATATAATGTACATAATATAGAATTATAAAGCAATAAGTAAATAAAAATTGTTTGTTAATTTCAGATAATATTTTCGAGCGATGATACTGATTTTAAAGTCTTGTCGAAAGCTCTCTCTAAATTAGAAGCTTTAATTGAAAGTGAAAATTACCATTTGGATAAACGGCAGTTATCTATGGTAAGTCTCTATAGTTCTACACTACTTATTCAAAATACATTAATGATCTCATCTGTCGTGCTCTTGCCTCCGCCAGCTGTCTTAGAACCCAATGGCTTGGCACGCGTCGATGGGAAGAGACCTGCCCCCGTAGCATGGCCACCGTAGACAAGGATTTCTTTGACGGAAGAATCGACAAAATGACAGATTGTGTCGACACAATGACAGATTTCTTTGTACTATCTGTCATTTTGTCGATTATTCCGTCAAAGAAATCCTTATCTACGGTGGTCGTGATACGGGAGCAGATCGTATGACCATAATACCATGGAAGTTGATTAGGCCTTTGGTGTGGGATGCCACTTGCGTCGACATCCTCGCACCATCGGATCTTCCTAACACAGTGGGCTACGCTGGGGCGGCTGCTGCAGGTGCTGAAAACCTCAAACGGCGCAGATCATCATCATCTGCCTAGCCTTTTCCCAACTATGTTGGGGTCGGCTTCCAGTCTAACCGGATGCAGCTGAATACCAGTATTTTACATGGAGCGACTGCCTATCTGACCTCCACAACGAAGTTAGTACTGGGTAATAAGATACCCCTTGGTAAGACTGGTTGTCAGACTTTTTGGGCCATTGATTACCTGTAACGATTGTCAAAGATCTACAAATGACAGCCGTGCCCAACGACTTAACGTACTTTCCGAGGCACGGAGGAAACTCGGTATGTAATGGGTGGTTACCCATCCACGGACCAACCTAGGCAAGCGCGGCTTAACCTAAAGACCGACCCGAGCGGCTGTTATTATTTAGCCACGAGCTCCTCAACGGCGCGAACAATAACTTAATTGGTAGTTATGTGTTTGAGCCGTTTGGGGTTGAAACACCAGGGCCAAGGGGTCCGAGTGCCCTCCTAGTATTTCGCGAAATCGCCAAGCGGTTATTCGACTCTTCACGTGATCAGAGGGCTGGCCAATTGTTTTGAACATTGGCCATAGAATCAGAATTGCCATCCAACGTGCCAATGTGCCGTGGCATCCGCAAGAGAACCAAGGTAACCTACGTAGCCCGAAGAATAGCCAAACTTAAGTGGCAGTGGGCAGGGCACATTGCTCGCAGAACGGATGGCCGATGGGGCCAAAAAGTTCTGGAGTGGCGACCGCGAACCGGAAGACGCTGCGTTGGAAGGCCTCCCACTAGGTGGACCAATGACCTGGTGAAGGTTGCAGGGATCTGCTGGATGCGAGTCGCACGGGCCCGGTCAATGTGGCGACACTTGCGGGAGGCCTATGTCCAGCAGTTGACGTCTTTCGGCTGAAATGATGATGATGATGTGGCAATGTGTACATACATATAAGATTTTAAACTATCGTGGTCACTAACATTACTATTCAGACTAGAAACGGGATATTTACCATGTTTACTGGAACTCAACAAAAACAGTAAACATGGTAAATATCCCGTTTCTAGTCTGTACATACATAGTAAAATAAATAAATAAATTAAGATGTCTTCTGGACATCTATTTAAAAGTGTAACTTTGGAGCTGAGCATGAGGTTCTGGGTTCGATTCCCAAGTCGGGCAAAGTGTTATTGGGTTATTCCATCAGGAATTTCTCAGTAGCAGCCACTGAGTCTGGATTTGTGCCCGGTTGATGGCAATAGGCTCGCCCCCTATTACATGGGCCTTAAACATAACTGGCGAAATGTGGGTATACTCGTACTATTAGGTACACCTCAGCATAACCCTTCGGAGATTACAGGCGTGATCTTATATTACGTTTCATTTCAGATTATAAATCATATTTTTAAGTTAAAATCTAAAAATAGCACCGATACCAAAGATGCGAGAGTATTCCAAAAAGATGCCACCGTGTTCTTAGGTAAGTCATTGATTTTGTTTAAGGTGGAAGCGACAGGGTACCCCGTGAAATTCAAATTTTCTTATGTTTTTTGCAATTTACAGGTCAGTGTCAGGTTGTATGTTGATTAAGATATGATTCGCGACCGTGACAAATATGGCTTTACTAAGTTATAATCATTAAAATCATCAATACAACCTTCTAAGTTCATTTAAGAGCCCTCTTACATTTCGGCGCTACGCGAATTTAGGTATTTTACGCTTTGAGCGGTCGGCGAGCTACGCGGCTGATTCTTTCTTTCATATCTGCTCACTCGCTCGCACCATGATATTGTGAGTATGGCGACTAAACGATCTTGATCCAACTTAACACAAGTTTTCTTAGGATGGAGTTACGGTGGTACTTCGGTGGACGGAAAAACTATTGATATGACATTTTAGTGTTATTTAATTCGTTTTAAGATTTATTTTAATTCGTTTTAATATATTTTTCATTATTTAAGAATCTTAAAGTGTTAAATTAAGGAGATATACATAAACGTTTCAATTGTTACGCAATAACCGATCGTTGATAACTCACATCCGTAGCATAGTGGTCTGAATCGTGCTCCATACTCATAGAAATCGAAATAATTATGGTACTACCAATACTATGAAAGTACTTTTGTAAGATATTTTAAAGGACAATATTATAGTCCGCGCTATTCGTATTATTTAAACGTTTCATTTGCTGTTACATTAATATCCTTACGCGGTCAAAGCCGAACGCACGTGTTTTACAAGCAATGAAGAATTACAATAGGTACCTGCGCGCAAACAATGTTTACGAACTATTAATTAGCGCTAATTGTTCACTTTAGCATTTTTGGTTCCAGGTGTAATTCTCAAGTGTAACACAATGTATACCAGCGCATTTACTAAAGTTGCATCATTATAAAGTAAAAGCCGACCACAATACTCGTAACACATTGGTTTCTGGTGAACAGAATCAGATTCAGATTTATATGAAAAATAAACAATATCTTTAGACCAGCGAATTGTACATAGATATTAGACAGACAAATGTGTCTGTTTAATATCTTTTATGTGTCCGTAAATAAATAAATAGTACGGTTACAACATGTTTAAATAAATAAAACACACCAATATAACTTATTTTATTTGGTACAGTCAATTACCATATTTTTTATTAGAAAATTATTTTTATTTTATTTATTTATTTATTTTATTTATTTTATTTATTTTATTTATTTTATTTATTTTATTTATTTTATTTATTTTATTTATTTTATTTATTTTATTTGGTTAACCAACAATTGTTTGCACAGTACATCCATAAAACAATATTTGCTGCTACATTTATAAGTGCAACAATTAATTATAGGTTAACACCGCATGCACTATAAATATGGTTATATATATTATTAAAACATTAATGCATTGCTAATGCTTAAAAAAAAAACAAAAAAACAAATCTAAGTTCATCAATAAATAAAATCACAGTACAACATACAATAGAAAAAATTAAAAACACAGATTGATAGATAAAATTAATAAATTAATTAAAATTAAAATGCATTACACACGGCAAATTATTAAAATTAAATAGGTAAATCACAGCACATAATTAAAGTAATGAATCACAGTTAAAATACATTTAAATTGGAAGATAATACTAAATATTAACATTTACATCACATTCAGACAAGTGACAAGTGTTCAAGTAGTATTTTAATATTAGAATTACAATTCTAATATTAAAACACCACTCAAACACTAGAAAATTGCTTGACAATTATTTTCTGAAACTTGTACAGGCTATCGTGGTGTATGTCTATAAGATCACTGCAACTGTTTATCATTTTACACAGGCGTGGAATAGGAGAGTTTGCACCCAGAACCGTTCTGCGCAAGGGTGGATGTAGAGGTGTGATGGGATTTCTTGGATATCGGGATGGGGCACGAAACTTGAGACTCAGTAGATTAGGGGAATCAATTTTATGTCTTAAAAGTTTATAAAGAAACAAAGCATCAATTATGTCTCTTCGAGTTGATAACGAATGCATCTTGAAGTATTTCAATCGTGCATTGTATGAGGGCAGCGTTTTACTTTTCCCTATCGAGAAAGCAAGATGCCACAGAAACCGCTTTTGAACTTTATTTTTATTTACAACGATCAAAAATCGCGGTCGTACTTTACAAAGTTCTAGCACGCACACAAAAACAGAGTCTATACGGGAATCGACGCACACCACGATAGTATCGACAGAACGAAGTGCGCAAAATTATCTGACATAGATCCGTTCTAGTCAAGCGCTCGCGCCGTTCTGAGTGCAGATCGCCGGCGTAGTGAAATATATAGTACTTTTAATTAATTAATTAAAAAATATCAGTAGCTATTTAAATAATAAAAATAATAGTGTAGTTAAAGCAAATATTGAATATTTTGGTATAAATATTACGTCAAAATGATGCACAACTTAGGAGATATCGCGGCATGTTTTGAAGCCTTTTCGGTCGATAGTTGTATTAGGTCCAGTTTTTTTTTCTTTACATGTAAGGCATATAACGAAAATGTATTCTAATAATATTAAAGTATAGGATGTAAGCGAGACGAAAAAATTTTTTTTGATATTCTATATTCAATAGAATCTACACATTAGAGCCCCCAAATCAGGTCTCCGTGAGTTTTTGTCTAAACATACATCGGGAGAATGATGATTACTAAATAAATAAATAAGTTATCTAAAATTCGCTTTGATATAATTGTAGTAGAGATAACGACCTATTTTTAACAAATAATTGTTATTTCCGGCAACGAACGAAAAACAAACAATTTCAACGAGGAAACCTTGCAATTTCGCGTTTTTTTGTCACACCCCTCTTAATCCCATTGAATGACTTTTTAATTCTACTTTAAATACATACGTGGTACGGTCGCGAATCATATTTTAATCAACATCCAACCTGACACTGACCTGCAAATTGCAAAAAAAAACGTAAGAAATTTTGAATTGCGCAGGCTACCCTGGCGCTTCCACCCTAATATCAAATTGATTACATTCCATTGTCACTTCAACAATACAACATTAGTTTTAGTATATGCGAAACCTGAAACACGTGTCTAGTATTTTTTTTGTTTTGAATCATGTACAAAATTTCAAAACTGTATCATGAAAAATCACAAAGTTATAAGCTTGTTCTGTTACCTAGTTGTCCGCACAAAAACGTGGTCACCGCGCAGCATGCGCCTCGAGCGTCGTCTTGAGCTCATTGATAATAATAATTTGGCAGTAGGTACCTAAATTATTGCGATAGGTACTTAATGTCGCTCGTTGCCAACTTGTAACTTTTTTTAAATATTTTTGGGACAAAGTATAACATGATTTTAAAATTATTGGAATCGATTCAGTTACTTATTCTGAACAAACTAAATTCAGGTTTCGCATATACTAAAAATAATGTTGTATACTCTAGCATCATGTAGTCTAAGTTAATTTTTGAGTAACCATTTATCATAAAAGTCAGGATTTGTGGCAATACGTTCGATTCCTATTACATGGGACTCAAGACATTGAATTGATATTTATTTTCTATCGATTCTGAATTAAAGTTAAATTTTTGTTTTTAGGTAAATACGGACATATGACTCAAGAAGAGAGTTTTTCTGAAGATATTTACGTTTTGAAGTTGAAAAATAAAGTCACTTTGAATATACGAAATATTATAGAAGGAAATACTTTTAAGGTAATTTAAATTGTACACCTTAATCATTTTTGTGATGTGCTATAATATACAAGGTGTAAACGGACCCTTAACGAAGCCGAAAGTCACTTGTTCTCCCCGTCATTGCGATCAGTTTTTTGTTCTAGACCATACCTGGGAACCTTCTAGTTACGGAGATATTGGAGGCCAAAGTACCATTTTTTTCGCAAGTTTAAAAAAAAACTACTTTTTAAAGTTTTAACTTTAATTACCTCTATGACCCATTACTATTCAAAGCACCCATCAGCATCAAGTTTTGAGTGCGTTACATTCAGTTTTACCGTAAAATGTGATTTTACACACCAAAAAAAATATCGTTTGTTTGTGTAAACGGACCCTTGACGAAGCCGTCAACCAAGCATTCTGTACATCAAACTAAGTAACTGTACGCAAAAAATATTGCAGCCACACGACTTTTTTTTGGAGTGAAAATTCACGTTTTACGGTAGGGCTGGATGGAAAGCACTCAAAGCATTGTGCTGATGGATGGATTCAATAGTACGGGGGTCGTGGAGGTGTGTAAAGTAAAGTAACGACATTAAATCATGTAATTAAAAAAAACTTGTGAAAAAGTTGGAACTTTGACCCCCAATATCTCCGTAACTAAAGGTTCCCAGGTATGGTCCAGAAAAAAAAAATGATCGCAAAGACGGGGAGAACAAGTGCGTAAAGAGTCTCTTTACACCCATAATTATGCAAACTCTTTTTTTTTTTTAAATCAATTATTATCTGTATACTATGTTTTTTATTTTTGTAGATTGATCTCCAAAGAGTACTACAACTATGTCTATTATGGGGAGATACGGAAGCTCTATATTCCTTGCTAGTCATCCTTTCAGCTAGTTGTAAGTATTATTCATCATATCTATACTAATATTATAAAGAAGATTTTTTTTGTTTGTTTGTACCGAATAAACTCCGAAACTACTGGACCGATTTTAAACATTTTTTCACCAATAGAAAGCTAAATTATCAGGAAGTAACATAGGCTATAAATAATATTTATATCATGCATATTAGCCGAGCTATTACAATTTTTGTGGACGAAGTACTAGTCTTCCATACAAGGCTCTCCTAATTCTGCTGGAGCTTCAAGGGCAATACGGAATCGGTGATGAATAGAATAAAGTGCTTTGAACGATTTGGCCTGCCTTCCGTCATCATCATCGGCCTAGCCTTTTCCCAACTATGTTAGGGTCGGCTTCTAGTCTAACCGGATGCAGCTGAATATCAGTATTTTACATGGAGCGACTGCCTATCTGACCTCCACAACCCAGTTAGTACTGGGTAATACGGTACCTCTTGGTAAGACTGGTTGTCAGACTTTTTGGGCCACTGACTACCTGTAACGATTGTCAAAGATCTGCAAATGACACCCGGGACCAACGGCTTAACGTGCTTTCCGAGGCACGGAGGAAAATCGGTATGTAATGGGTGGTCACCCATCCCATCCACAGACCAACCTAGGCGAGCACGGCTTAACCTAAAGGTCCGAGCGGCGGTTATTTTTTAGCCACGAGCCTGCCTTCCATATTAAATCTACAGGGTGTAAACAGATCCTTCACATAGCCGTCAACCAAGCATTCTGTACGTCAAACTAAGTAACTTTACGCAAAAATTATTTCAACTAGCCCGCGATCCACTGCCTTCGTTCGCGTGAAATCTATACATATATAAATATTACTTCCCTATAAAAGTCCCATAAAATTTGCCAATAAAAGTCCCGTCAAAATCGGTCAAGCCGTTTCTGAAATTAGCCGGAACAAGGTTATAACCTTGTTCCGGCTAATTTATTTCTGCCAGGTAGGCCAAAGTGTTTGGGTTATTCCATGAAGAATTTCTCAGTAGCAGTCACGGAGTGTGGATATGTGCCCGGTTGATGGCATTAGGCTCGCCCCTTATTACAAGGGACTCAAACATAACTAGACGAAATGTGGGTACTATTAGATACGCCCTCTTTCCTCCTGCCCTCATTTTATGGTATGTTTATTTTATTTTGTTTATAGTATGTGACCGCACCGACCCAGGATTACAAGAAGCCACTGTTCGCGTCATACATGCCCTCTTCAGAACTAATATAGGAAGGAATGAGACAGAAGTAGCCGTCTATCCTGCTCTGTTGATGTGTAATACTGCTGCTTGCGTTCAGGTTTTGATGAAGGTAAGATCGCTTTAAGAATTAATGGAAAGATGATCTTATGTTAGACATGTCGGATTGTATATCATGTGGGCAGAAGATAGGTTTCGTGTAATGAAAACACATTGGGTGTGACACACTGTTTTTATTAAACAAACAAATTATTTGAAATTACAATTTAACACAATAACACGGGGCACAATTAATCGGGTAAAAAAAAACTTTAACAAGCTTATTAACCCCGCTCACTAGACCCCGCCATCCCCTAACCTAACCTATCCGAGTCGGGGTGCGCAAGTCCCGAGCTCGCTTCGCTCGCTCTTGCTTCCTATTTTCTTCTTGGTGCAATAACCGGAAAAATAGTCACCCATTAATTTTTTATTCACCCGCTTAATATTTTCCCTTAAAATATTATTCCCAGGGTATAACAGAAGAACTGACTCCGACCGTAAGAAGGAAACTATCAGACAGTCTTCAAATCTTACTGACTCACGAGCCAGGCTCGGAGACGACAGGAGAACTCCTGAAGATCGTGGGGGAGCAGACAGTCTTCTTCATTAGCAGGGATGAATGTGAGTAATCTTAAAAGAGTGTTCAAGGAGTTTCTTGCCCTTTTTTCTCCTTAGAGATCTACGCTTTGGAATGGGCAACTACAGTACTTTCACAAGTTATTATGCCTTGTGACTGCAGCTTCGCTTTTTTTTCTTTTTGACATTCCCAAGTGCCTGTAATGGTGTAATGGTCTATTGAAATAAATGCTTTGAGTTACACACAAAACACATATGCAGGAAGTAACATAATGATAAAAGAGCACAAAGGTACCGCTTATTTAATTTAGAAAACTCCTCCAGCGGATCTGCGACAGGATAGATAGACAACCAACGTAGAGACAGTGTGTAAAAATAATAAATTAATACTTAACAACTTAATTAAATCAGTATACAAGGTGTAAACGGACCCTTCACGAGGCCGTCAACCAAGCATTCTGTACATCAAACTAAGTAATTCTACGCAAAAAATATTTCCGGGATATTTATATGTAGGACGCTTCAGCGTCACAGCATCGGCGCAAGCCGCCGCTGCAACGCACCGTGTGCATGTGTAGAAGATCTTATATGCAAAATGTTTACAAAAGTGTTCTAGCATACGGGAATTAACCGATTTTTGTTACATTTCTTCACGAACAACTTGTTGAATATCGCACAGGTTCCCTTGAACGGTCTCCTCTAGCCGCCCGCCGCTGTCCATAGGGTTAGTAACAATTTTACTTAACTTCTAGTGTTAGTAGGTTACAGACACATACAATTTTTTTGACTGGCCTGTTGGTCTAGTGGTCAGTGACTCTGACTGCTATGCCGGAGGTCGTGGGTTCGATTCCCACCCAGGACAAATGTTTGTGTGATGAGCATGATCATTTGTTCTGTGTCTGGGTGTAATTTATCTATATATGTATGTATTTAGAAATATATAAGTATGTTTATCAGTTGTCTAGTACTCATAACACAAGCTCTGCTTAGCTTGAGACTAGACGGCGTTGTGTGATAGTTGTGGAATATTAAAAAAAAAAAAAAAAAAAAAAAATTCAGCGTGGAGCCGCATCCACTTCTGCACGATCTGGAAATCCCATCGATCTGCAAATACACTGAGAATACTGTTGGTGCTGCCGCGAACACGAGTCATCAGGGATGCACATCTATTTATCATCTATTATATTAGGTCTACCAGCAATTGTTCACACTGGATACAGCGATATAATTCATTCTTAAAATTAAATTACAGCGCAACAATTACTTATAGGTAAACACCACATGCACAAAACAATAAATTCGGAAAATAAGCTTAACTTAGTAAATACTAAGCGCCAATATTCAATTAAATAAAATTAAAATTGGAAATATAATAAAACAGAATTATGGCAAAATTGATTAAAAAATGAAATTCATAAATATAATTGATAATTATTTTACAATGATAACATTGGTAAATAGATAAAAATAAATTTATCTATTTGATATCTGATGCAGTGAGTAGGTCATCAGGTGCGCAGGTGATAGGGCATGCGGTGCAAGATGGAAGGTGGCGGGGCTCCTATTTCTGTTTGCAGGGTTGAAACTTTAAAGTAACCTGAAGGGGATGCCAGACCCCGCCATCCCCTTCGAACCTAACCTGTCCCAGTCATGTTGCCACAAGTCCCGAATCTGTGGGGAATATTGAAATAAAAATGGAGCACATTTTTTAAAATTACCGATGAAAATTTTTTTTGGGGATTTCAGAATGATGTACTGGATACGTGGTAACCGTTTGTGCATCGGTGTTCCTTCCACCCTGTATACAGTGTCAGACGGAGTTTCTTGCCCGTTCTTCTCCATAGAGATCTACGCTAGGGAATGGGCAATTACAGCACTTTCACAGTTTTTAAGCCTTGTGACTGGGACTGTAGCTACATTTCATTGCAGTCTTTGTTTCGACAGTGCCTGTAACTGGCCTACTTAAAATAAATGCTTTGATTTTGATTTTGAGACAGTTGAAGACGGTGGGTTTGCTTTCCCTGACTTTACCACTAGCAGTTTTCTAATATAGTATCTTTTTTCAGCTGCCGCATTCGTTCCAGGCTTAGAAATAATACGAGCATTCCTGACAGCGATCACTGACAACAACTCTCTTGTCGTCACCCATCTACCGAACATCCTAACGTACACGACCAATATCCAAGATGGCGCCGTAGAAATATTTGAACTGTCATCCAATTTATTCATTGAAAAACTTGATTTATTCACCGATTCGCAGATAAAAAACACCGTACAAAATATCTTAGAAAAATATGCAACGAATACTGTAACCGAAGAATCGAATTTGAATAAAATAATGGGGTTCATAAAAAGAGTCATGGATATCAAAAATTTTGAAGCAATTCTTTTAGTTGATATTGTACTGGAAATGTGTCATAAATTGACAATAAAGTCACCACAATTTTTGAACCTGGTAACACTATTAGCGTACCTAAATACTACTATTGAATTGAACAGTGAAATACGTAGAAAAGTAGTGGTATATAAGAATTGTATGGTACTAGATCAATTGTTGGAAATTCAATTCGATGAAGAAAATGTCAAAGTCAACGCTGCTTTAGTTTTTTTAAAAGAATATGCTGAAGAATTGGTCGAAGTGGACGCTGAGGTAAGATTTTTACGGCATTAGTGTAAAATAGTGCTATTTTTGTGGTTTCATCATCATCACGACTTCACCCACTGCTCTGTATAGATCTCTCTTTGCCAAGCTCCACACTCTTGTGCCATTCTCATCCAGGATATTTCTGCAATGGCAACAATGTCGTCTGCCCATCTCGCTGCCGGACGACCAACACTATTCTTTCCATTTCTCGGACGCCACTCGGTCACATCTTTACTCCACCTTTTTTTTCGGTTGGGAAATCATAAAATGACCCGCCTCCCCCTCCCCGCTCTGGGCGGAGCGGAATGGAGTGTCAGACTTCTACTGACTAAAACCCATCCATGTTCCTTCCTTGCCCCTTTGTGTTCCAGGGCCGCGGTATCTCTTTCGAACAATCCCGCAGCCCTGGCAGGCATCGGCCCTTGCGGACCTCTTCATTGTTGCTGACGGCCTGTCGACATAAGATGGCCGGACGGCGAGCTAGCCCATTACTCACCATCCACAGGCCCTACGGTGGCCGGGAGCCACCACGTGACCCCCGACGCCTGGGGCTTCTCCCGCGGCGGCTGGGACGTGAGGCTCTTTCCATCTCACGTCCCGCCACCTCCTTCGCTAGCATGACTGCTTCGCAGAAGGAGGTGACGGCTTCCCATTCCCTATCGCTCCGGACCATGGCTTGAACCAGGGAGCCACCTGCCATTACCGCACCTTGCTAGGTGTCCTGCCCAAATCCATTTGAGTTCCATAACGCGATTTCCAATATCAAAGACTTTCGTACGTCTCCGGATTTCGACGTTTGGATCCCGGTCGCAGTTTTATGCCGAGCATGGAACGCTCCATGGCTCTCTGTGCTACTCTGAGTCTGTCCACAGCCCCCTGTATGAGCGTCCACGTCTCAGCACCGTCAGTCATAGTGGGCAGAACATTCACAAAGAAAAGCCAACGATCCATCGATTTCGGGTCGATTTTTCCAACGCTTTTAACACCGTGGACCACGATATTCTCTTGGCCATACTGTCTCAAATTGGGGTCTCCTCGTTGTCACGTGATTGGTTTTCATCATATCTTCGTAGTCGCCAGTAGGCGGTGCGTGCTGATCAGGATTACTCCGACTGGTGCGACCTGGCAACTGGTGTTCCACAAGGCGGTATACTTTCTCCTCTCTTATTTTCGTTATTTATAAACTCCATTACTACTATCCTCAAGTGCTCTTATCATCTGTACGCTGATGACCTGCAACTTTACGCTCAATCCGACTTGATAATTGCATCTCATTACTAAATGCAGATCTTCAAACTGTCGGAGAATGGTCTGGTAAATTTGGGGTTGCTGTCAACGTCAGGAAATGCCAAGCCATCCTCAAAGGTAGTACGTTCTACCTGAGAAATTTGGATAATAGCCAGCTAATGCCGCTTATGTTCAACAACTCTGTGATCTCTCTCTCACCACACGTAAAAGACCCAAGTCTTTTACGTGTGGTTGCCTGCACATTGACGCGACACTTAGTTGGAATAAGCAGGTAGCACAGGTTAGCCAGAAAGTCACTTACTCAGCTTAAGTGGCTGCCTATCCAACTCAGGAGGTCCCTCAGATCCGAAATATCGGGAATTTGATTTCCCAATCAGTAAACGGTAAATATCCCGTTTCTAGTGTTAATGTCAATATTTTTATTTTATTTCAGAAAACTCTTCAATGCCTCGGAATTATAATTGAAAACATACCACCAAGCTCCGTTCTGTTACTGAAAAATAATTTAATCACTTGCTTGTCTATTTACAAATCAAACCAAAATTATTTATCAACAATTCAATTAAGCTATGAGAAATGGTACAAGAAACTAGAACTACAACACATAACAGAATGCATTGAAGAAAAAATATTATTTACAGAATATTCCGAAAAGTATTCCGAAAATATATACGCTTTGAAAATTATTTCGGAAATACTTGCAATTCCGAATTCTTTAGCAAGAGATTGGACGAAATTGTTACTTGAAAATGGAACTCAAGTAGAATTGAAGTGGGGTCGACTTTTCTTGTCAGACTTGCTATCGGTTTCCGAAAAGACTTTGACAGATTACGAATTCGAAGAGATTTTGGAAAATCATTTGGATTTCGTCAAGAGTTATGTAAATGTTTATTTCAAAAGGCTAATTTGTAAGCCTTTTGTGTTGAAAGTTGAACATTCTAGCTTACTGGTCGACATTGTTGAATGTTTTGGTAAAAACTATAAAGAGGATCAGTTTCAAAATTTGTTGGATCTGGTTGAGCATGTAAGTAGTATACTGTTTTATTTATTACTAGCTGTTATATATAAATGTGAAAGTTTGTTACTCTTTCACGTAAGAACTACTGAACAGATTTGGATGAAATTTGAACACACAGATAGTTTATAACCTGGATTAACACATAGGGCAACTTTTATCCCGGTAGTATGATCCCGTGGGACAGTTATCGAACTCCACGCGGGCGAAGCCGCGGGCAATTTCAAGGGTTTTTTTTTATTTTGCTAGAACCCTAATCATTTTCTAAAATAAAAGTAGCCCAATCCCAGCTATCTGCCAATGTAATCCTGTCTCAATCGCTCCAGCTGTTTTGGAGATTAGACGGAACAAACAAACAGACACAACAATTTAGTTTTCTTCAGTTTTATTTATTTGTATCGATACCTACAGGGTGTAAGGGACAATCCTCCGCAAACTGACAGGGTGCATTCAGCTCCTTATTTTGAATCATATTCTGCCGGAACTTATCTCTCCTAGTTACAGAGTTCATCGAACTCGTCGTCGCTCTTGCCGTTCGCTACTTTATTGTACAATTTATTGGATTGCCATAACGCTGCTGAAATAATTTCTTGTACCGGTCATCTTAGTATGATATACTGAATTCACCCCATCAGTCTGCGGAGGCCTGTCCCTTACACCCTGTAGATCTCATGCTTATTTTTTTTTGTTTTTTCCAGCTTTGGCCATCATTTCTTCAGCTCACTACATTTGATGACAAGTTATCAGTTCTCCTAAACCTGCTGCGCTTACCGAAGAGTGTGGGCTTGGGTTGCCCAGCAGTAAACTGGGCTACCACTCTGCTTACCTCAGAAGGGACGAGTCAAGAGGATAGGATCAAGTTGATTGGTGCTTTACCAGCTGGGGAGGAGTTTAGGTAGGTGGCTAGGTGGGATGCCTTCATCATCATGTCCTAGCCTTTTCTCAACTATGTTGGGGTTGGCTTTCGGTCCAACCGGACGCAGCTGTATGCCTGTATTATACAACGTGTTTTTTTTTAAATCCCATAACTCCAGGATTATATTCTACAACTAAAAAAAATACAAAAATTCCTAGAACATGTTGTCCAAAAATGCATAGTTTCGAAGATATCATCAATCGAGTAATTCATTTTCATTCAATCCAATCGCGTGCGAAGCAAATGCGACGTTGTCATATTTCACGTAAGGGTGTTTTACATTAGTGGTCGTGACGTTGTCGAATTCTTTGTATGAAAAACAAAACATTATGCTGATGGATTTCATTATGCATTAAATAGGAGGGGATCGTGAAGGTATTGAAAGTAAAATTAGAACGTAACTTGTGAAAAAGTTGTAACTTCGACCCCCAATATCTCTGTAACTAGAAGGTGGCAAATATGGTATAACTAGACCAAAAAAAATGATAGCAATGTCGGGGAGAACAAGTGCCTTTCGGCTTTGTTAAGTATATTTTTACACTCATTATGAGGTAGCTAGCAAGATAGACAACAGTCTTCCGTGGTCAGTAACCCCAAAAAGTAATTATAAAAAAAGAACCCATTTCATATTTTTTTTAATTTTTGAATATATGGTAAATACGGTAGTATGACACGTAAAACTGTTTAATATTATTTTTTTTAACATACCGTTGCCGGTGTAGACATACTAAAATTAACTTACAAAGTCAAAGTGGCCAATGGGTTCAATGGGCCTGCTTCCAAATACGCTTGTTTTGTGCTCTTCAGTCGGGTTCTTATTTCTTATTCTTATTCTTTATTGCACACAACATATGAGAAATACATAATTACAACATATAGCTTATGTACAAAGGCGAGCTTAACCCAGAATTGAGTTTTCTTACAGCAAACCTTACTTAGATTGCGAGATTTTCAGAAGAGGATATGCTTATGTGCATAAACAGTACATTTAAAACTTCATTCTACATTTCATTTTTTTTTCTTTTTTTTGCATTTTTAACTTTTTTATTTTTTCTTTAGTTTTTATAACTACTTTTTTTTTTCAATGTCATTGCCCCCAGCACCTACTACCGCATCTTCGCATCCTGCCTACCCGTGCGCCTCTCAGAGATGCAGGGACGATACATACCGCCGTTCAGAGCTCTGCTCGACACCCTCGCGACTAATGGGGACATGACTCTGCTGGATATAGTCATCACTTTAGCTGGAGGTAAGTACCTACGTACAGTCATCACCATAAAAGGACCCTTCACGAAGCCGTCAGCCAAGCATTCTGTACATCTGACTAAGTAACTCTACGCAAAATTTATTGCTGGGAAACGACTTTTTTTTGGGGTGAAAAATCACGTTTTACGGTAGGACTCAATGTAACGCACTCACAACATTGTGCTGATGAAAATTTTGGAACTTTGATCCCCAATATCTCCGTAACTAGAAAGTTCCCAAGTGTATTGTAGAACAAAAAAAAATATCGTAACGACCGGGAGAACAAGTGCCTTTCGGCGTTATTAAGGGTACTTGTACACCCATTATGCGTAGCCTTTTCTCAATTATTTCGGGGGCACGCTTCATTCCGCTTTTCCCAACTATGTTGGGGTCGGCTTCCAGCCTAACCGAACGCAGCTGAATGCCAATATTTTACATGGAGCTACTGTCTATCTGACATCCACGTCTCCCTTGGTAAGACTGGTTGTCAGACTTTCGGGCCACTGACTACCAGTAACGACTGTCAAAGATATATAAATAAAGATCTACAAATAACAGTCGGAATCAACGGCTTAACGTGGCACGGAGGTAACTCGGTATTTAATGGGTGGTCACCCATCTACGTACCAAACTAGGCAAACGCGGCTTAACCTAAACGCGACCACGACTGCTGAACAATAGGTCCTGGGTGCGATTCCCGGGTCGGGAACCGAGACATCGGGTTTTTCTATCAGGAATTTCTCAGTAACAGCCACGGAGTCTGGAATTGCGCCCGGTTGATGGCAATAGGCTTGCCCCCTATTACATGGAAATTAAATATAACTGGCGAAATGTGGGTGTATTATTAGGTACACCTCCTCTCTCGTCTTCGGGAATTGCAGGCCTGATGTTATGTTTGTGTTTGCGAAGAAATGATATTTTTTTTTTTTCAAATTCAAATTCATTTAATTCGTGAACACAGGGTATATACAGAAGATGTTATAAGTTAATTAGAACCGAGCTGTGCTCCGCCAAAAGGCATACAAAATATCAAAGGGTTTTTTTTTTTTTTTTTTTAAAGAAATGCATTTTCAAAATTCAAACAGTAACTCTAGAATTCTACAATAATTATAAATCATGTCAATATTATACAAAATGTCAAATAAAATGTCAAATAAAATAAAGCAATAGAAATAAAAAATACAGAAATAAAAATAAGAATGTCACTAATTCATTAATACACAATAATCAAAATTAACAAAATCATTTAGTATCTCACATAACATAAAATAGATTCGATTCAATTAACAGGGAATTAAAATTAAAATTTGTCATTTAAATATTCGTCAACAGAATAATACACCTTGTTATTTAACAATTTGAACAAATTTCTTTTAAATTCGTTAATGTTAATACTATATCTTTAATTATTTCTCAGGGGACGACACAAAAGGCTGGTGGGATCATGCAGTAGACGCTTGCATGGCCGCTCTAGCAGCTATAGATGATAGCAATATCTTTGACAAGGCGTATCGAAGAGCCAAGACGGGAGTCAATTTGGGGGTCTGCAATCGTATCTTCTTGCCTTTACTCAGGTTGGTGTATCTTCTTCATCATCATCATCATCTGCCTAGCCTTTTCCCAACTATATTGGGGTCAGCTTCCAGTCTAACCGGATGCAGCTGAATACCAGTATTTTACATGTAGCGACAGCCTATCTGACCTCCACAACCCAGGTAGTACTGGGTCGCGGGCCTGTGGACGGCGAGTTATGGGCTAGCTCGCCGTCCGGCCGTCTTATGACGACAGGCCGTGTCGACGGCGCGTTCGTGTTCCACGCGCGCCTCAAAGAGATGTCAGCAACCACGTAGGGGTCCGCACGGGCCGATGCCTGCCAGGGCTGCGGGACTGTTCGAAAGAGATACCGCGGCCCTGGAACACAAAGGGCAAAGATGGATGGGTATACAAAACAGTACAAGTCTGACACTCCCTTCCGCTCCGCCCAGAGCGTGGGGGGGGGGGGTCATTTGATGATTTACCATCCTAAAAAAAAAAAAGGTAGTACTGGGTAATACGATACCCCTTGGTAAGACTGGTTGTATCTTCTTATTACATGTTTTTAGGGTTCCATACCTGAAGGGTAACCAACGGGACTCTATTACTAAGCCTCCGCTGTCCGTCCGTCTGTCTGTCTGTCAGCGGGCTGTATCTTTTTTTTTAATTTTTATTCTGTATGGGCTTACTCTTGACCTCAATCTAGTCCTGAGGACAGATGAGGTCGACGATGGAACGAGCTAATAGGTACACAGTTGATATTTTTACAGAATGTGTATTTCTGTTATAACAACAAATAATAAAAATTAATTAAGAATTAAAAGGGCTCCCTTACTACGATGGTACTATTACAGCCCTTATTATAAGGCAATAAAGTCGACATCTGCACTCTAGAGTCAATGTCTCATTTTTCCTTTCAAAGTAAACGCTGAATTGCAATTAGCGCACATTAGCGGAATTTTAATACTAATCGAGTTAGTTAGATTCTGGACGCCGTCGCGTAAACCTTGGAAACCTTATCTCGAGAGATACAGGGGATTATAGAAAGTCACAATTTGTTGGTGTATTTTGTGCATTATTTAATAAAGCTAATATTAAAGGTGTAATTGTGGATTTTTGGTGATTAAATAAGTGGTTCGGTAAATAATAGTTTTTTTTTAAAAAGACTAACGGGGTCGGCCTTATAACAGCACGGAACCATTCATGCACGAGTCCGACTCGCACTTGGTCGGTTTTTTTAAATATCTCTGTGGTTGTGTTTTTCCTATAATAACTTCACCAAGATTATGTCTGGACATTAAAACTGACTGGCTGTCTCGTCCGTTTAGTAGTCGCAAGCGCAACTGCTGAGCATGAAGTCCTGGGTTCGATTTCCATATTTAGTTTAAAAAATAAAAGGATCCAAAAGTGCCTGTAAATGTTTTATTTTACATCAATTTTTTATTATCTTCCAGACATTCGTCCCGCAAATTCTGTGAGAGATACATATCTACAATAGTGACAGATCTATTCAACATACTCCGCGTGGGGTTCAAGGAGGTTACGAATAACGAGGCGTATAGGAAACGAGTCGTTTCTTATGCCATCGCTTTTAATATACTGAAGGTGGCTTTTGAAAAAGTAAGTATACTTTTTTTTTATTCTATTCCGTCTTACTCATCAGCTGCCGAGCCTTTTCCCAACTATGTTGGGGTCGGCTTCCAGTCTAACGGGATGCAGCTGAATATGTCTACGGATGAAAGCCGTCAGACTTTCGCGACTCTGACTACAGTGACGAGTGTCAAATGTCCACGGATGACAGCCGTCAGACTTTCGCGACTCTGACTACAGTAGCGAGTGCCAAATGTCTACGGATGACAGCCGTCAGACTTTCGCGACTCTGACTACAGTAGCGAGTGTCAAATGTCTACGGATGACAGCCGTCAGACTTTCGCGACTCTGACTACAGTGACGAGTGTCAAATGTCTACGGATGACAACCGTCAGACTATCGCGACTCTGACTACAGTAGCAAGTGTCAAATGTCTACGGATGACAGCCGTCAGACTTTCGCGACTCTGACTACAGTAGCGAGTGTCAAATGTCTACGGATGACAGCCGTCAGACTTTCGCGACTCTGACTACAGTAATGAGTGTCAAATGTCTACGGATGACAGCCGTCAGAATATCGCGACTCTGACTACAGTGACGAGTGTCAAATGTCTACGGATGACAGCCGTCAGACTATCGCGACTCTGACTACAGTAGCGAGTGTCAAATGTCTACGGATGACAGCCGTCAGACTTTCGCGACTCTGACTACAGTAGCGAGTGTCAAATGTCTACGGATGACAGCCGTCAGACTTTTGCGACTCTGACTACAGTGACGAGTGTCAAATGTCTACGGATGACAGCCGTCAGGCTTTCACGACTCTGACTACAGTGACGAGTGTCAAATGTCTACGGATGACAGCCGTCAGACTTTCGGGACTCTGACTACAGTGACGAGTGTCAAATGTCTACAGATGACAGCCGTCAGACTATCGCGACTCTGACTACAGTGACGAGTGTCAAATGTCTACGGATGACAGCCGTCAGACTTTCATGACTTTGACTAGAGTAACGAGTGTCAAATGTCTACGGATGACAGCCGTCAGACTTTCAGGACTCTGCCTACAGTGACGAGTGTCAAATGTCTACGGATGACAGCCGTCAGACTTTCAGGACTCTGCCTACAGTGACGAGTGTCAAATGTCTACGGATGACAGCCGTCAGACTTTCAGGACTCTGCCTACAGTGACGAGTGTCAAATGTCTACGGATGACAACCGTGAGACTTTCTATTATTCATCTGCATCCGGTTAGAGTGAAACCGAACTCCAAATAGTTGATAAGCTTTCTTTAGTCTACCTGTGCCCTGATAAACGTTTATAGTTTAGAATGTCGTTTTATTTATGTTAAAATCCTTATTCTTTACTACTAATATTACAAATGCGAAGGTAATTAAGTGTGCTTGTTACATTTTCACGCCTAATCTACTAAACCGATCATCCTAAAATTTTGCATATACATTGTCAGGTGTACAAAAACAGGCATAGACCACCTTTCATCCCGATAAAAAGTACTGTTCCCAAGGAAAACAACATTAACGTTCTTATGATAATAGATGGCACCACGTGTCTTTCGAATCATGATTGAATTATATTATACAAACAGTGTACAACCAGAATTGATTGTCAAATTCTAAATAAAGGCAAGCGAAGCCGCGGGGACAGCTAGTTCGAAATAAAACACAGATTTCTACATAAAGAGGTTTACTTACAGATAACGACTGAAGCCTTAGAAAACGGCATTATAAACGAGAGTGCTGGCTCCCAGAAGCCGTGGTACTTTCTGGAGCAGACGTGCAAGTACTGTGTTACTATCAGTGCCAACGTCAGGTGCCCCAGTAATGCGAGCCAAGAGTTAAAGGATACGTGTCTGTAAGTACCTCTTCTTATATTCTTCGACGGCTAATGCCCGTATCTAATGGGTGTAAAAGACTCCTTAACGAAGCCGAAAGGTACTTGTTCTCCCCGTCATTGCGATCATTTTTTGTTATAATCTAGACTATATCTTTTAGTTACGGAGATATTGGGGGGCAAAGTTCCAGTTTTTTAAATAATTTTTAATGTTATAACATTACTTGAAACACCTCCATGACCCCTCTACTATTCAATACATCCATCAACACAATTTGAGTGCGTAATTTTTCATCCCAAAAAAAAGTCGTTTCTCAGCAATAATTTTTGCGTAGAATTACTTAGTTTGATGTACAGAATGCTTGGTTGACGGCTTCGTGAAGGGTCTGTTTACACCTGGGATAGTGATAACATGAGGCAAAGTGATAATTTGAGTAAAAGTAATTACATAAGATACGATTTTTATTCTGTAGCTTAATAGTTGCCAAATTTAACTTTAGCGAAAGATACATGTGTTTTTCATGTAAACTAAGAGTATAAATCGAGACATCCAAATTTAGGTCAGATGAAAAAATCATTTAAATTACTTATTTTGTATAGTTTTGAGTACTTACACCCGTATCTACACCGAGTAATGGTTGTTCTCCCGCGGCTGAACAATTTGTCATAAGGAGTACTTTCGAAACATAGAGTAAAAGTAAAAAATAAAGATGTTTTTGTTTTAAAATTATTAAAAAAATATTAACTCGAAAACGTGAGAATCAATAGTAACACTAGACCTAACTTGTAGGCACTACTCGAATCGTACGCGCCGCCGACAAAGAAAACAGCGATGCATACATGTTCAAATCAAAATAAGCTCTCGCACGTGGTGATAAACTAGTTTGCACTTAACAATACAAAACACAGCCGCATAGCTTAAAATGCTTGGAACCAGCTATACTAGCGCCATTAGTTTCACAGTTGACATCCCCATTCAAATGTTCTTACGTTTTTTACAATTTGCAGGTCAGTGTTAGTTTGTATGTTGATTAAAATATGATTCACGCAAGTAACACGTATGTAGTTACAGAATTATAATCATTAAAATCATCAATGCAACCCTCTAAGTTCATTTAATCCCGTTGCACATCTTCTTTAAAACATTTTTTTTTATTGGCCTATGTTGATGACATGATGATCTCATAGTAATTTCTAGTTACAATATAAAGTTTATACTTGACAAGAATTTGTGTGGGATATCATCTGTCGTATTGTATGGATAAGAATGCTAGGCTGTGAAAAAGATGGATGAAAAACGATTGCATGTAGCGGAGATGAGAATGTTGAGATGGATGTGGAGTGATAAGAGGAAGTTTGAAAGTCGCGTCTGTTACAGACACAGATATAGATAGACCTAGATAACGCAAGTATCACGATCTGTATGAAAACCAAGCGTACCATTTTTTGACTACCTATTATGACGTCACAAGCACTATTTACGGCGCCCCCCTCGTCCTACCCCCCGCCATGACGCCCACTGACGTCTGACTAGCGCTATGCTCCGATGCAGACTGAGTTCGAAATTGGCCACTTACGATTTTTGTACGTAAGCTACATAATAATATGGCACGCGAAGTAGTTGCTCTCGCGTTATCTAGGTCTATCTATATCTGTGGTTACAGAAAAATTGAAAGAAAGTCGTATTTCTTGGTATGGACATGAGAGAGTGATGGACATGAAAGAAAAGAAAGAAAGAAAAAAAGGATGGATTGTGTGAGGCATGATATGAAAGAGAAAGGAGTAAATTATGCCGCGACGTCTGACAGGGGAGAATGGAAGAAGAAAACGTGTTACGCCGACCCCAAGTAGAATGGGACAAGGGCAGGAGATGATGATCACAACCAATAAGAGTAAAAAACAAAAAAAAATATGTACACATAGTAATATTCACCTGTGGAACAGTTGGTTACAGAGCTCGTCATACAACTGCCTCGCCAGCGCCATCTGTCGCCGCAAACTGAACAAAAGCCTGGCGGCTCGGATATTCAACGTCAACGCGTGGACTGCTATAGTGGACACGGATGCTGTGTACCCGTTTGAGTTGCAAGCTCATGCGAAGTATCGGGTATCTATTTTTGTAGACATTTTTTTTTAATATAAAGGGTGTAAAACAACCCTTTTTTTTTTAGGATGGGTAATCATCAAATGACCCCCCCCACTCTGGGCGGAGCGGAAGGGAGTGTCAGACTTGTACTGACTAAAACCCATCCATGTTCCTTCTTTGCCCTTTGTGTTCCAGGGCCGCGGTATCTCTTTCGAACAGTCCCGCAGCCCTAGCAAACAGTCCCGCATCCCTGGCAGTAAAACAACCCTTAACAAAGCCGAAAGGCACTTGTTCTGCCCGTCATTGCGATCATTTTTTACTAGCGCTGTGATTTTTTTTTAATGTTACAGCACCATGCTGAGATGGTGTTGTAACTTTTCGCCGCATACAGGACCAATTTCGTTTGTTTTATTTTTTTTTCTTATGTTTTACTTTTTATAGAATTTTGTTTTGTCTTTTGCGAAAAAATACTTTTTCTTTCTAAAATTAAATGCATTATACGCTTGCAGGGCAGCAAACCAGCGAAGCGTTCAGTAGACGCCTTAGCAACATCATCGTCGTTCACGGGCACAGTTCGAAGCCGACTGTTCCTGACGACGTTGTCTGAGAACCCGCTGCAGTACGACATGATACCTGACGACGAGGATGATGAGGTTAGTACCATTATATACCCTGTTCTTCATAGGAATAAGGTGGAAAGTTCTTCATCATCCTTCACGGGCACACTTTGAAGCCGACTGTTCCTTACGACATTGTCTGAGAACCTGCTCCAGTACGTCATGATACCTGAAGACGACGATGATGAAGTTAGTACCATTATATACCCTGTTCTTCATAGGAATAAGGTGGAAAGTTCTGCATAATCCTTCACGGGCACAGTTCGAAACCGACTGTTCCTTACGGAGACGATGACGAGGTAAGTACCATTATGGACTCTGTTCTTCATAGGAATAAGGTGGAAAGTTCTTCATCAACCTTCACGGGCACACTACGAAGCCGACTTTTCCTGACGACGTTGTCCGAGAACCCGCTGCAGCACGACATGATACCCGACGACGAGGATGATGAGGTTGGTACCATTATATACCCTGTTCGTCATTAAAATAAGGTGGACAGTTCTTCATCATCCTTCACGGGCACACTTCGAAGCCGACTGTTCATGACGGAGACGATGACGAGGTAAGTACCATTATGGACCATGTTGTTTATAGAAATAGGGCGGAAAGCTCTTCATCATCCTTCACGGGCTCAGATTGCAGTTCCCGGCTCCATAACACCCTCGCCTGCAGCTCGGGCGTAAATTATGCCTCAACTGCAAAAAACAAAGCTTGCTTAAGTTGACCAGAATGATGACGTCATAGATGACGTACATGTGATGACTGATTTTTCATCCTGCTTTGTCTGAACTACAGGAAGAAGAAGACGACATCACCCTAGAGTTCGAAGACAGCGTGCTCAATGCTCACGGCTGCTTGTCTACGCTCACGTGTCTGCTCGAGCATGCGAGCGCACTCGAGCATACCGAGTGGCGGAGCGCTGTTGTGGCGGGGTTGACCTCGGATATCACTGTTAACGCTAAATGGTTTTTAGCACAAGTAAGTCAAGTTGAAAGTACGTAACGTTTTTTGCAATTCGCAGGTCAGTGTCAGGTTGTATGTTGATGAAAATATGATTCGCGCAAGCAACACGTATGTAGTTACAGAACTATAATGAAATCACAACAGGATAGTCCAGTTGAATAGTATTGCAACCTGATCGAGTTCAACTGCGAGTTGCCATATAAAAAAAATAAAAAAATGAGCTTTAAAAATATTGTTCAGTGCTACGGAACCGTGTGTGTGCGAGTCCGACTCGCACTTGGCCGGTTTATTTAACCTCTTGAACGCCAGAGCATAAACGCACGCGCGTGCCCTCCAATCCAAACCACAATTTCTCCGCAAAAACCTACAAAAAGAATAGAGATAGCAAAACTATTTAATTGATTCGTATTATTGTGCACCGCATTTTTGTCACATATTTGTGTCGTTGGCGTACAGGGCATGCGCTTGCTTGTCACCTATATGTGACAATGGCGTTCAAAACGTTAAAGTATTCTAATATTGTATTTGTTTCAGGCTATTTGCAATGCAGTAGAAGTATTAAATCCTCACGCCAGCGCCCTCTGTCCCGCGCTACTACAACTAATAGCAGATACACCTGCTACTGAATGCGGGAAGCCTGTTCTGAACAATCTGCATATAGATATTGTAAGTAAATATATTTTTTTTAAATTCTGTATGGGCTTACTCTTGACCTCAATCTAGTCCAAGGACAGAGAAAAAAAAAAAAAATAATTAAAAAAATATATAATGTCAATCATAGCGAAGTGACACGGGGTCGCGACAGACCACGAAGGAGATGGCGGGACGAACTGGATGTCTTCCTTGAGAATTGGAAAGAAGTAGCACAGAAGCGTGAGCTTTGAAAGGAGTGGAGGGAGGGCTTTGCCTAGCAGTGGGACTATATGGGCTAGCTATATATATATACAACATTAGTTTTAGTATATGCGAAACCTGAATATAGTTTGTTCAGAATAAGTAACTGAATCGATTCCAATAATTTTTAAACCATGTTATATTTTTTCCCAAAAATATGTAAAAAAGTTAAAAGTTGGACACCGAGCGACTTTAAGTACCTATCGCAATAATTTAGGTACCTACTGCCAAGTTATTATTATCAATGAGCTCAAGACGACGCTGGAGGCGCGCGCTGCGTGGTGACCGCGTTTTTGTGCGGACAACTAGGTAACAGAACAAGCTTATAACTTTGCGATTTTTCATGACACAGTTTTGATATTTTGTACATAGATTCTTATCGTTTGGTTTCGCATATACTAAAACTAATGTTGTATATGGCGAAGTTCAAATTGAATTACAATCGTAATTTTTATAACTATTTATATTAAAAATCAACTAAGACTGCCTCGTTGGTCTAGTAGTCGCAAGCGCGACTACTGAGCCTCATGCTCAGCTGTCGTCGGTTCGATTCCCACGTCGGGCAAAGTGATATTGGGTTTTTCCATCATTAATTTCTCACTAGCAGCCACGGAGTCCAGATTTGCGCCCGATTGATGGCAATAGGCTCGCCTCCTATTATAAAAATAGTACTTCCCCATTTGAATCGGATTTTGTTAATAATTTCAACGATTTTAATTTTTTTGCTAAGTATGTTTTAAAATAAGCCTTATAACATAAGCTATCTGCCAGAAAAAGTCCCGCTAAAATAGGTCCGGTCGTTTCGGAGATTAGCCGGAACAAACAGACAGACAATAATGTTTAAATATTATGTTTTGTTGTGTTATAAGTACCAAATATACTTTCATAAGCATTCAGTAAAGAACTGTTATTTTGAAATTACAAACAGACACTTCAATCTTATTTATTTGTATACAGAGTGGACGGGACACCGACGCGAAAACGGTTACCACGTATTCAGTACATCATTCTGAGCCACACACATATAAATTTTCGATCGGTTATTAAAAAAAAAACAGCTGTTCCATACATTTTGACCAAGTAGGTATTGCACTTTTGTAGGAAACAGCTGATTTTTTTTAATCAACCAATCAAAACATTTTTTTTTATTATTCTTTATGGGCTTACTCTTGACTTCAATCTAGTCCTGAGGACAGAGATGAGGTCGACGATGGAACGAGCTAACCCAAAAGAAGCCTATTAACTCGCGATTTAAATAGATTGGGGTCATATGAACTTGGGAACACAGGCAGGGATTACCACTAATTGGCTGTACGCATAATAAACAACAAAAAGTATTTATTTCAAACAAGAGTCCATATGGGTTAGTAGTGAACGCTTAAGAACTATGTTAGTACGAAATTTAGAGAAAAAAACAGTCATTATTAAAATCAAAAATCAAATTTAAAACGGATGAAAAATTTATATGTCTTAGAATGATGTAATGAATGTTTATTCCCGTTGTCCCCCTATGCCATATCCCCACAGATATAGATAGACCTAGATAACGCAAGTATCACGATCTGTATGAAAACCAAGCGTGCCATTTTTTGACTACCTATTACGACGTCACAAGCACTATTTAGTGATGGGAAAATCAAATCGATTCAAAGACGCCGCCGCGGACGGCGCCCCCCGCCATGACGCCCACTGACGTCCGACTAGCGCCATGCTCCGATGCAGACTGAGTTCGAAATTGGCCACTTACGATTTTTGTACGTAAGCTACATAATAATATGGCACGCGAAGTAGTTGCTCTCGCGTTATCTAGGTCTATCTATATATCCAACGGGAAGCAAACTTTTCACGAGTCGTTGTCCTCTTAAATCTGCATTCAGTTGTAAGCTTAGTTTTTAGCATGGGAAAAAGAAAAGGGGAATAAAACAAAATTTATTTATTTGTATTTTTATTTTAACGGATACTGTGGGCAATAATTTTTACTTATTTTATTCAACTATATTAACGAGGACAGTGTACGGGTACAACGGGAATAAAGGGTACTGAATACGTGATAACCGTTTTCGCGTCGGTGTGCCTTCCACCGTGTAGATTAAGAGAGGTCAGCAACCACGTAGGGGTCCGCACGGGCCGATGCCTGCCAGGGCTGCGGGACTGTTCGAAAGAGATACCGCGGCCCTGGAACACAAAGGGCAAAGAAGCTACATGGATGGGTTTTAGTCAGTACAAGTCTGACACTCCGTTCCGCTCTTCCGAGCGGGGGGGGGGGTCATTTGATGATTTCCCATCCTAAAAAAAAAACCTGTAGATTAAATGTACCCTACCTTCCTTTACAGACATCAACAATAATAAAATGGAATATTTTAATGTAAACTTCATGTACAAGAGTGGTACATAGGCGGACTTAATGCCACAAGGCATTCTCTACCGGTCAACCTTTGAGTCAAATAGGACAGCATTGTGATAGAGTACAAAAAAATAAATAAGAAAAAAAACCATTTTGTTAACATAGATTGATATACATAAATAGGTACATACTAATATACATATATAAGGTCTAACTATTGATACACGAAATATTTTCAGAGTATCATCTAACGGCTATAACGAAGCCATTTCAAGAGATTTTTTTTTATCTGGGTATATTTTTATAAAAAATAAATAATTTTAAAGTCTTTGACCCACAAAATAAATACTAGCTCCTTATTTTTGAACATCCCTTACGCTAGTTTACTACGTCGTATTTACCTACTGTCATTGTTAAAATATGGGAGTAAAGATTTTATGCAAAAAGTCTCAAAAATGTATAATGTTAATTTCGTAAAAAAAAACACTCAGATAATTTTTTTTTCGTTGCTATGGCGACTACGACTTATGGAAGTTACTCTAAAAATATTTATTTCGTGTGTGAATAGTTAGACCTTATATACAGTAAAATGAAATAAACTAATATATATTATAATACATACAAATAGTCCAAATACAAGAAACCTTATAATAATTACTATGACTACTAATATCTAGCTAGTGAGCAATTTAGTCTGATTTAATATACATTTCTTTACAGATATCAACAATAACAAAATGGAATATAAAAGAATTACCTTACGATCGAAATGTAAATACGACCGTAGAGTATTTAATAAATACATGTATAGCATATAAGCAACAGTTTGGTATACATAAACGATTGTTGAATACATTGAGCGGCTTCTTACAAATATATGGAAATATGGTGACTGTGAAATGGAGTGTTTTTCAAGATTATTGTGTTGGTAAGATTTTTTTTTTTTTTTTAGAACGTTGCCCCGCACTAGGAATTTCTCCTGTATCGTGGGTGCGTTTATAAACATTTATACTCACATACACAAACACCCAGACCCGGAACAACTACCTGTAGATCATACAAATATTTGTTCCGTGCGGGGATCGAACCCGCGACACGCAGCGCAGCAGCCAATCGCTCAAAAAAAATAAATATAATAATAATCGCTCAGCCACTGCGCCAACCGGGCCGTCAAATTATATTAATATAGATTATATTAATATTGTATTAAACTTGGTCTATTTAAAGCGTGATAACCTTAAAACTAGGCCACCTGCAGCTATACCCTACAATTTCGTCAATGGTGTTCTGACATGTCCGCTTTGTGCTCGGAGTTTTTCGGCCAAAGTTGGGTATGCTAGCCACTTGAGAGCACATGATAGAGCAGCACACCAAAGCTCTCGACAACCTCCCTAGAAAGCCATCGAATGCAGTCGCTGCGGCCGAAATCGGCTAGATGGCATCATCATCATCATCATTAATATTGTATTAAACTTGGTCTAGTGGTCATAAGCGCCACTGCTGAGCATGAGGTCCTGGTTTCGATTCCTAGGTCAGGCAATTTGTTATTGGGTTTTCCGTCAGAAATTTCTCAGTTGCAGCTACGGAGTCTGGATTTGTGCCCGGTTGATGGCATTACGCTCGCCCCATATTACATGGGACTTAAACATAACTGGTAAAATGTGGGTGTACTGTTAAGTACACTTCTGTTATTTTTTTAGACTATAAAGTCAAATTATTTGAGTTTGTATTTTCTGTCGTTAACAAAATGTCTTACTTTTAATGAACGATTGACACCTCTGCCTACACCTATGAGACATCATCTGCCTAGCCTTTTCCCAACTTTATTGGGGTCGGCTTCCAGTCTAACCGGATGCAACTGAATACCAGTATTTTACATGGAGGACTGCCTATCTGAGCTCCACAACCCAGTTAGTACTGTGTAATACGATACCCCTTGGTAAGACTGGTTGTCAGACTTTCGGGCCACCGACTACCTGTAACGACTGTCAAAGATCTACAAATGACAGCCGGGACCAACGGCTTAACGTGTTTTTCGAGACACGGAGGAAACTCGGTATTTATTGGGTGGTCACCCATCGACGGACCAACCTAAGCAAGCGCGGCTTAACCTGAAGATTGATCCGAGCGGCTGTTATTATTTAGCCACGAGCTCCTCCACGTATGAGCGTAATAAATACATTTTTCTGCTTGCAGATCTCCCAAAAGATATAATCCCTCTACTACCAATCCTCGAACGTTTATTGAAAAATGGCGTCACACTACCTGAACTTTTGTCCTCCATATTTGCCAACACAGATGCCAAGCACTGGACTGGCAACTCGAAACTGGCTGAAGTAACTGGCCTGGCATTCTCTCTGGCGGATCCTGACACTAGAAAAAGTTTTTTGACAAAATTCTGGCAGATTTTAAACGCTGTCAGAAGTATCAATGTCAATAGTTATGTGAAAATGCTTTTTTATGCTCTGAGAAGTTGTAAGGAGTGCTGTGATTTAAATCAATTGAGGTAAGTGTCTTTTGTATACTCACCTGCAAAATTGCATGGATACCTTAGAGTCTATTTTCCAGTGAATGTTTGTTAGTCGATAACTGGTTAACGCTTGGTGGCGTCTTTTCTTGCTTCACACGATTTTGTTTCTGTACTGTTCATGCATTTTTGCAGCCCACTGTACATTAATTTCGAATCGTTAAGGTTTGGAAAAACAAACTCAATGTCATAGATGGCAAAGTTCAAATTCTATTGCAACTTTTTTTTTTTTTTTTGCTTTAAGTTTAATAAGTGGAAATTCCACTTAACGTTGAACTAAATGGACTGCCTCGTTGATCTAGTCCCTATTGGTCTTAAGCGCGACTTATGAGCATGAGGTCCTGGGTTCGATTCCCGAGTCGGGCAAAGTGTTATTGGGTTTTTTCATCAGGAATTTCTCAGTAGCAGCCACGGCGTCTGGATCCGCGCCCGGTTGATGGCAATAGGCTTGCCCCCAATTAAATGGAACTTAAACCTAACTGGCGAAATGTCGGTGTACTATTAGTTACACCTCTGTCTAACCGTTCGGGGATTACAGGCGTGGTGTTATGTTATGTATGTGAATGGCATTAGGCTCACTCCTTTATAAAATGGTACTTAAGCTTTTGAACGCTAGAGCATAAAAGCACGCGCGTGCCCTCCACGCCAAGCCACAATTTCACCGCAACTATCTACAAAAAATGATTCCAAAACTATTTAATTGCTTATTTCGTATTATAGTGCACCACACATTTTGTGTCGTAGTACAGGGCACGCGCTTGCTTGTCACGTATATAAGGTCTAACTATTCATACACGAAATATTTTCAGGGAATCATCTAACGGCTATAACGAAGCCATTTCAAGGGATTTTTTTTTATCTGGGTATATTTAAAAAAAAAAAATATTTAAAATTACTTGACCCCCAAAATAAATACTAGCTCCTTATTTTTGAACATCCATTACGCTAGTTTACTACGTCATGTTTACCTACTGTCATTGTTAGAATATGGGAGTAAAGGTTTTATGCAAAAAGGCTCAAAAAATTTTAGAATTATAATATTTTCGTAAAAAAAAAACACTCGGAAAATTTTTTTTTTCGTTGCTATGGCGACTTTACGACTTATAGAAGTTACTCTTAAAATATTTCGTGTATGAAAAGATCGACCTTGTATATGACAATGGTGTTCAAAAAGTTGATAAAACTGCGTGTCCCCGATACCATCTTTACCTACCCATTCAACAAATACGAGCGTAATGTTTTATTAACATAACTAATTAACTTTCAGAATAATAACAGATCTAGCACCAAAAGTAGAAAAATCAAAATGCCTAACGATAATTTCAACATATCTTGAAAACTCGACAAAATTTGATGAGTACTACTCGGATATGTTTCAAATTATAACTCTAAGCGAGCTCTTTGACAGTGACCTCAGAGTAGAGGCTATGAAAATAGCCCGGAATAGCCTGAAACTTATGGACGGAGCAATGAGGAGTGATGTTTTGAAGGGTGTTGGGCAAAATTGTAGGAATTCATCGGTGCAAGTCAGGAAAGAGGCGTTTGGTGTTTTTTTGACTGCTTTTCAAGGTATGTAAAAATATTTATTTATCTTATCATTAACACAGAAAACGGGATACAATAAACCGTGTTGTTATGTGTGTGTTCATTCGTGATCATGGTGCTTGCAACAGCGCCGAAATATCGGGAACTAGAAACAAATAGTTTATCAGTCTCTTGCCCTTATCCCAATTCATTCGTGGTCGGCGCAGCATGTCTTCTTCTTCCACACTTCTCTATTACTCGTCATCTCAGCAGTCACCTCCTTTCTAGCCATATCATCCTTCACACAGTCCATCCATCGTTTCTTTGGTCTTCCTCTACTCTTATAGCCATCTACATTCATACTCAACATTTTCCTGATTCCTCCGCATCACATGTCCATACCACGATAACCGATTACCACACAACTTTTCAGTCACCGGCGCCACTTTCAGACTTCCTCTTTCAATAACTCAAAACAAATACATAGTAACATGGTAATTATCCCGTTTTCAGTGTTAATGATAATGTTAGTGACCATGTCAGTTTAAAACTTTTATTTATCTTGTCTTGACGCGCTTCAATTGGCCAGATTTTGTTTTCTTCTATTACAATGAAATGGTCGAATTTTTTTTTTAGTATGGGAAATCATCAAATGACACCCCCCCCCCCCCCCCCGCTCTGGGCGGAGCGGAAGGGAGTGTCAGACTTGTACTGACTAAAACCCATCCATGTTCCTTCTTTGAGCTTTGTGTTCCAGGGCCGCGGTATCTCTTTCGAACAGTCCCGCAGCCCAATGGTTGAAACTTGAAACAATTGATCAGCATCAAGACAAGTTTTTTGGGCTTTTTATACAAGGCACTGCCGCGTCGGTCTAGTGGTCGCAAGCGCGACTGCTGAGAATGAGGTCCTGGGTTCGATTCCCGGGTCGCCCAAAGTACCGGGTTTTTCCAACAGGACCTTCTCAGTAGCAGCATAGAGGACAATAAGCTCGCCCCCTATTACACATGAGTTAAACATAATAGGCGAAGTGTGGTTGTACTCTAAAGGATGTAAATACACCCTTAACGAAGCCGAAAGGCACTTGTTCTCCCCGTCTTTGCGATATTTTTTTTGTTCTAGACCATACCTGGGAACCTTCTAGTTAGGGAGATATTGGGGGTCAAAGTTCCAACTTTTTCAATTTTTTTTTTGTAATACAAATTTTTAATGTTATAACTTTACTTTAAATACCTCTAAGACCCCCGTACTATTCAATGCGTCCATCATATCAGTGTTTTGAGTCCTACTGTAAAAAGTGAATTTTCATCCCAAAAAAAAGTCGTTTCCCAGCAATAATTTTAGCGTACAGTTACTTAGTTTGATGTACAGAATGCTTGGTTGACGGCTTCGTGAAGGGGCCGTTTACACCTTGTAAATACACCTCTGCCTTACCCTTCGCGGATTACAGGCGTGATCAATGTAACCTTACAATTTCAGCTCTATTCAAACGCGAAAACCATAATCTTTTTAAAAGGAAAGCGGTAGATAGCAGTCCTATATTAAACGCCATTGATTCACAAAGTCATTATGAGTTGCTTGTTGTTAAGAAAATATTCGATGGGATATTTGATCTGGATGAGGGGATCTCGAAAATGATGTCTGATGGCGTTGAGGAGTGTCTTTCTAAGGATATTAATATGAGGTAAGCAAGCGTAAGGTGGGACGCCTCAGGCTAGGTGGAACGACGATCTCCGTGATTAGGGACTCTGTGACCTCAGAGATGACAAGCAGCACAGTGGTCACCGGCTGCCCGGCACACATGCACAGCGAGGCTCTGGGGAGACCTCTGTATAGTCGCCCCAGGGATGTGCCTTAACAGGCGTTGCACAGAGGGGGCTCCGGACAGGTCTTTTAAGAGGTAACGGTGCCTCCTCTCATATGCGAATGGTGACCACCGGGGTGGTTTCCGTGCGTTAAAATTCCCACCCTGCCCTGTCTTATACCCAAAGACCGGTCGCCTTTTGAAGGATTTCCCCCGAAAACTCAATGAGAATTGCCGAAAATCAAGCTAAGCGAGTCATAGGAGAGGCCTATGTCCAGCAATGATGATGATGAAGCCTTCATTCAACAACTGGAACTGCTGGACTTGCTTCGTTGGTCTAGTGGCCGCAGGCGCCTCTGCTGGACATAAGATCCTGGGTTGCATCAGGAATTTTTCAGTAGCAGCCATGGAGTCTGGAATTGCTCCCGGTTGAGGGCAATAGGCTCGCCCCTTATTACATGGGACTTAAACATAACTGGCGAAACGTGGGTGCACTAGTAAGTACACCTCTGCCTAAGCCTTCGGGATCACAGGCTTTATGTTCTTGCACCATAGACACCACGTATTTTATGCCTTCGCGCTTTTAACTGTCGAAATACACCTCTATCTACCCCTTCAGATAATATAAGCGTGATTCTTCACAGATTCGCAGAACTATTCTACATAATAATCTACCAATGTAGCTTAGCCACAAATAACAACTTCGAGTTGTCGAACTGCGGTTCAAAGCTATTGGTGTTGCTGTTCAGTGATTTGAGAAGTCAGGACGCGTTCCAAGTTAGTCTGTTAAGAGATGAAGGATTGCCGCAAAGGTTAGTAGTGCTTTCTCTTTTTCATTATCATCATAATCATCATCTGCCTAGCCTAGTCCCAACTATGTTGGGGTCGGCTTCCCGTCTAACCGGATGATATGGCAAGAAAGGGGGTGACTGCTGAGATGACGAGTAATAGAGAAGTATGGAAGAAGAAGACATGCTGCGCCGACTACGAATGAATTGGGATAAGGACAGGAGAATGATGATGATGCATTTAGCTGGTTGGTAACTGCCCTTAGGCTAATTAAGAGACGGTGGAAATCGGTAGCTCCAAAAAGAGATGGTGGGTAGAACCAGCGGTAGGAGTCCATCATCATCTGCCTAGCCTTTTCCTAACTATGTTGGGGTCGGCTTCCAGTCTAACTTACGTACTACTTACTCTTACGTGGTGGCCGGGGGCGTAGGCGCGGGCCTGTGGACGGCGAGTTATGCGCTAGCTCGCCGTCCGGCCGTCTTATGACGATAGGCCGTGTCGACGGCGCTTTCGTGTTCCACGCGCGCCTCAAAGAGATGTCAGCAACCACGTAGGGGTCCGCATGGGTCGATGCCTGCCAGGGCTGCGGGACTGTTCGAAAGAGATACCGCGGCCCTGGAACACAAAGGGCAAAAAAGGAACATGGATGGGTTTTAGTCAGTACAAGTCTGACACTCCCTTCCGCTCCGCCCAGAAAAAAAAAAGGTCGGGTTAAGTGTTATTGGGTTATTTCATCAGGAATTTCTCAGTCGCAGCCATGGAGTCTGGAATTGGCCCCGGTTGATGACAATACTCTCGCCTCTACATGGGACTTAAACATAACTAGTGATATGTGGGTGTACTATTAGGTACACCTCTGCCTAACCCTTCGACGATTACAGGCGTGATGTTATGTCATGTATTCATTATATGCCTAGACTTTTTCTAACTATGTTGTGTTCGACTTTCCAGTCTTACCGGATGCAGCTGGATACCAGTATTTTACAGAGTGATTTATTATTTTGCAGCGTTGTAAGAGCATACGAAGGTATTTCGGTAAGAACTAAAACAATGGCAAGAACGGTTCTGAGATCTGGCGTGACATACAGACAGAGGGTTAATAAAGGTGAGTCATCATCATCATTTCAGCTGAAAGATGTCCACTGCTGGACATAGGAATCCCCATAATCGCCACGCTTGGCAGGTGGGTTGGCGATCGCAATATGATTGTTAAAAAGCACAGAGAACGCTGCTGCCCATTCTCTGGTAAGTCCCTTAGTCGCGTCTTACGACACCCACGGGAAGATATGGGATGGTGCTATTCTTTACGTCCGACACCATACTGTACCATACAGTAGTAGTAAAGGTGAGTAAATAAACTAAAATATTTTTTCGACACGCTTTTGTAATCTCCGATTACTGTTTGGCGTAAATTTATAAAGGGTGTAAATAGACCCTTAAAATAACCGAAAGGCACTTGTTCTCCCCGTCTTTGCGATCATTTTTTTGTTCTAGACCATACCTTGGAAGCTTCTAGTTACGGAGATATTGGGGGTCAAAGTTCCAACTTTTTCACAAGTTTTTTTTTTTAATACAACATGTATTAAATGTAAGATTTTTACTTTACACACCTCCACGAGCCCCATACTATTCAATCCATCCATCAGCACAATGCTTTGAGTGCTTTCCATCGAGTCCTACCGTAAAACGTGATTTTTCACCCCCAATAAAAGTCGATTTCCAGCAATCATTTTTGCGTAAAGTTACTTAGTTTGATGTACAGAATGTACACTGTACTTTATAGGGTGTAAGGGACAGCCCTCCGCAGACTGATGGGGTGAATTCAGTATATCATACTAAGATGACCGGTACAAGAAATTATTTCAGGGACGTTATGGGAATGCAATAAATTTGAATTGTTTTATTTCCTCATCGCGATGAATCGTTACCGTGGCAAAACGCGTAGCGAACGGCAAGCTCGACGACGAGTTAGACGAACTCTAGCTGGGCAGAAAGTGAACAGCTGATTTCACGCGTCGTTCGTTAGAGTATTTCAACATCCATTGTTTGTTTTTATTTTTATTTTAGCCGTGTTATTTACATAAATGGAGTGCTGCATACAGAGAATGTAATTTTACTTTGAAATAAAGGAATAGTAACTGAAAAAACGATTAAAAAAATGAAAATTTTCCTGAGAAAAAATCCGGTGGAATATGATTCAAAATAAGGAGCTGAATGCACCCTGTCAGTTTGTGGAGGGCTGTTCCTTACACCCTGTACTCATATTTTTTTCCAATGTTAAAGAACTAGCCAAATGTGGCCTCTGCCTAATCCTTCGGGGATTACAGGCGTTATGTTATGTTATGTATAGAAAATAGTTTAACGAATTCTGTTCTTTTAGCTCCAGCAAGACGAGAAATTGATGTACAAAAGCCTATAACAGACATTTTGGAGGTTTTCCTACAGCTCTCTAAGGTAACTTTTTATTTTATTACGCCTTTTCATCTTTGAATTTTGACGTAATTTCATTTCCAAAAATATGAATGTAGGTACACGTAAGTATATCCTGTTCTGCAAGTCTCGCAATCGAAGTAAGGTTTGTTGTCAGAAAACCCAATTCTGGGTTAAGCTCACCGTTGTATGTACATAGACTATACAACATTAGTTTTAGTTTATGCGAAACCTGAAACACGTGTCTAGTATTTTTATGTAAAGAAATTTAAACAAAATTTCAAAACTGTATCGTGAAAAATCACAAAGTTTTAAGCTTGTTCTGTTACCTGGTTGTCCGCCTAAAAACGTGGTCACCACTTAGCACGCCCGCGCGTGCGCCTCCAGCGTCGTCTTGACCTCATTGAAAATAATAATTTGGCAGTAGGTACCTAAATTATTGCGATAGGTCCTTAAAGTCGTTCGGTGTCCAACTTTTAACTTTTTTAAATATTTTTGGGAAAAAATATAACATGGTTTAAAAATGATTGGAATCGATTCAGTTAGTTATTCTGAACAAACTATATTCAGGTTTCGCATATACTAAAAATAATGTTGTATATTGTAATTTTGTGTGCAATAAAGAATAAGAATGCATTAGACTTAGTAAAGAACCATGCAATGGAGACTGTCCTTTTTTTAAAAACCTTTTCGAGTAATAAGGTCTCTCATCAATTATTTCTCATTAAAATGAAAAAATACTCCCTATTCATTTATATTTATGTGGTTAACAACCTTTATTGTTCTGAAATAAGCTTTTTGCGGTCCCAAACCGCTTCTCGCGTATCTGAACGAGCCCTTAGCTTCATGTGGATGCCATTAAAAAAAACAAACTGTCATTAGAGTGTCACTCACGTATTAAACCGGAGCAAAGGAATATTTCAGTAATGACGTCATCAGCCCTAAAATTAAACTAGCCATTGAATTTCAAATTAGTTTCTTAAAACACGATTTTTTAACCAAAAAAAAAATTTACTTATACAGATTCGATTTTTGTACAATGCCCATTGTGTATTGATAATACTTCTGCGCGTATTTCACGCCCTCAAGCTAGCTAATACATCCATACCATGAACACATTCGCAGTGTAAGTTTCACCTCAATTTGAATCATTAATTTACTAAGTATAAAATGGTTAATCGCAGTGGCGAAGGGTCAAAATCCGGCAGGAATCGGCTTCTTAAGTGCCTTCGGGCCTGGCTAATTATCGAAGTTTTTTTCCGGTTATATAATTTGTATGTTTTTCCAGACGAATTCGCAAGTATGTCAAGAACTCTGCGTTCAAATGATGAAGTGTCTCCAAGGCACGGGTCGTAGGTTCGATCTTGACTCGGTCATAGCTAAACAGCTGTTTCACATCATTAAGAGGGACCCTTTCTGCCTTACCCCCTTGGTTTTAGACGCTTGCAGGATCTTTGTCAAGGATATAAGCAGTATTGCAGGGTAGGTGGTCAATAAAAGGTGTAACAAGACCCTTAACGAAGCCGAAAAGCACTTGTTCTCCCCGTTATTGCGATCATGTTTTTGTTCTAGACCATACCTGGGAACCTTCTAGTTACGGAGATATTGGGGGTCAAAGTTCCAAATTTTTCATAAGTTTTTTTTTTTTAAACATGTTTTTGATGTAAGGTTTTCACTTTTAACACCTCCACGACCTCCGTTCTATTCAATCCATCCACCAGCACAAAGTTTTGAGTGCGTTACATCGAGTCCTACCGTAAAACGTTATTTTTCACCCCCAAAAAAAAAAGACGTTTCCCAGCAATAATTTTACGTAAAGTTTCTTAGTTTGATGAACAGAATGCTTGGTTGACGGCTTCGTGAAGGGTCTGTTTACACCCTGTATATGCCTCCCTCTTCGAAGACATCAGGCGTGATGTTGATGATCTTTTCTATTTCAGATTTACTGAATCAGTGAAAGAATTGAAGCAAGTTGTCTCCAACAGCGAAGGGTATCTGTATACTAATATATTATTTGAAGACCTACAGCTACGGAGCGGGGATCGAAACAAATTTATATTTAGGTAAGTTCTTATCATCAGTCTCCTGCACTTCATCATCTCTGCCTAGCCTTTTCCCAACTATGTTGGAGTCGGCTTTCAGTCTAACCGAATGCAGCTGAATACCCGTATTATACATTTAGCGACTGCCTATAGGCCTATGGATCAGAATGTTGGGCCACAAAAGGGATGAATGAAAGGCATTTGCATGTGGCGGAGATGAGAATGCTAAGGGGGATGTTTGGTGTTACGCGAATGGATAAAATGAGTATATAAGAGGAAGTCTGAAAGTGGCGCCGGTGACTGAAAAGTTGTGTGGTAATCGGTTATCGTGGTATGGACATGATGTGGAGGAATGAGGAAAACGTGAGCAAAGTTTTGAAGGTATAAGAGTAGAGGAAGACCAAATAAACGACGGATGGACTGTGTAAAGAATGATATGGCAAGAAAGGAGGTGTCTGATGAGATGACGAGTAATAGAGAAGTATGGGAGAAGAAGACATGCTGCGCCTACCGCAAATGAATTGGGATAAGGGCAGGATAATGATGAGGACTGTCTATCAGACCTCCACAACCCAGTTAGTGCTGGGTAATACAGTACCCCTTGGAAAGACTGGTTGTCAGACTTTCATGTCACTGACTACCTGTAACGACTGTCAAAGATCTACAAATGACAGCCGGGACCAACTTAACATGCTTTCCGAGGCACGGATCCAGCCTAACCGAATATAGTCGAATACCAATATTTCCTTTATGACCTCCACAACCCAGCTACTGTTTATTCCTTGGTGAGAGACTCAGACTGGCTGTCAGCCTCTCAGGGTTCCGATTTGATTATATGCTTATTATCTCTTTTATTTATTTATGTCTATACAAATTTCATACATTTTTAAATATTGGATAGTAGAATTGTAGCCCACCGGTATCGGGAACAGGGCTCTAGAGAGAGGAACCTCCTAACAATACGAGCCGGGTCCAGGAGAACCGCTTTCTGAATCAAGCCATTGATCCAGCTGCCTAACGAAAGCCTATTGATCGAGACTCTTGGCAATTCAGCCAATGGCTGAAACGACTATCGGCACAATGTTCGCCGAGTCCACATCCCACATGTCGACAACCTCGCGAGCCAAGTCAAGATACTTCATTTGCTTATCTTTCTCGGCTTTCACGAGGTTCTCATCATGCGGGACCGTTATGTCAACAATCATTGCGCGCCACTCTGATCGATCCACCACCACTATATCAGGCTTATTGACTACAATAGTCCTGTCAGTGATTATGGATTGATCCCAGTACAATGTGATATTGCCATATTCGAGAACTGGGTCGGGCACATACCTATAGTACCTACGGCGCTTCCGATTCCACAAGGCTTCATTTTAGAGCAAGTTGGTCATCACTAAAATGAAGCCTTGTAGTATACAAACTTGTAGCCAGGGTCATTGGTGGATAATCCTGGCTACAAGGTTGTGTCTATGCAAGTACTCTCCGTTGATTCATCTGAACGGTGGCATGCCCGACATTTGTCAACTGTGCCGTCCTACACAATAAATCTCCGGTAGTTATATCACAACTTCATCCACAATTGATGTGCTTATAATTGTTACAGTACGTTTAAAGAAGACTCAGATGCAGCCATGAGAGATGAAGAATTTACTTTAGAAGGTAATCTAAATAAATAAACTCAAAGTATTAAGAGCGTTCATCCAAAAAGTTGGCAATGTCGCAAATAGCTGTCAAATAAGAAATATGGCTAACTAGTGAACTAAAATATGGGGCCGAAAAGTTCTGGAGTGGCTACCGCGAACCGGAAGACGCTGCGTTGGAAGGCCTCCCACTAGGTGGACCGATGACCTGGTGAAGGTTGCAGGGATCCGCTGGATGCGAGTCGCACGGGACCGGTCAATGTGGTAACACGTGGGGGAGGCCTTTGTCCAGCAGTGGACGTCTTTCGGCTGAAATGATGATAATGATGAACTAGAATATTAATAATGTAATGCAATTAAAACTGAATTGGATGTTGTAACCATTTTAGGTGTAAAAAAGGCATTTGGAAAGTTACCAAATATTTTTTTTTTACATCTAAAACTAAATATTCGGTGTTACGATATAAATTATTGCATTACATAATCAAAACTTTAATTCACTAGTTAGCCATATTTCTTATTTCCATACAGTAATATTGCCAAATTAATTAAAAACAGCGAAATATTTGACAGCTATTTGCGACGTTGCCAACTTTCTGTAAAAACGCTCTTAAGTGCTGTAATAAAATAGCCCTTAATGAAGACACTTAAATGCCTCGTTGGTGTAGTGTGAGATTCGGAGTTCGATTCACAGATCGGACAAATGTTATTGAGTTATTCCATCAGGCTGTCTTCGTAAGGCGCATCGCTCACTGGTAACTCGCTATCTACAGGGTTGGCATGATTAAAAAAATTTGTTTTAAAACACAACCGTGTTTTTTGTCACACGTTTAAAAACACAGATTAAAACAAGTTTTAAGCATTGTATAAAACAATAAGAAAAAAAACAAGCTTTAAAACGACTTTTCATGGCGAATGAATAGATATAAAATGAAAATAAATTAATATTTAGGAGTCTAAATATCTTGACATAAAAACCAGTTGAGTCTATGCTCTTGCTTAACTTTTATTGGCATTGTAATTAAATAAAACATTATTTTTGTGATAAGTAATTTATTCAATCCAACAAAGATCTAAGTACCAGGATTTATATGGGACAAGATAACATCTATTTTTGGAACATGCATTAGAATATTAAAAAAATCAATTTAATCAAGAAAGTTTTAATCAACAGGCTTGCCCCCTATTATATGGGACTTAAACATAACTGGGTAAATGTGTGTGTCCTATTAGGTATACCTTTGCCTAACCCTTCGAGGATTACAGGCGTGATGTTATGTAATTTTTATTTTTAATTGTTGATATAATAGGATATGAAAGATCTAGTCTAGAAATGAAGCATTATAGTTCGAATTAATTTGAAATAATGCCCTAAACTAAAAAAAAAACCCTTGTTTAAAACAATTTGAACGGTTTGTTTTGTAAAATTCAAAAAAAAAAAAACTTTTTTTTCCAACCCTGGGTATGTGGAGTCGACGCGCGGGCTATGCTTCTATCCCTTTTCTATACGTTGCTACTCACGAAACGAAATAATAAAATGACGTCACACTCTGGAGCACTTCCGCGCCTGCACCTCGACTCTTGATCGTGTGGGCGTCGGGCCTTATGTGTCGAGCCAGCTGGAACACGATTCAGCGATGTTAGATAAGCCGAAAATGTAGGAATTACTTGGAGTCGGCTTTATTCTTCAATAAAAACGAATGCCTATTGGATGGTAGTGGCGACTGCTGAGCATGAGGTCCTGGGTTCGATTCTCGGGTCGGGCAAATTGTTATTGGGTGTTTCCATCAGGAATTTCTTAGTAGCAGCCACGTAGTCTGGATTTGTGCCCGGTTGATGGCAATAGTCTCGCCCCCTATTACATGGGACTTAAACATAACTGGCGAAATATGGGTGTACACTCACGAGCACCAATATGTAAACACTTAACAACTTTTAAAAGTGTTTTTCTCCTACTTTCCTGATAAAAATTTCATGTTGTTACGAACATAGTATTGGAACGGACTCATATTTTAATGAAAAAGAACCTATCTCCTAGTTACAACCGTTATTTCTCGCGAAAATTGCTTGTAAATTTAGGAAAGTGTATACGTATTCGGCGAACCGGAAGACGTTGCGTTGGAAGGCCTCCCACTAGGTGGACCGATGACCTGGTGAAGGGTGCAGGCACCCGCTGGATGCGAGTCGCACGGGACCGGTCAATGTGGCGACACTTTGGGGAGGTCTATGTCCAGCAGTGGACGTCTTTCGGCTGAAATGATGATGATGATGATGATACATAGTGATGCTCATGACTGTACTAGTACACCTCTGCCTAACCTTTCGTGAAATACAGGCGTGATGTTATGTATGTATGTAAAAACGATCGAATTTAATGTACCGCCCCTTATTTTTTTTATTTTCTAGGTTTAAAACATGTATTTGGCTCACTATCAAACTGGGATGACTTGCGTTTGCAAGATAAAAGACAAGTAGAAGGCACCCTGCCTCCTTTGTGGACCAACAATAAAGAGTTCACTGTTTCCTTGAGAGAGTATTTTGATGGAGCTAATAAGAAACTTGGTGAGTCATCTGTGTTATTTTTTTTAGGGTTCCTTGCTCAAGGGGTGGCAACGGGACCCTATTCCGAAGCCTCCGCTGTCCGTCATCTGTCAGCGGGCGGTAGACAGTTGAAATTTTAAGTGTGTGTATTTCTGTTGTCGCTATAACAATAAATAATAATCCATCATCACTGACAGGACTATTGTAGCCAATAAGCCTGATATAGTGGTGGTGGATCGATCAGAGCGGCGTGCAATGGTTGTTGACATAACGGTCCCGCATGATGAGAACCTCGTGAAAGCCGAAAAAGATAAGAAAATCAAGTATCTTGACTTGGCTCGCGAGGTTGTCGACATGTGGGATGTGGACTCAGCGATCATTGTGCCGATAGTCATCTCAGCCCATGGCTTAATTGCCAAGAGCCTCGACCAATACCTGAGGAGGCTCTCGTTAGGCAGCTGGATCAAGGGCTTGATTCAGAAAGCGGTACTTCTGGACACGGCTCGTATTGTTAGGGGGATCCTCTCTCTGGAGCCCTGACCGCCGGTAGCTTGGATCCTGTTCCCGATACCGGTGGGCTACAATTTTTAATATTTTTAAATGTTTTTTAAATTGTTTTTTTTCTAAGGAATATTTAAAAATGTAATTGATTTGGATAGAAATAAATAAATTAAAAATGGCAACCCATAATCCGAGCGCACTCGGATGGGTTGGTATCGGTTGCCACAGTACGAGTTGCGTCCGATTAGGTATTCGAGTCCGAGCATACTCTGACCGTGTCAACGCGGCTTTAACACCAAAACATTATGGTCATTAAATGTGGATAAGTAGTAAGGATTTCTTATAACTAACTCGACAGGAGTAAATTTTATTTTTTAAATCGTATTTAAGTACGTGTAAAGTACCCACCTGTAAAGTTTTGCTACCTAATTTACTTTCACACTGTATACAGTCTCATACCATCTCGCTCTCACTTTTTATGACCGCGTCTCCCTTGAAAGCTGGCTATAGTTCAAAGTGCCTTGTTCAACAGATTACGGACATTGGTTCAACAAAATGGTAGCGTCATACTATCCTGAAGAAGTCACTCAGAACAGAATCAGTTGGTTGAAGCAAACTGAGAAGTGGCCGAAAAGGGACTTCGTTACGTCTGCTGTAAGTATATTTTACACGTTTTAATTTTATTGATAAGGCTTACCGAAGTGCCTTTATCCGCGCAATCATAAGTATTTGCGAGCAGCCCATACGCGAGCGAAGCCGCGGGCTTGTGCTAGTTGGTAATATGGCGCGAGAATATCATCACCAGCCTAGCCTCTTGCTAACTATGTTAGGACAGCTTTCAACCTAACTGGATGCAGCTGAGTACCAGTTTGTTACAAAGAGCGACTGCCTATCTGACCTCCACAACCCAGATCCTGGGTCACTGCAACTCGAAGACATATTTTCGATAAATTCATTATGTTTTGACAGCCTCGTCGGTCTAGTGGTCGCAAGCGTGACTGCTGAGCATGAGGTCCTGGGTTCAATTCCCGGGTCGGGCAAAGTGTTATTGGGTTTTTCCATCAGTCATTTCTCAGTAGCAGCCACGGAGTCTGGATTTGTGCCCGGTTGATGGCAATTGGCTCGCCCCCTATTACATGGGACTTAAACATTACTGGCGAAATGTGGGTGTACTATTAGATTAGAGGATTACAGGCTTGTTGTTATGTTATGTTCATCACGTTTTGTTATTCCAGGTTATAGAAGCAATACAATGGCATCAGAATGAGGCTAAGCTGTTTGGAAGTATCAGTTCCAGTGACTGTCTTGCTGAATGGGCTGGTCGGCTTATGATCAGGTACGATTTACTACGTTCAGCATCTGCCTAGCCTTTTCCCAACTATGTTGGGGTCGGCTTCAAGTCTAACCGGATGCAGCTGAATACCAGTATTTTACATGGAGTGACTGCCTATCTGACCTCCACAACCCAGTTAGTACTGGGTAATAAGAAAACCCCTTGGTAAGATTGGTTGTCAGACTTTTTGAGCCACTGACTACCTAACGACTGTCAAAGATCTACAAATGACAGCCGGAATCAACGACTTAACGTGCTTTCCGAGGCACGGAGGAAACTCGGTATGTAATGGGTGGTCACCCATCCACAGACCAAACTAGGCAAGCACAGCTTAACCTAAAGACGTATACCTGTAACGACTGTCAAAGCTCTACAAATGACAGCCGGGACCAACGACTTAACGTGCTTTCCGAGGCACGGAGGAAACTCGGTATGTAATGGGTGGTCACCCATCCACAGACCAACCTAGGCAAGCACAGCTTAACCTAAAGACGTATACCTGTAACGACTGTCAAAGCTCTACAAATGACAGCCGAGACCAACGGCTTAACGTGGTTTCCGGCACGGAGGAAACTCGTTATGTAATGGGTGGTCACCCATCCACAGATCAACCTAGGCAAGCACAGTTTAACCTAAAGATCGATCCGAGCGGCTGTTATTATTTAGCCACGAGCTCCTCACATAGAAATTTTTCATCGGTTATTACACACACAGAAGATGGCGGGACGAACTTGACAAAACAAACGACCAGTGGCCCACATTAGCCCTGGATCGTAGCAACTGGAAGTCATGGGGAGAGGCCTTTGCCCAGCAGTGGGATGACGCAGGCTAACAGTATCACTATCAGTATTACACACACAGCTGTTCCATACATTTTGACGGTGTAGGTATTGCACTTTTGTAGGAAACAGCTACAAGCAACATCACATTTCAGATCGTCATACTACAACCACCAACAACAATCAGAGTCAGACAGTCAAGGGCGCGTCTCCTTCACCAAAGATGAGCTGTTGTGGTGTCAGCAAGCTAATGGAAGGAAGCTGCCAGCTTTAGCTCTACAATGCATCGATAGGAATAAGGAGTAAGTCAACAGCATCTGTTTAGCCTTTTCCCAATTTAATCATAATTCTTTATTTTTCCGTTCTGGCGTGATTGAGTACCAAACATCCATCCATCCAAACTTTCGCATTTATAATATTAGTATATCTGTACTACATAGTAAGATTTATGCAAGCCATGGTATAAGGAGCAGCGGTGACCCAGTGGTGGCGGCCCCGACTTACGAGCAGTAAGTCGTGGGTTCGAACCAGGCGCATTACTTTGTGTAATTTATTTCATCATTGTTCTCTAAACGGTGAAGGAAAACATCGTGAGGAAACCGGCATGTCGTAGAACCAAAAAAGAAAAGTCTAAGACATGTGACATCTACCAACCCGCACTGGGCCCGCGTGGTAGATTAATAGCCCACTCCCTCTCATAGAGAGGACGCCGTGTGTCCCAGCAGTGGGAACATTATAGGCTGATTATGCTTATGGTTTATTTTTCTCGACATCAGGAATTACAGGTGCTTGTAGACATTATGCACAATCTTCGATAGAGAAAGGTGTGAAGTAGGAAGGTCCTGAGGTACAGATCACCTGTCCTGCTTAGATCATCATCATCATTTCAGCCGAAAGACGTCCACTGCTGGACATAGGCCTCCCCCAACCCCCGTAGCATGACCACCGTAGACAAGGATTTCATTGACGGAAGAATCGACAAAATGACAGATTGAGTCGACACAATGACAGATTTCTTTGCACTAACTGTCATTTTGTCGATTCTTCCGTCAAAGAAATCCTTGTCTACGGTGGTCATGCTACGGGGGCAAGTGTCGCCACATTGACCGGTCCCGTGCGTCTCGCATCCAGCTGATCCCTGTTTAGATATAAAATTATATTTATAGCGAAAATTGAAGTCATGACTACTAAACAAGAACCTGTAAACTTAATTATTTGAAATTTGAAATTTAGACATAGGTAAAACAAAATAGCCAAACTTAAGTGGCATTGGGCAGGGCACATTGCTCGCAGGACGGATGGCCGATGGGGCCGAAAAGTTCTGGAGTGGCGACCGCGAACCCTCCAGGCCCTCAGGCCTCCCACTAGGTGGACCGATGACCTGGTGAAGGTTGCAGGGAGCCACTGGATGGGAGTCGCTGGGGACCGGTCAATGTGACGACACTTGCGGGAGGCCTATATCCAGCAGTGGACGTCTTTCGGCTGAAATGATGATGATGAAAACAATATGAAATTGACATAAAAACATAAAATCACTGAAACATTATGTTACTACCTACTAATAGTTCAAAAGTTGAACTTCTGTTCTTGACATGTTGGGGTCGGCTTCCAGTCAAACCGGATGCAGCTGAATACTATTATTTTACATGTTAATCTAGCAAGAACCGAATTGAAATCGGAAATAATTCTCTTCAAAAGGTTTTATTGTTTTAATGGCTTCATTTGTTGCCTTATATGACTGTCCTAGGTTTTCCCCCCCGCTGGAGTTGTGTATAAGTAGTGGGGGGGTAAAAATGAACTCCAAAAGGGGTATTTTTGAGGTTTTACGGTTATATCTCAGAAAGGACTTACAATATCGAAAACTGTTGTTGATGAAAGTTGTAGGGCATTAAATCCTGCATAGAATGAGGCCAGATTCATATATTTTGGACTACCCGTTTTCATACTAATGCTCATCAAAGTTGGGCGTATTTTACATATCTATGAAAAAAAATCGTTTTGAAGCGACTTCTTCTCTGGCCTTTAAAGCCCAGTTTTTAAGCGACTTCAAAAAAGGAGGAAGTTGTACGTTCTAAAGTTCTCGTTTGTAACGTTTTCACCGGATTAGCTGGGTAGATTAAGACTTTGTTAATTTGGTCGAATGCATAGACGCCAGCACATCAAGCTACTACAATCTGTCTTTCTTTAATAGATTTTCAACTTTATCGCTAAAGCATTAGGTTCAAGGTTGATTTGGAAAATTTGACAGTTTCGGGTAGCTTGATGTGCTGGCTGTTGGACCTGTATCTCTCAGGCTCCCGACGCATGGGTGTCCTTGTATGTCCCAATGCTGGGCAAAGACCTCCCCCATATTCTTCTAAGTACTCTTCCTCTGCGCCACCTCGAACCAGTCTTCGTGATGCGCGTCTAGATCATCTCGCCACCTCTTTCTAGGCCGGCCTCGGCGGCGCTGTCAATCCTCGGGCGCCCATCGCGTTGAGACCTTTGCCCAGCGGTCGTTATGCACGTGGCTCACGTGTTCTGCCCAATCCCATTCGACAAACATCATCATCATCAGTCCACTGCTGGACATAGGCCTCCTCAATCGCACGCCCCTCAACTCGATTCTCAGCAACTCTCATCCAGTTGCCAGCCACCCTGCAAAGATCGTCGCTCCACGCTCGCCTGAGGGCGTCTCACCTTACTTTTGCTGATTCTCGGTCTCCACTCAAGAACACGTCTACCCCAATGTTCATCGGTTCTACGGCTAATATGACCGGCCCATTGCCACTTCAGCTTACTTATTCTGTGAGCTATGTCGACAACTTTGGTTCTCTGTCGGATCACCTCGTACTTCCATTCGACAATAACCAACGAAAATTAAATAAAAAAAATATATTTTCCAGGTGCTTACTAGACGTTGATATCCTCCCCTGGGTCCAGGAGAGAGTGGAGGCATACAGGACTATAGGTCTTAAAGAAAATAACCTTAATTCGCTACAGAAGGCATTGGAAGCCGCAGGTAATTAATAAAATTAGGTCTTTTACTATGAAATTACCGTTTTTTTTCTGACATTCTGTTCTGTTTGTAACTTTGACGTATAGTTATATTTTTTCCTAATTCCTTTTTATTGTGTTAATTGTTAAATTAAGTACCTTTTATAGTTTAAAAACCGTACTAGTAGCTGCTTATTACCTCATAGGGTAGTGTGTCAAAACACCTGTTTCAATGTGCCGTCGGTTTCACTACTTCAAGTAAGTATAGTTTTGTCATAGACTGTGTTTTGAGAATTTATGATAAGTAGTCCAGCGCAGCTGTTTTCACTCTAACTATAGTTTGCAATTGCATCATAATCGGTTAAGACGTTTCCGAAAAAAATAATAATAATAATATGGAAATATTGCTTTTCACGAAATCGTCCATACAAATCAGCAATTTCATTTCCCCCCATTTCCATTTTCACCCCTAATTTGTCATTTCGTTTCTTAGACCACTTAGGGAACAGAGGTCTGCGATTCTCCATACAAATGTATTCACCTTTTTTCTTCCTGAATAATGCCTAAAGTTGAAAGCAGGCGCGGTCGATACCATTTTCATAATTTTATACAGGGTGTAAGGGACAGCCCTCCACAAACTGATGGGGTCAATTCAGTATATCATACTAAGATGATCGGTACAAGAAATTACTTCAGGAATGTTATGGGAATCCAATAAATTAGATTTGTTTTATTTCCTCATACGCAATGTATCTTTACGTTGGCAAAACGCACGTAGCAATCGGCGAGCGCGACGACGAGCTGATTTCACCAGTCGTTCGTTAGAGTATTTCAACATTGGTGGATTTTCGAGTTTAGCCGTATTATTTACATAAATAGAGTGCTGCGTACAGGGAATGTATTTTTACATTGAAATAAAGGAATAGTAACTGAAAAGAAAATTAAAATTTCCGGAGAAAAATTCCGGTGGAGTATGATTCAAAATAAGGAGCTGAATGTACCCTGTCAGTTTCTGGAGGGCTGTCCCTTAAACCCTGTATACAAAGGTGCTCCGTCTGCTTCCTACTTTTTTTAATTTAAACTGTGCTTGTTTTAATCTTTTCTGTTTTTTCAGTCGGGTTTTTTAGTTTTTAAAACATTTTTTTTTATAAGTAATTTAATTGAAATTATATTGTATTTTATGTGGCGACCGCGAACCGCAAGGCGTTGCGTTGGAAGGCCTTTCACTAGGTGGACCGATGACCTGGTGAAGGTTGCGGGGATCCGCTGGATGCGACACTTGGGGGAGGCCTATGTCCAGCAGTGGACGTCTTTGGAATGATGATGATGATGATTGATGATATATTGTATTTGTTGTTCCAGAAAAACAAACAAATCGGTTTGCTTCACAATCGTCGTTTGACACTAATATATCAATGCAAAAGTTGATTCTACAACTCCATCACGATTTGGGATGTAAGTAAATACTAATATTAAAAATCGATAACATTTTAGATTATATCTGCAAAAGAACCCTTAACGAAGCCGAAAGGCACTTGTTCTCACCGACATTGCGATATTTTTTTTGTTCTAGACCATACCTGGGAACCTTCTAGTTACGGAGATATTGGGGGTCAAAGTTCCATCTTTTTCACGTTTTTTTTTTAAATACATGTTTTATATATAAGATTTTTACTTTACACACCTCCACGATCCCCGTACTATTCAATCCATCCATCAGCACAATGCTTTGAGTGCGTTACATTGAGTCCCACCCCCTAACAAAAAAGTCGTTTCCCAGCAATAATTTTTGCGTAGAGTTACCTAGTTTGATGTACAGAATGCTTGGTTGACGGCTTCGTGAAGGGGCCGTATACACCTTGTATGTTGCGCCGATCCCAAGTACTATGAGACAAGGGCAGAACAATTATGAACCAATAACCGAGATGATGATGATAATACATAACTGGCGAAATATGTACCTCCTACACCTGCCTCGTAGGTCTAGTGGTCGCAAGCGACTGCTGAGCATGAGGTCCTGGGTTCGATTCCCGGGTCGGGCAAATTGTTATTTGGGTTTTTCCATCAGGAATTTCTCAGTAGCAGCCACATCATCATCTGCCTAGCCTTTTCCCAACTATGTTGGGGTCGGCTTCCAGTCTAACCGGATGCAGCTGAATACCAGTATTTTACATGGAGCGACGGCCTATCTGACCTCCACAACCCAGTTAGTACTGGGTAATACGATACCCCTTGGTAAGACTGTTTGTCAGACTTTCAGGCCACTGATTACCTAACGACTGTCAAAGATCTACAAATGACACCCGGGACCAACGGCTTAACGTGCTTTCCGAGGCACGGAGGAAACTCGGTATGTAATGGGTCACCCATCCACAAACCAACCTAGGCAAGCACGGCTTAACCTAAAGATCGATCCGAGCGGCTGTTATTATTTAGCCACGAGCTTCTAGCTCTCAGTAGCAGCCACGGAGTCTGGATTTGTGTCCTGTTTGATAGCAATAGGCCCGCCTCCTAATAGACTTAAACATAACTGGCGAAATGTGGGTGTACTAATAGGCCTCTGCCTTACCCTTCAGGGATTACAGGCGTGATGTTACATTAACGAGTCTTTGTAATTTACAGCGATATCAAAAACAAAGCTAGACGATGTAATGCAAGTTGTGAGCTCGCATATAATTCGTCAAAAGGGTCGTATGATGTCAACCAACAATGCGCAAGTTTTAAAATCTGTGTACGATACTGCTATGTTATATTATGATGAACTGTGGATTGAAAATGGTAAGCATGTTTTAAAATTAAACTTTTGAACGCCAGATCATAAAGGCACGCGCGTGCCCTCCACGCCAAGCCACAATTTCACCGCAAATACCTATAAAAAGAATAGGGATTACAAAACGATTTAAATATTTATTTCGTGTTAAAAATACCCTTAAGGAAGCCGAAAGGCACTTGTTCTCCCCGTCTTTGCGATATTTTTTTTTTCTAGACCATACCTGGGAACCTTCTAGTTACGGAGATATTGGGGGTCAAAGTTCCAACTTTTTCACGAGTTTTTTTTTTAAATACAAGTTTGTAGTGTTATAACTTTACTTTAAATACCTCCACGACTCCCAATGCATCCATCAGCACAATGTTTTGAGTGCGTTTTGATTCCTACTACAAAACGTGATTTTTCACCCCAAAAAAAAAGTCGTTTCCCAGCAATAATTTTTGCGTAAAGTTACTTAGTTTGATGTACAGAATGCTTGGTTGACGGCTATGTGAAGGGTCCGTTTACACTCTCTATTCATGTGCTGAATTCATTCGTCCTGTATATTTTCTATCTCGATTTTCAGATAAATCAACTCAAAACGCCATAATTCTGCGCATGACAGAGATTATAGACAAAGTCTTGGATCACAATTTGGCTACTGACTGCAACTTGTTGATTTCTGTGCTGTTGAACCGACTCGCCTGTCTCGAGACTCCCATCAGCGACGATACGGCTAAACCTTTAATGGAGCAGGTATTTATTATGGTACCTTTATTCGCGTAAAATTATTATAAAAAATAATCTTCCCTTTTTCAATCGGATTTTGTTACCAATTTCAAGGGTTTTATTTTTTTCATAATTGCACGGAACTCTAATTAATTTTCAAATTTTGTAGTCTATGTTAGACCTTATAACAACAGCCAGCCAGTAAAAGTCCCGTCAATATCGGCCTAGCCGTTGCGGAGATTAGCTGGAACAAACAGACCGTCTGACAACAATTTTATATTTTCACATAATATGCATTCAGTAAAAAGCTGTTATTTTGATATTACAAACAGACACTTTTTTTTTATTTGTACAGATTTTATTAGGCTCACCAACAATTGAATATACTGCTTCAAATTGCATTTATTATAACAAGGTCTTATTCAATTATCAAGCGAAACTCCGCACACATAGGCTTCAAATTCCGATATCTAAACACCTCTGCCACTGGGAGTGTTATTAAAAGTACGATTTTGTAATATACTAGCTGACCCACGCAACTTCGTCTCCGTCACATAAGAGAGAGAGCGAGAATGCACGCGCGGTACTTGATCATTACTTTGCTGCGGAATTATTTTAAAACTGTTATATCTCCTAAGATGGCTGAGACCATGGAGGACCTCAATACAATGCTCGATGACCTTAGTAGAGCTTCCGAATGAGTGGGTCTTAAAATGAACATGGACAAAACCAAAATCATGTTGAATGCCCATGTAACACCCACTCCTATCAAGATCGGAGACTCTACACTCGAAGTTGTAGACGATTATGTCTACCTGGGACAAACGATCCAGTTAGGTAGGTCTAACTTCGAGAAAGAGGTCAATCGTCGAATCCGACTCGGCTGGGCAGCGTTCGGGAAGTTGCGTGGTATCTTCTCGTCCAACTTACCGCAGTGTCTCAAGACGAAAGTCTATGACCAGTGTGTGTTGCCAGTGATTACATACGGGACCGAAACGTGGTCGCTCACAATGGGCCTTATCAGAAGGCTTAAAGTCACCCAAAGGGCAGTGGAGAGGGCTATGCTCGGAGTTTCCTTGCGTGATCAAATCAAAAATGAGGACATCCGCAAGAGAACCAAGGTAACCGACGTAGCCCGAAGAATAGCCAAACTGAAGTGGCAGTGGGCAGGGCACATTGCTCGCAGAACGGATGGCCGATGGGGCCGAAAAGTTCTGGAGTGGCGACCGCGAACCGGAAGACGCTGCGTTGGAAGGCCTCCCACTAGGTGGACCGATGACCTGGTGAAGGTTGCAGGGATCCGCTGGATGCGAGTCGCACGGGACCGGTCAATGTGGCGACACTTGGGGGAGGCCTATGTCCAGCAGTGGACGTCTTTCGGCTGAAATGATGATGATGATGATATCTCCTAAGATATTCATTGAAATCAAATGTTGTAAGGGCAAAAAAATCTGCTGTTTTACACATTTTGACCGTGTAGGTTTTGCACTTTTGTAGGAAACAGCTATTGTTTTTTTTTTAATGGCTGATGAAAAATTTCTTTGACTGAATACGTGGTACTCGTTTTCGCGTCGGTGTCCCTTCCACCCTTGCTGTTGTGATGTAAATTCAACTTACTTTATATTGCCCAACCAAATTCAATCCTTAACACAATGTTACTAACAATCATTTTAATTTTCAGATATACCGTATCTTCCACCGCTTAGACTTCTTCAGTATTGCCATCCTCAAGAAAGCACTAGCAGTGTTGCCAGCAAACGTATTAAACGAGAATTATTTGAATAAGCTCCAGGATTCAGACTTGGAGGTCTGCAAGGAGTATTTTCAGTTAATATGCGATGCTAACCATTCTTTATTGCAGTATGTTAGTGAACTGAGGAGGAACAGTAAGTTTTTTATATACTTTTCTAGTTGTTGTGTTGACTACCTCATTGACCGAGTGATCGCAAGCGCGACTGCTGAGCATGAGGTCCTGGGTTCGATTCCCGGGTCGGGTAAAGTGTTATTGGGTTTTTTTACATCAGCAGCCAATCTGGGTTTGTGCCTGATAGCAATAGGCTCGCCGTCTATTACATGGGACTTAAACATAACTGGCGAAATGTGGGTGTACTATTAAGTACACCATGCCCAACCCTCCGGGGATTACAGGCGTCATATTCCATCAGCTGCCACGGAATCTGGATTTATGCTCGGTTAATGGCAATAGGCTCGCCCCCTATTACATGAGACTTAAACATAACTAGTGAAATGTGGGTGTACTATTAGGTACACCTCTGCCTAACCTTTCGGGGATTACAAGCGTGATGTTCGTCTTGACAGTATAATGCGCAGACCGTCCCTCGCAGCTAACTTCCGAGCCGCCATAAAGTTTGAACTGAACTGTAGCAGTACTGACTTTAGATTTGTGACCTACCCCCAAAATCCGTTGCGTAGTTTTAAAAATCTAAGCATACATAGGGACAGACAGCGGGAAGTGACTTTGTTTTATACTATGTAGTGATAATCGATCTGCCCCCGTAGCATGACCACCGTAGACAAGGATTTCTTTGATGGAAGAATCGACAAAATGACAGATTGTGTCGACACAATGACAGATTTCTTTGCACTATCTGTCATTTTGTCGATTCTTCCATCAAAGAAATCCTTGTCTACGGTGGTCATGCTACGGGCTCAGTTGATGGTATCATCATCTCCCTGCCCTTGTCCCATTCTACTTGGGGTCGGCGCAACACGTTTTCTTCTTCCATTCTGTCCTGTCAGACGTCACGGCATCATTTACTCCTTTCTCTTTCATATCTTTCCTCACACAATCCATCCATCTTTTCTTTGGCCTTCCTCTCCCTCTCTATCCCTCAACATTCATGTCCATCACTCTTTTAGTCACATGCGTTTCACCCCTCCTTATTACATGTCCATACCAAGACAAACGACTTCCTTTCAATGTTTCTGTAACAAACTTCTTCTAATATACTCATTCCTTCACATCCACCTCAACATTCTCATCTCCGCTACATGCAATAGTTTTTCATCCATCTTTTTCACAGCCCAGCATTCTGATTCATACAGTACAATCACCAGAGACCAAGGACTTGTATATTTTCCCCTTTAACTTGAGAGGCATCCGTGGGTCGCAAGTTGTTCAAGTGACCTGTCGCCAGTTGATGGAAACAGTAGTAAATAAGTAGCACATTGACATCGCTCTAATATGTTTAATTATTCAGTTTTAGATGACACGGAATGGACTACAATATTCAACAGGATGAAAAAAAGGCTCTTTGAAACTAAGCATGGAGGCACCGACTATCAATCGTTGAATACAATTAAAAATAAACTTTATGCATTGGAAGATATGAGTGAACTTGGTAAGTATTAGTTTAAGCATATACTAAACTGGTTATGTATAGTTGAAAACAATGAAAAAGGAACTCTATGCCTTGGAAGAAATGACTGAAATTGATATGTACTTAACTATTAACAGTCGTGTGTGTCGTGTAGTCGTCGTTATTTTAGACAATTTTAGTTTTTGTTGGAAGTCGATTTTTTTTGCACAAAGTTTTTTTATATTACCCTTTTTAGTTGTAGTATAGCTACCACACAAATTCTTATCACGATTGAATTTTACATTATAACTAGAAGTTATTAAGGACCATCATGTGAACATAGGCCAAGAAGAAAAAAAACCAAACTACTGAACCGTTTTTGACGAAAATTCAATGGAACCAATTCGTTAAGTATATCCTTTCAGATAAAAAATAACTTTTCAAATCTGTTCATAAATGACGGAGTGATGAGGTAACACACATTAAAAAAAAAATACAACCGAATTGAGAACCTCCTACTTTTTTTGAAGAAAGTCGGTTAAAAAGTGCCTGTATATTTGAAACTAGCTGTTGCCTGCGACCTTCGTCCGCGTAAAATTTTATAGCCTATAACCTTCCTCGATAAATGGGCTATCTAACACTAAAAGAATTTTTCAAATCGAACCAGTAGTTCCTGAGATTAGCGCGTTCAACCAAACAAACAAACGAACTCTTCAGCTTTATAATATTAAGTACTAGCGACCCGCCCCGGCTTCGCACAGGTGCAATATATACATATAAACCTTCCTCTTGAATCACTCTATCTATTAAAAAAAACCGCATCAAAATCCGTTGCGTAGTTTCAAAGATTTAAGCATACAAAGGGACATAGGGACAGAGAAAGCGACTTTGTTTTATACTATGTAGTGATAGATAAAAACTATGTACACGGTTTCTTTTTCTCAGATACAAAAGCAGCAGAATTAAAACTTATAATGGAGGAACTGCGCACAAAACCTCAGAGATCGACGTTAAGATTGTCGCAGCTGTGTCCGGATCTGTGCTCGTCCGCCATCTTGGATCGCAAGAGAGTTCACTTGCAGAGCTTGTTGAGACTACCCCCCGATGTGTACGTCGTGAAGTTTTCGGAGCAAGTAAGTATTAATTAATTAATTCTACTTTTTACTACCTACCCACAATCTGACTTAAATATGACTTTATGTATTTTTTTTATTATATATAATAAAAAAAATACATAAAGTAGATAAAGTACAACAAGTACACAAAGTACATAAAGTACATAAAGTAGTATACACTATAGTGTATAATAATTAATTTAAGAGCCTCGACCAATACCTGAGGAGGCTCTCGTTAGGCAGCTGGATCAAGGGCTTGATTCAGAAAGCGGTACTTCTGGACACGGCTCGTATTGTTAGGAGGTTCCTCTCTCTGGAGCCCTGACCGCTGGTAGCTTGGACCCTGTTCCCGATACCGGTGGGCTACAATTATTTATATTTTTAAATGTTTTTTTTTAATATTTTTTTTAAGGAATATTTAAAAATGTAAAATAATTTGTAAACATTTAAATAAAGGAAATTTTATATTGTTAATTTTGACATTTGTATTATAAACTCAACATCAAACCAGCATTGTGCTTTGCAGTGCCCTGACAGGGTTCATTTACAAAACCGACAATAATATGTAAAATGTGTAAAGTGTATGAGAGCTAATAAAAAAATAAAAAAAATAAGTAGTATTATAAGCAATTTAATATTTTTGTACAGCACTTATTTCGGACAGGAAAATAATCCTTGTTTTTTATTGATAGTTGTAGAGAAATATTTATTTATTTAGAACCAACTTATACTTGCAGTTTACACTACACATACAAGTTATTGGTTGAATATAAAAAATCAAGTAAAACTACATAAAATCAAAATCTAAAATATGTATGAAATAGCCAAAGATTTGTCATTTTTTTTAAATTATTAGTTTAGAGCATGTGTACTCGATAATGTATAAGCTAAATTAGTGTGCGTTACAAGACCAAGTATTCTATAAAAGTTTTCATTTTATATAAGAAATTGTAATGTCACTAGTTGAATATCCAATATAAATAAAATAATAAAGCATCGTAAATTAATATTTGCCTTAAAATTTTAAGACTGACTGCTTTAGCCACTTAAAGACATGAACATCTTTCGAATGAAATATTATTTTGGGAAATATTATTTGGTAATAAGCCCGAAGACACGTTAAAAGCCGGTTCCTGCCGGCTTCACTTCGGGATCAAGGCACTCTACGTAGTGTGTAGGTATCTTTGTAACTATAAATCATCTTGTCCCTTTGACTTATTAATGTAACTGGCCATGTTTGGGTTTACTAGGCCAGCGCTTGGCAGGCAAACATTTGCGGGCTTGTTATGGCGTGGCTATGCGGCCCACCACGGCTGTAATGCTGGTTACACACGAGGGGAGAACAGTGTGGCAGTACAGTTTGGAAGGACAGTGGCGTTTAAATATAGGACAGTCCGCGAGTGACGAGAGTGAGAACATTTACGCTACTTACTCAAAATTGCAGCACAAATTGCTTTGGATGAGCTAATTGAAATTGTAAAGAATGAAATAAATAGGATTTGAAAAACTTAAAAAAAAGTCAGGACGCGCGAACTCACACTGCTCTTTGCACTGCACTGCTCAAGCGTTCACACGAGTCTAGCCACAAGACAGACGAGCGAGAAAGGTGGTGGGGGAGCAAACTGCCCCGAAAAAACAGTCCGGCGAGCTATTAAGGGCATTACATGGCTCAAATCCCAAAAACAGCGTATGTTCAAAGAAATTTGTTGATGAATCCCTTCGTGCGTTTTCCGTGTAAAAAAAGTATGTTATAGTTAAGTTCATCACAAATAAATTGTATTGTTTAAAATTTTAATAAACCTTCACATTTTTTTTTGGTTTATCGTAGAAAATAGGTCCTTTTTCAACCTTAATTGAAAATTATCTCTGTAACGGCTGAATAGATCGGCATGCATTTTGTAACAACAAATACGTAATGATATACTTAACAATCTGTATTGTTTTTTTTCTGTTATTTCTTTGAATATTTTTAAATAATAAATAAAAAGCGAAATGCGCGGGGCAAGTCAACAAAAACCAGTACAGGGATCAAATCATCAAGGTCATCGAGCAATGTAATGCCCTTAACTGTTCTGCCTTGGTTACTGTCAAGACAGTACTGTTGTGTTCTGTACGTTCAAACAGTAGCAGTACTGTGCTGCCCACTGTTCTGCCCTCGTGTGAAACCAGCATAATTGCCGCTCTGCGTCACATACAACAATACAAACACGAAATCCCTTTCCAGATATCAGTATTCACAGACTCAATCCGTCGTCCATGCCTAATGCGCGCGTTGCTATCAAACGGCGCGACTCGTCGGTTCATCTGTAAGAGCGGGGAGCCAATGTATCGCGACGCTTCGGTCCAGAGAGCGATGTCCATCTTGCCGGCTATCAATCGGAAATTATTTGTTCGGAGTTATAATGTAAGTATTCTTACTCTTCTTACTCTGCTTTAATGAGCCCTCGCGAAGGTATCATTTTTTTTTTATCGTTTCCCCACACTAGGAATTTCTCCTGTGTCGTGGGTATAAACTCACATACACAAACAGCCAGACCCGGAACAACTACCTGTAGATCATACAAATATTTGTTCCGAGCGGGGATCGAACCCGCGACACGCAGCGCAGCCAATCGCTCAGCCACTGCGCCAACCGTGCCGTCAAAATGAAATGGAATATCCTGGAGGTTGATCACGTATTGGTTCAATTATTATAGTAATACCTACGTGGATTATGGTTATTTTAAAGCAAATAACCTGTGGTATATATATATATATATATATATATATATAATATATATATATATAATATATAATATATATAATATATAATATATATATATATATATATTGTTAGGACTTTGTGGACTTAGTGTGCCTTTGATGGGGCAAGGCGGAGGACTCATTAAAGCAGTCGGTCTATAGTTACTGGGTTTTTTAGCATACAGATTACATCTGGAGTTATTTACTATACGGACCTTGTAGAAACTAGAACAAATTTCCGTGCGTTCAAGCGTTTTTTCTATACCTATTGTTGGAATCAAATATCAATAATATTTTTTATTTTTATTCCAAAGGAACAACAAACAGCTGCAATATAAAACATAGAAATAAGAAATACACAAAAAACTTATAAATAATATTGCAGCCCACAACGCTATTTACAGATTAACTATAGGATACTTAACAGTGAAAATAATGCTAGGTTACAAGTACATACAAAATAAAAATAAAAATAAATGTGTACAAATTTAAAAAAAAACTGTGTAAAATGGTGTATGAATATTCAAGAAAGCTCCATAAGTATAAGACTTTTAAACTTATAGGGAGCACATGCAAAAATATCAATGTGTTCAAAAGACTAAAAAGCGTAAAAAAATGTGTACAATATAAAAAAAAAATTAAAAAAACTGTAAAAGGGTGTATGAATATTCAAGAAAGCTCCATAAGTATATTATAGCTATTATAGCTAGCCCATATAGTCCCACTGCTGGGCAAAGGCCTCCCTCCACTCCTTCCAAAGCTCGCGCTTCTGTGCTACTTCTTTCCAATTCTCAAGGAAGACATCCAGGTCGTCCCGCATAAGTATAAGATTTTAATAAAAATAAAAAATATAAAACAATATAAATAATATAATTATAACAGCTCACAAGTTAGGACCCATTAATGATAATATTTATCCGTGGTGCTAAGCAACTGGGCTTATCAATCAATCAATCATTTTATTATCAGGCAACTGAGGCCTATAGATAAAAATACACAAAATAATCTTAAAAAATAATAAACTAATACATGTAAAAAAAAAAACCTTATTTAACTAAAACTAGACACGAATCGTTGACGGCGTCGTGTTCTGCTGCGTGGTGTCGCGTAACCGTCCTCGGAATCGTCGGTATAGGACACCTTTCGGGCAAAAGTCCTCTTTCAAGAAGGTCAGATGGTGAGTTGGAGCTCGAACCACGAACGACTTGAAGTTAATGTTGTGGCGCGATTCCAACCTTACGACCCTCAGAGTCCAGTTGCTCTTCACTCTTAAATACTCCACGACAGTCTTATCCCAGTTGTAACCGTCCCTTTGTGCCTATTGGCCTTGTTTCGTTCTGTCTCCTGCTGATATGGAGTGAAGTGGAAATTATAGTTTTCCTACTCCTCCGCGATACTTTTCTGATTATTTTCGTCGCGGGATCCAAGACAGTTAAATAGTTTCTCTGGGACTTCGTCGAGCTTCATTGTCTCGGCGCTTTTCTGGTGGTCGCCACTGTTGATTCTGGCGCACAGGAGTTGCAGTAGTTTGGGAATGGTGTTGCGGGCTTAAGTATTCTTGGCGAAGAAGGGTGGTGGAGTTTTCTTCGACGATGCAAAAATTGTGTTTATTGTTTTTAGGTAACTCCACTGAGCGATGATTCAGCGATCATTGAGTATTTAGAAGACCATGTCAGATTGAGAGATATGATGGAAGAAAAACATGATATTAATGGTAAGTATTAGCATTTCATTGGACTTTTGCCTCCGGGACATGATCGGTAGTGGCCTGTTTGGTAAGCACTTAACTAATTGCGCACCCAAGTAGCCGATGTAAACACAATTTGTCCAAATAGGGCATTAAAGATCCTTCCGACACACAGTGTGCGGTGCTCCCGACCAGACGGTGTCTCAACTTGCACTTTAGAGGATCTAAAAGACGCCACAGACGCCGCAAGTAACGTGGCCACATAATGGACCCTAGAAATTTAAATAAATCGCACCATCGACACGAAAGAAGATGAAGCTTTTCGTTTTCTTATATAAGGTCTAACTTTTCATACACGAAATATTTTAAGAGTAACTTCTATAAGTCGTAAAGTCGCCATAGCAGCGAAAAAAAAAAATATCTGAGTTTTTTTTTTACGAAATTATTATAATTCTAAATTTTTTTTAGACTTTTTGCATAAAACCTTTACTCCCATTTTCTAACAATGACAGTAGGTAAATACGACGTAATAAACTAGCGTAATGGATGTTCAAAAATAAGGAGCCGACATTTATTTTGTGGGTCAAGTAATTTTAAATTATTTATTTTTTATAAAAATATAATGAGTTAAAAAAAAAATCCCTTGAAATGGCTTCGTTATAGCCGTTAGATGATTCATTGAAAATATTTCGTGTATGAATAGTTGGACCTTATATAAACATGACGTGTACCCAATGAAATCTCCGATCGGCAAAGTTCGTAATTACAAACTTGTAAACAGACTATCGTTCTTTATTTATCCCCAGTAGGGGATGGATTTTCAAAAATCTTGCCTATATGCTCACTTGCGTTGTAGAACGCTTGTATGCATTTTGTTCTTATTTCTAAGCGCGTAAATAATAATCTACGCGCGAAAGTCACCGACTTCCGAAAGTAAAGTTGTCATGTGGGTAGACTTGACAAACATACGTATTTTCGTGGCTTCCTTATTTAATATTTATTTAAAAATAGTTAATTGTTATTTTCTTCTTTATTAATGTGTTAAATAATTGATAAACCCACCTTCGCTCTGAACTATCCTATCACTTTCTCTCTACACCAACCACAACACTGCAAATTGACAACTGAACATGGACAATCAACTTGTGCACAGTATGGAGCAAATGGAGAAGCTGTTCAGCACTCGCATGAGTGAGTATGAAGATAAGCTGCAGAGAGCTACAGCTGGAACTATCCCTGCGCACTCAGACCTTGCTTCACTTTCACTGGACTTCTCCGAGTTCAAGTCTTTTGTCTGTCAAACATTTCATCACTTCAAGACACAGATAGAACTCCTTTCTATGAGTCTGGACAGGCATGAGACTACAATGCGAAGAAAGATCTTGCTGTTCCACGGTATTCCTGAGAAACCTAATGAAAAACTAAGTGACTCAATTCTCCATATCATCTCCAAGCGGCTGAAGATAGATGATTTTAAAATGGATTATCTGGAAGTTTGCCACAGGCTAGGAGCCTCCCAGGGTAAAACAAGACCGGTGCTGGTGCGTTTCAGTGGCATGGAGTATCGTCGGTTAGTTTGGGACGGTAAAACCACACTCAAGGGCAGCGGTATTACTATTTCCGAGTTCCTGACCAAAACACGACACCAGGTATTTATGGCTGCCCGCAAGCATTTCAATATCAATAACTGCTGGTCTGCGGAGGGAAAGATTATTGTTTTGACGCCTGACAAGTCACGCCGGACAATTTCAACTATGGGTGAGCTTGAAACTTTAATCGCGCTTTATCCCGCTCTCGGCCGTGCTGCCACTCCCAGTGACCTCGTGCCTGCTGCTTCTACCTCGCCAGCAGCAGCATCTACATCACCCGTAACCGCAACTCCCAAAGGAAAGCTTGTGAGGAAGGCTCGTCGCTTAGTTGGCTACCACGTTTTTCTTTGATCGCTACGCCCACACTGGGTATTGTCGGTACATGTTTAAATTTTTGTTGATCTACCCATAGCTTTTACAATTCGGTTTATTACTACTTTTTCCTCACTTTATTTTTGCTAGCCGGTAGATGTTTATGTTTTCGTTGTATTGACGTGACGTCTGTCAAAGTATCACATCATTTTTATTTTTGCATGGAACTAAATAAGTCCTAAATTTTTATTATTGTCTGCTTCCATTCTTATTTTTTGCATGGAACTAATTAAGTCCGTAATATAACGTTCCGTTACAATGCAGTTCTACTTTTACTATTGTCGGCTTGCTATTGTTGTGGCTGAAATTCTAGTTGTTTTTTTTGTTTTTCTCTTAATGTTTCTGTTACCACTTAGTCTTGATTTCCTTCACATTTTTACACACCAACCATGTTAACTGTTGTTTATATCTCTACCAGCTACAGCGACTAGGTGATTTTATTAGTTATGTGTATTTGACTATTGTTGCTTTAAGCAAGGCAATAATAGTTAAGTTTAATTTAGTAATTTAGTTAAGTAATTTTAATACCATCCATACTTATATACTTTTTTTATTTTGTTTATGCAAACTATGATCAATGTCGACCTTGATGATGATTTTTTCTCCTGTTCTTCCTCTTCTAGCAGTTTCCTCAGTGCGGCAAGTGGTTCTTCCTCCCCTCTGACTCTTAGTGATCAGATTTCCTCTTTGCTTACCCACCTTCCTAACAATCTCAACATAGCCCACATTAATGCCCAGAGTGTTCCTGGCCATTATTCTGATCTTCTGGCTTCCTTCAACAGTGCACATATGGATGCTTTGCTGATCTCCGAGTCCTTCCTTAAACCCTCTCTTTTATCAGTACATTATGCCCTTCCAGGTTTTGTTCTTATCCGTAATGATAGAACTGGTAAGGGTGGCGGTGGTGTAGCCATTTACTTGCGTGCTGATATCCCTTATAAGGTTGTTAGCGCATCACCATCCCCGTACTCGGGGTCAGCGGAGCATCTATTTCTGGAAATTACACTACACCGCGTTAAAATGCTTCTGGGGGTTGTGTATAGCCCTAATCTCAGCATCGACTACTTTGACTCTTTTGATTCGCTGTTAAATGATTTCTGTCCAACTTATGACCACGTAGTCTTGATGGGTGATTTTAATACTTGCCTTCTTAAAAATGACATTCGCGCTAACAAACTTCAATCTATCCTTTCTTCTTTCAATCTCAGTATTTTGTCTCTTTCTGCTACGCATCATTTCCCTAATTGCACCCCTTCTCTCCTTGACCTGATAATTGTCTCTAATTCTAATAATGTTTCTATCCACGGACAGCTTACTGCTTGTTTCTCTTACCATGATCTCGTCTTCTTGTCATATAAGTTACGCCCTCCTAAGCGCAAGCCGCAATATATTCTCCTCCGGAACTTTAAGGGCATAGACCTGGACGCATTATTGCATGATGCCGGTAGCATCGACTGGACGGGCATCATGGAGAGTTCATGTATCAACGAAATGGTTCGTATTTTGAACAGCGAAATACTTAGCTTATATGATTGTCACGCCCCTATTCGTCGAGTGAAGGTTAAATATGTTCCGGCTCCCTGGCTTACTCCTGCCATTAAAGATGCGATGGCAAGTAGAGATAGAGCCAAGAGAAGGTTAAAACGCTGTCCTTCCGAGCGCTATCTAACTGCGTACAAAATGTTGCGTAATCGCTGCAGTCGTATGTGTAGAGATGCTAAGAAACGCTACTTCCACAAATCGCTCGATAACCGCAACTCTTCTGAAGTCTGGAGGTTTTTAAAATCTGTCGGCATTGGCAAGTCTCAAGTTGTTTCTGGTAGCGACACTGACGTGTGTGCTCTTAACAAACATTTCTCACTCCCTCCTGTTACGTTGGATCCGCACGTCAAGTCTGTTACTTTAAATAAACTTTCCTGTTTGCCTTTGCCGCAATGTTCTTCCTTTGAATTAAGTCCTGTGAGTGAGATTGAGGTCAAAAAATATATTTCTGCTATCTCCTCATCTGCTGTTGGTAATGACAACCTTTGCTTAAGAATGTTTTCTCCTATCCTTCCCACATTACTTCCCGTTTTGACTCACATTTTTAATTACTCTCTGTTTTCTGGTACTTTTCCTGAGGTCTGGAAACAAGCCCATATCATCCCTTTACCCAAAATCTCTAATCCGGTCGCACCTACCGACTTCAGACCCATTTCCATCCTCCCTTATCTTTCTAAAGTTCTTGAGCACATTGTCCATCAGCAACTCACGGCCTTTCTCTCTAGGAATGATCTTCTTAGTACTTTTCAATCTGGTTTTCGTCCTGGCCATAGCACTGTAACGGCTCTTTTAAAGGTTACTGACGATATTCGCTGGGCTATGGACCACAAGTCTCTTACCTTACTTGTACTTCTAGACTTTAGCAGCGCCTTTAACTCGGTTGATTTCGACATCCTTCTGGGGATCCTTAAATCTCTCAATTTCTCCTCTTCCTCTATTGGTTGGTTTGACTCCTATCTTAAAGGCCGCTCGCAGCGTGTTCGTCTTGATGAGTCTTCCTCTGATTGGTGCCCTGTTAGCGCGGGTGTGCCTCAGGGTGGCGTTCTCTCTCCTCTCATTTTCTCAATATTCATTAACTCTGTCACCAGAGTCATCTCTTCCTCCTTCCATCTCTATGCCGACGACTTGCAGCTTTACCATCATTTCTTAAGGGAGGATGCGGAGGCCGCCGTGTCTGTCATGAACAAGGATCTGGATTTGATTAGTGAGTGGTCGCGGTCCTTTGGATTGCAAATCAATCCTAAGAAATCTCAGGCCTTGATCATCGGTGGCAGGTATATGCGGAATAGGCTCGATGTTGCGTCGCTGTCTCCACTCAGGCTGAATGGAGTTCAAATTGATTACGCAATCAAGGCTAAAAACCTGGGGGTGACAATGGATTCCTATTTATCTTGGACTGCCCATGTTGCTGAAGTTAGTCGCAAAGTGCACTATACGTTCCACTCATTGAAATGCCTCCAGAGCTTCCTGCCATTGAACACCAAAATCTCCCTTGCGCAAACTCTCATTCAACCTACCATAGACTACGCCGATGCCTGTTATTTGGATGCCACCGAGGAGCTTTTAAATAAACTTGAGCGCTTGCAAAATATATGTATTCGTTTTGTTTTTAACCTTAAAAAGTATGATCACGTCTCTAACTTTCGCAAAATACTCAAGTGGCTCCCAATTCGACTTCGCAGGAACTCTCGGATATTGTGTCTGCTATTTAACATCCTCCATAATCCTAAAACGCCATCCTATCTGCGGGAACGCTTTTCCTACTCCCGTCCTTCTGATGCACCTTGCAGGTCGCATCTTAGGAACCTCCTTAAATCCCCTCCACACTCTACCGACTTCTACTCCTATTCCTTCACGGTACACGCCGTGCGGCTGTGGAATTCACTTCCGCCTGTCATTAGGGACTGCCAAACTCTTGCAGTTTTCAAAAGAGGAGTAAAAGAACACTATCTTTCCATTTCGTCATAGTTGCATAAGTACTTATTATTAGTTTATTTATTGTATTTACAGTATTGTTATGTTTTGTCTTTGTATTTATAAGTATGTTAGTATATTCTTACATGTATTATTATGTTTAAATTGTTCTGCTTTGTGTTTCATTTTCTCTTCTTCTTTTACACACTATGTCTACATCTCTTTTTTTTTAGTATCTCCTTTCGCAGGTATGCTGGAAGAGATTTCTTTAGAAATAAGCATCACCTTTGTACTATTTTCTGTTCCTTTCTTCTTTTCTGTATTTAGTGTGTACATAAATTGTTAAATAAATAAAATAAATTGTTAAATAAGTAAACTTATTTTTCACTTATTTTGTGTTTTATTTTGGAAGTCGCTTATTTTTTTTTCATTTTTTTGTTATACCTGTAATTTCTATGGTAAAACAAATTGACTTTATTCTATCATCTATCTTTTCCCCGACATGCAGCTATGTACAAACGCCAGCACATCAAGCTACCCGAAACTGTCAAATTTTCCCAATCAACCTTGAACCTAATGCTTTAGTGATAATGTTGAAAATCTATTAAAGAAATTTGACAGATTGTAGAAGCTTGATGTGCTGCCGTCTGTACATTATACTCGATTTACATACCGACACAAATAAGCTCACCTTACTGGCGAAATGTCGGGGTACTATAAAATTCTGCTCATCCCTCCCGAGTACACAGGCGTGATGTTATGAATGTTGTGTAGTTTTCTATCACCAGCTCCCGTAACATGACCACCGTAGACAAGGATTTCTTTGACGGAAGAATCGACAAAATGACAGATAGTGCAAAGAAATCTGTCATTGTGTCGACACAATCTGTCATTCTGTCTACGGTGAGAAAAGTAACTTTTTGTTTCAGTGGCCGCACCCAAAGCGGGCTATGAAAAACTGATACTAGCGCCTAATCTAGCCATGGAGCAATACCATGCGATGTGTGATAAAGTTACACCTTATATCTTGAGGTAAGTACCATTTCTCTCGTATGACTACGAAAGTACGCAATACAAGGTGTTCAGAGAGATAATTGGAACTCATTTTCATTCTCATTTCAATTTATTTGTGGTCGGTACAGTCACGAACACCAATATGTATTCACTTTCCTAAATTTAAAAGCAATTTTCGCGAGACCTAGCGATTGTAACTTGGTGTTAGGATTTTTTTCATAAAAATATGAGTTCCACAATACTATGTTCGTAACAACATGAAATTTTAATCAGAACAGTAGGAGAAAAACACTATTAAAAGTTGTTAAGTGTTTACATATTGGTGCTTGTGACTGTACAGCATGTCTTCTTCTTCCACACTTCTCTATTACTCGTCATCTCAGCTGTCACCTCCTTTCTAGCCATATCATCCTTCACACAGTCCATCCATCGTTTCTTTGGTCTTCCTCTACTCTTATAGCCATCTACATTCATACTTAAAACTTTTCTCATTCCTCCGCCACGAGTCACGGAGTCTGGATTTGCGCCCGGTTGATGACAATAGGCTCGCCCCCTTTTACATGGGACTTCAAAATCACTGTGCGAAATGTGGATGTACACCTCTGCCTTACCCTACGGGGATTACAAGCGTGATGTTATGTTAATTGTAATTATTATTTCAGGTCATCAATAGAAAACAACTGTTCTTGTGTAAAAGAGTTTATAACTAAAAAACGAACATTTGAAGACACATTGAGTTCTATGACCCTATTAAATTGGTTGTTTGGTAAGTTTATATGTATATTTTACTAGCCCGCGACTTCTTCCGCAAAAGTTGTGATAGCTCGGCTAATTCGCATGATATAAATACAATTTATAGCCTATTTTACTTCCTGATAATTAAGCTTTCTATTGGTGAAAAATGATTAAAATCGGTCCAGTAGTTTCGGAGCTTATTCGGTACAAACATACAAAAAAAATCTTTCTTCTTTATAATATTAGTATAGAAGTATAGACCAGCTGTTGCCCGCGACCTTCGTCCGCGTGATATTATTATAAAAATATGATTTCCCTATTTGAATCGGATTTTGTTAACAATTTCAAGGGTTTTATTTTTTTGCACGGAACCCTATTTTTTTTTTCTAAAATAAAAGTAGCCTAAGTTACTCCTTATAACATCAGCTATCATTTCACGCATATGAAGTTTGCGAACGAAAGCTAGTGAATATAGTAGTATATAGTATATTAGTTCTGTAATCCTAACTAGTATTATTATTAACACTAAAAACGGGATATTAACCATGTTTACTGTTTTCTTTGAGTTCCCGATGATATTTCGGCGCTGTTCTAACTCGTCGATGTTCCACACATTCGCACGAAGCGCTTTGCTACATCATTTATTATGCGCACAGCCAAGGAGTGGAATTCCCTGCCTACGTCGGTGTTTCCAAGTTCTTATGACCCCAATCTATTTAAATCGCGAGTTAATAGGCTTCTTTTGGGTTAGCTCGTTCCATCGTCGACCTCATCTCTGTCCTTGGACTAGATTGAGGTCAAGAGTAAGCCCATACAGAATTAAAAAAAAAAAAAAAAAAAGTATTATCAATGCGAAAGTAAGTTTGTTAGTTACTTTGTCACGCCTAAACCACTGAACCGAACACCCCGAAATTTTGCATATACGTTGTCAAGTGTACAGAAACGGACAAACGGTACCTTTCATCCCGAAAAAAGTACTATTCCCGAGAAAAACAACAATAACGTTCTTATGATAATAGATGGCGCCACGTGTCTTTCAACTTGACGTGGAATTGGTACTTGACTACGATTAGTTTAATTATCAAATTCTAAATTCGCGGGCAAAAGCTATTTATTATTATAATTAAATGTATTACGCTACTATTAATTATTTTAAATATATTAAATAATTAAATCAGGATTTTTTTAGCACCGTATATTTTAAACTAATTAAAAAGTACACCGTCCATATTCCTTTCTTGTAATATTACAGGCGTAGGCGACCGCCACTTACAGAACATAATGTACAACGTCCGAGACGGCGGCGTGTGCGGCGTCGACTGGGCGGCCATCTTCCAATATGGCTGCCAGGAGCTCCCGCCCGCTCGGTTGACGGCGAATGTTCTAGCAGTGTGTGATGTCAGAGGTAAGAATAGTTTATACTAGTCTTATAGAGTATCCATGGAGTTTCTTGCCCATTCTTCTCCATAGAGATCTACGCTTTGGAATGTGCAACTACAGTACTTTCTCAAGTTATTATGCCTTGTGACTGTGACTGTAGCTTCGCTTTTTTTTTGTTTTTTTGACATTCAAAAGTGCCTGTGATGGCCAAATTAAATAAATGCTTTGATTTGAGTTTGAGAGTTATATACAGAACAAAATGTACAGCGTTCGCGAGAGTAGTGTGTGACTGGGCGGCCATCTTCCAATATGGCTGCCAGAAGCTACCGTCCTATAAAAGTTTTAATACTTTAATTTTTATTAGTCTCCATTATTTATAAATAGGTACCTACTTAATTGGGCTAATAAAAAAGTATGTACGTGTATGCTCGGCGGCCAATCAAGCTATGCATAACCAAATTAAGCTGATCTCTCATCGTACGGGACGCTCATACAGAGCGAGGTCATGTGCCGCTGTGTGTACCTACACACACTGTTGTCAAAATCTTATTCCAAAATGTTTAGTTATACAACATTAGTTTTAGTATATACGAAACATGAATATAGTTTGTTCAGAATAAGTAACTGAATCGATTCCAATTATTTTTAAACCATGTTATATTTTATGCCAAAAATATTTAAAAAAAGTAACAAGTTGGACACCGAGCGAGATTAAGTAAAGTACCTATCGCAATAATTTAGGTACCTACTGCCAAATTATTATTATCAATGAGCTCAAGACGACGCTGTAGGCGCGCGCGCGGGCTCACTGCGTGGTGACCTCGTTTTTGCGCGGACAACTAGGTAACAGAACAAGCTATAACTTTGTGATTTTTTATGATACAGTTTTGAAATTTTGTACATAGATTCATTACATAAAAATACTAGACAAGTGTTTCTGGTTTCGCTTAGACTAAAACTGAGGTTGTAGATAGTCCGTGGTCCGCCCACTAAAAAAAAAAATACTGAAATACAAATAAATAGGTACTTTCTGACCTATACTTATCAAATCTAAACGTGATCCTGTGAACAGAACTTTGTAATTACCTAACTTTACTATAATAATTAATATTCTAACTACATAATATGGGCGACATAAATTAGAATAACAAATTAATGTAAACACCGACCATTGTAGTCTGTGTTGCGCGTGCGACGCGAGCGGAGCGCGGCACCCCTGCTGACTTAGTCCGTCCGGACGGACCCGCCATGTACGCACGGCGGCCAGTCAAGCTATGCATAACCAAATTAAGCTGGTCTCTCATCGTACGGGAAGCTCATACAAAGCGAAGTCAGGTTATACTAGTTATGTATAGCTTGATGTGCCGCCGTGTGTACACATCAAGCTACTACAAGCTGTCAAATTTCTTTAATAGATGTTCAACTTTATCGCTAAAGTATTAGGTTCAAGGTTGATTGGGAAAATTTGACAGTGCTGCGTCTGTACTTGTAACTTCATACCTAACTGCGGAGTGCGCCTTGCTTGCTTAGGTTGAAAATACGAAGATTTAGTCATTAACCCCACCAAGTGTGTTCAACAACGTCGTTAGATACGCTAGAGCATCCATCTCGAGTGCAATGACAAGCTTTTCACACTTGCATCAAAATGTACAGTGAGTGATAGCAATTAGCTGACCCACCTCTGCATAAATGGTTGAGATTTTTGTAAAAACGAATCGATTGAATTTTATAATTCTTTTGTATTTTATTTATTTGAGCAAAGCTAATAAAATATAAAAGAATCTTAAAATTGTATCGATTCGTATTCTAAAAAATCTCAACCTTTTATACAAAGGTGGGTCAGCTAATTGCTATCACTCAATGTACTTTTTTTTCGACATGGCATCTCGCAGATCAGTCTATGAGGCTGGCAGGCTAGTCCTGCTTAACCGGACTTCAAAATGTACTATTTAAATTTTGTTTTTTTATTCATTACAGTACTAGAAAGCCGCCTACAAAGTATGTTGTTACGTTTGAGAGAATCACAAAAACTGTTCGCAGCATTTATTAGAACATCATTTTATTGGTCGGGACCAGAATTTAAGGAGGTAAGATTAATTTATTTAACACTTCAAGCACAGAAGTACAGAGGCGGACTTAATGCCATAGGCATTTTCTACCAGTCAACCTTTGGGTGATGCAGAGACAAGCAGTGGTAGGTGTATATCTGAAAATAATTTTAATTAATACTAAGATACAAGGATATATAAAATACTAAAAATATATATCAAAATTTAGATTCATGTAAATAGACATTTTTACGAATATACTAAAATAAAACACAAACAATGGGGAAAACATTACCGTTGTGACGAAACTGCCAGCTTCTGCCGAATGTACTCGCGAACTTTAATTTTAAAAGATAAGCGATTAGTTGCCATCCTGATTTCCTAATTATGCATATTGTAGTAAAAATACGGTTAATGTAAAGTTCAGACCCCAGCACATCAAGCTACCCAAAACTGTCAAATTTTCCAAATCAAACTTGAACCTAATGCTTTAGCGATAAAGTTGAAAATCTATTAAAAAAAATTGACAGATTGTAATAGCTTGATGTGCTGGCGTCTGCACAATACTTACAGCTTGGTATAGTGGATGTAAAAGTACCCTTAACGAAGCCTAAGGCACTTACGGATATATTGGGGGTCAAAATTCTAACATTTTTTTTTTTTAATTCTGTATGGGCTTACTCTTGACCTCAATCTAGTCCTGAGGACAGATGAGGTCGACGATGGAACGAGCTAACCCAAAAGAAGCCTATTAACTCGCGATTTAAATAGATTGGGGTCATATGAACTTGGGAACACCGACGCAGGCAGGGAATTCCACTCCTTTTCATAAGTTTTTTTTAATACAAGCTTTAATGCCTTTATTCAGCTGAATCCGGTAGACTGGAAGCCGACCCCAACATAGTTGGGAAAAGGCTAGGCAGAGGAAGATTATGACATTTTGACGTTTAAAAAGCACTGATTCTCAACCGTTTTGAAAAAAAGAATTAACAAAAAAACAAATTGTCTCATTTCATAATTATTTCTGTTTAATTTTTAGCTAAAACACATCAACAACATTTTGCAAGGTAAAGCGGTATCTTATGAAATAACAAGGGAATGTATTGGAGATTCAGAAAAGAAATATAAGAACGAATATGTGAGATTATTGGATCATGTCTTCGAGAATTTTGTACCAAAAGATGTGTACAGTGTTGAAGAACAGGTAATATATTTTTATTCCTAGGTCTTGCACACGGCTTTGCTCCCGTTATCATCGGAAATTATCCCACGGTGACGTTTCAAATATACCTTACTAGCTGTACCCGGCAGCTGTAGCTGTTGCCATGCAGATTTTTCTACCTACTCCTTGTGTTTTTACTACTCTACACCTACTACCAACCTACCTACTATTCTGCCGTCGTAAGAAAAAAGGGCACAACTAACATTTTTGTCAAAATTGAGAATACATATTTAGAATCAGAAAAAAAGGCAAATCTACTCAATTTTTTATAGAATTTTATCTTCAAGGAATTCGGAGATACAGTAGGCTCAAAAGGCACAAATGAGACTAATATTCATGTTTTATAGAATGAATAGGCACATTTATTTACCATTATATTGAAAAGGCACAAATACGTAGATGTGACTATTACTTCATACAGATTTTTACTAAAAACTACTTTGAAAAGCCACACTTACAACATAACATAAAGAAAAGGCTCAAAAACTTTAAAGTCGATTTTGTCCATATTTATAAAATGTTAGTTGTGCCTTTTTTCATTATGACGGCAGTACTAACCAACCTACTAACAACCTACCTACTATCAACCTACGTACTACCGACCTACCAACCTACCTACTACCTACTACTAAAGCTACACTTAATAATTGAGTAAAATTAGTAAAATAAATTATTAATTAAGATATAAGTTAATATAAATAAAAAGCCAGGAAAAAAAATATATATATATATATAGATCGACTCACGTAGATTTTTAAGTTACCTGTATACATACAATAAGTTAAGTATAATGTAACGTGTCCTATGTAGGAGCACGCATGTAAGAAAAAATACATAAATAGATAAGCAAACAATGTAATCAAGTAAAAAAGAGCGCGGACCTCCATGTCTGCGGTAAAAACTCATTTTAAAACAAAACAAAAAAACCTACCTACTACCAACCTATCTACTACCTACCTAAACATACACACATACAAACTTTCGCCTTTATAATATTAGTGTGTTGATGATAGATAATCTAGTGGTGTGACAGTCGGACTGCCAAGTCATAGGTCTCGAGTTCGAACCCAAGACACAGGCCTCTGATTTTTCGTGTTCATGTGCGTATTGTATAATTATCACTTGCTTCGGTGAAGGAAAACATCGTGAGGAAACCAGCATGCCTGAGAGATATTTCTCGACGGCATGTAAAGCCAAGTCAGAGGCCCATGGGTGGCATAAAAACTCTAACACCAGGTTAGGAACTAACTACACGGTAAAAAAAGCATGACGGATGAACGATCGTGTCCGGTTGATGGCGATAGGCTCGCCCCCTATTACATGAGACATAACTGGCGAAATGTGGGTGTACTATTAGGTACAACCTCTGCCTAACCCTACGGGGATTACAGGCGTGATGTTTATTATGTCTTTTCTATTTTGTATTGACTGCCACCGTGGTCTAATTGTCGCAAGGGTAACTGGCGAATATGGGTGTACTGTTTCCTCCTTCATAGGATTCCATACCCCAAAGGTAACCAACGGGGCCCTATTACTAGCCTCCGCTAGCCGTCCGTTCGTCTGTCTGTCAGCGGGCTGTATCTCATGATCCGTAAATCAAATCAAATCAAATATGTTTATTTGTTAGAATATGGTACAAATAGATGTTACAATATTGGTTCCAGCATATCCTGCCATAATATGGCGTACAATTTTTTTTTTTTACAAAAATAAAGTAATACAAGCTTACATTACTAACCTCTTAATAATTACCAATTAGAGAATACAATTGAAAAATATATTAATAAAGATTGAGTTTGAATTGTAGTAGTAATAATAATTAATAATAATAATTTGTTGATAAAATAAAATATTTAAGAAAGAAATTTAAAAAAAAAAATGTCAATAGTAAGTCAGAAAAATTAATAAACGAATAAGTATGAAAAGAAACGTAATAGGTAAGACAGTTGAAATTTTCTCAGAATGTGTATTACTAATGCCACTATAACAAATAATAAATTATTATAACTAATTAAATTTAATTTAATTAGTTTTAATACTTATTATAACATAAAATACTTCGTTTTTACAGGTATCGTGTCTTCTCCAACATTGTACAGAACCTAGAATTATGTCTGTTACCCCTCCGGGTTGGGAAGCGTGGTTATAATCAACTAGTTGGAAATCATCATCATCATCATCATTTCAGCCGAAAGACGTCCACTGCTGGACATAGGCCTCCCCCATAGGGAGGGTTTTGCCATAATCGCCACGCTTGGCACGCGGATTGGCGATCGCAGTAGGGTTGTCAAAAAAAAAAACTTAGTCGCCTCTTACGACACCCACGGGAAGATATGGGATGGTGCTATTCTTTACGTCCGACACCATACAGTACTGTAGTTGTTGTAGTAGTAGTTGGAAATACTTCAACATAATTGAACAAAGTACCAATTTTTTTATTTTTTGTACTTGTAGTCTGTCTAAGCACGAAGAAATCATGTTATTTTTTTTACTTTTATTATTTTGTGTGAAATAAATATTTTTTTACATTAATCAGTTTTTTTTTATTTGGTGTATCTGTCTACCCGACTGAATTGCAGTACAAAAAGAGGGTTATTGGTATTTAGGGTCTCCGAATATCGCAAGACTGGAGTCTTGAAACAGCTAGATGGGGTCGCGGCAGACCGAAGAGAAGATGGCGGGACGTCTTGGATGGCTTCCTCGCGAATTGGCGAGAAGCACACCATCGTGAGAAGTGGAAGGAATGGGGGGAGGCCTTTGCTCAGGAGTGGGACAATACGGGATAATTAAAAAAAAAAAAAATAGGCGACCGCCTCGTTGGTCTTATGGTCGCAAGCGCAACTACTGAGCAAGAGGGCCTGGGTTAGATTCCCAACGGGCAAAGACTTATTGGTTTTTTCCTTCACAAATTTCTCAGTAGCAGCGACGGAGTCCAGATTTGCACCCCGTTGATGCCAATAGTCTCACCCCCTATTGCATGGGACTTAACATAATTGGCGAAAAGTGGGTGTACTATGTATTAGGTACACCTCTGCCTAATTCGGGGATTATAGACGTGCTGTTATGTTATAGGTATTATATTTTTTTACCTATGTATCCTGGGTCCCGTTTAATAAAGCTGACAATTCGACATATATGTCAAAAAAAGACAAAATTGTAGAATTGTCGCGCTTAAGCTGTTTAATAAAAGTGACAAATATGTCAAAAATCGACAGGTGAAATCTTGATATATTTGTCATGTAAAAACGCGTTTAGTAAAACTCGACATATTATGTCAGAAAACCACGGTCTAAATATTTCTGACAATTGTCGGATTGTCGTGACAATTATGTCGACTTTTGACATATTTGCAAATAATTTTGTTTTATGAAGCTAAAATTCAAAATATGATTTCGCGACAGAGGGTAAATCTCCTGTCAGAATTGTCGGATAATTTTACAAATATGTCAATATGTCATGATAATTTTCTGTTTAATAAAGCAGATTTGACAAGTTTTATTAAACAAAAATGTCGGATTTTCGCGACAATTCGACATTTTTGTGAATTTTCCACCATGACAATTTTGTCGCTTGTAAGTTTTATTAAACAGAAAAATTGTCGAATTGTCAATTTTTGACATATGTCGGATTGTCAGCTTTATTAAACAGGGCCCTGATCGTGAGAAATCAAAGTACCTACATAAAAGGTCCCTAGGATTTCAAAGGTGATGTGCGCCATAAAGGTAAGGATACTTACAGTACCTACTCGCAACCAAGGTGCTCGTGTATGTATTTAAGGATCGTAGCAGATGGCGTGGAGGAGCCCGAGGCTAAATAAAAACAGCTCAGGTCGACCTTCAGGCTAAGCCGCGCTTGCCTAGGTTAGTCTATGGATGGGTGATTAACTAACATTATTCATAGGTACAGTAACAGTACTATGTTGTGGACATCAGAAGGCTAATTCACGTAATTTTATGACGCGCCGATGAAGTTGTAGTGCAACTACACTGCACTGCATAAACGGTTTTCTTGTGATCTTTGAACTGCGTGTAAACTGCACGTCAACTGTACGACAACCAAACTCTACCAAACTTACTTATGGTGTGGCCATACGAGAGAAAAAATATTACTCACTAAATAATCGAATAGAATCGATTACATTTCAATGAATATGACGTTATTGTAATATTAAAATTATACCCCAGTACATTTTTAAGTGCTTTTAAAAATACAATTTGATGCCAACAAAAGTAAATAATGAAGAACTTATGTTGTGCGTAACCGAAACTGCACGTTGATCGAATTGAAACTTCTTTTGCTTTCATTTTGAGGCGTCAAACGAATAGTAGAATACCGATCATGTTGCGTCCCGAAGCACGCACCAAAGACGCGCAACAGTAGAATGCCGTTATTGCGCTCGCGTGACGCGAACTTGACGCGAGCGTGTCTGACAGGGATAGAGAATAGGAAAAGCGTTGTTTTGATCGAAACTTAACTGCAACAGCACTTCTTTAGTTATGTGAATTAACCTACAGATAGGCAGTCGCTCCATGTAAAATACTGGTATTCAGATGCATCCGGTTAGACTGAAAACTGACTACTCCAACATAGTTGGGAAAAGGCTGGGCGGATGATGAGCAGGCGGCGCCAGCGTTCTGTTTCTGTCTACCCTATTGTCTAAGTGTGGATGAATAAAACAACAATACAATGAATTTCAAATGAAACCTTTTATTTGAAAATGATTGGATACATCTACATAGTTTTACTAATCAACTTAGTTTTTATATTATATCGCTTACAATATAAATGGGGTAAACTTAATTGGAAATAAAATCACATTATAACAGCCTAATTTTGTACACAAAGGTAAAAATAATGTTTAATAAAAAAAAACTGATTTATTTTAATTTTTAGTGGAGTAAAAAGGTTATGTTTCACTCTTGGCGCGTTTTTTTTTCAAGATGGCGTCTTTTTAAATGTCAAAAGCTATTACGGCGTGTAAATTGTGACCAGATTGATATTTTATTCAAAAATATATATTAGAGCGAGGGCTATTTTTATATTTCTATTCCTTAGAGGTATTTGCCCAATAGTAATGCTTTTTTTACACTAAATATATATTTTTAAAACATAAAAAGCCTCTACAGAGTGAAACAGTAGCCATATCTATGATAAAACTATATTTAAATCTGTTTTAGACTTAAGCCGTCTTCTGGAGGTATTCGTCGAAGAGGTACAGAGCCAGAGACAAGTCTTGTCCATTGTTGGAAGTGATGAATTTCTTGAGGTCTGTGGTGTGACCGGCCAGTTCCCTGATCTTCTTGGACTGGTCTTCGATGAATTCTTCCTCAAGGTACTGGGCGACCTGAGTAGAGAAATAGTAAGGATTTAAAACGAGAAATTACTTACAAATATTTGTGAGAAAATACAATTTGCCTTAAACGTCGTGGTGGAACATTAGAGGCTGATTATGCTATGCTTATCTGTAAATATGCCTACCTCAGGGTCATGCAAATGCTGACTGTTCCTGGTAGCTTCCCTGTGGATGTAGAACGCGCGTTCAGCGATCTCCTTCTGGGTGTCCAGGGCTTTGGCGAGGGCTTCCAGCTCATGCAGCTCCACGGTGTAGTTCTTGCGTTCCACCTTCATTGTGCTGCGCTGGTCGAAGTTCATTTGATCGCCTGTTGGGAGTGTTGTAATTAGTTTTAGGGATCGTTGAGCTGGAGACTCTCCATAAACCAAGATTTTTGGAGTTCCTCCCTCCTCTCGACGTCACGAATTCCTCCAGCTATACGATGCAACACTTTATTGACATCCCCGTTAACGTGTGATGTCTCCTTGCGTGACAAGAGCCTGTCCAAAGATAGCCACAAAGACAGCATCTGTTTGTACAAACGCCAGCACATCAAGCTACCCGAAACTGTCAAATTTTCCCAATCAACCTTGAACCTAATGCTTTAGCGATAAAGTTGGAAATCTATTAAAGAAATTTGACAGATTGTAGTAGCTTGATGTGCTGGCGTCTGTACAGTCTGTTCAGAGTTATTTTACATCTCATTTTGAATCACAGTCAATATGAAAGTGATGTCTATTCAGGGTGCAATACGGTCACACTGCAAAGTTGCTCTGTTCCATATGTATATGGGCCTCAGCATTATGCCTCAAAATGCCAATTTGAGCGGGTGATTTACATTTACGGGGTGGAAGGGATACCAACGCGAAAACGGTTACCACGTATTCAGTACATCATTCTGAGCCCAACATAGAAAATCTTCATCGTTTATTAAAAAAAATCAGCTGTTTCATACATTTTCATCATGTAGGTATTGCCCTTTGTAGGAAACAGCAGATTTTTTTTTAATGACCTATTAAATATTTCTATGTGGGGGAGCTCAGAATGATGTACTGAATACGTGGTAACCGTTTTCGCGTCGGTGTCCCTTCCACTCTGTATTTGCTTTCTATATCTACGACTTCAAATTATTACAGCTTGTAGAAACTAATTCTGGTTACAACTAACCTCTCATAGTAACATGCTTGATGATATCAATAGTCTTCTCCCACGCTTCATCTGAAAGCTTCTTGAACAGCTTGCTGAACCCAAGCCTGTTCGTCTGGTAGTTGTTGAAATACGCAGCAGAAAGCAAGTACTCGTAGGACCTTTCTAGATGTAAGTTGGCGTACGCCTGCATTTCAGTCGCGACGTTGCCGTGCCGTCCGTACTCGCCGTAGACAGCGTTACACCTCGGAAGCGCTGTTGCCAGATTTATTTTATATGGAGTGGGTTACAAATGGAGTGCTAATGCGGGGTGACTGAGGAAAAGATATATGATGTTCTGTCGTATCGCTAAAACTTACGACGCTAGCTTGATTTCGTAATGCAATGTACAGATGTCCTAGGAAAAGTATACACTTCGGTAATCGTCGTCTATTTTCGGAATAATAACATTTAATACATGGAATGGTGTTACATCCATGGAAGTACTTGCCTATTTTGTATTATCATGGTTAGAAAATAATAGATTTAACAATTCTATGCAATTCCAAAAACTTAGGAGTAGAGTATAGATGATGAGACGAGACCGCGCATTGATAGGTGCGCTACTATAAAGCATCATCTGTCAAGCCTTTTCCCAAATTTTGGGATCAGCTTCAAGTCTAACCGGATGCAGCTGAATGCCAGTATTTTACATGGAGCGACTGCCTATCTGACCTCCACAACCTTGTTAAAATAATACGATACCATTTGGTAAGACTGGTTGTCAGACTTTTTGGGCCACTGTCGACCTGTAACGACTGTCAAAGACCTACAAATGACAGCCAGGACCAACGGCTTAAACTAAAGATCGACCCGACCGGCTGTTATTACTTAGCGACGAGCTCCTCTGCGCTACTATAAAGCGCGGCAGTACAAACTCATGAAGATTTGCCTCTGTTGGGGTTACTCTAAGGCGCATAATTCGGAAACACATAGATTACAGAAGCGCATACATTTTCTGGTTTAACTATATTTGTGAATATCGTTGTGATTATATGGTTTAAGAGTGTTAAGCATTCCATTTGTATCCTACATTAAATACACAAACATACAAAGGCCTCTATAGTGCTGCATGGTTGTTTTAGTCGGAATTATCGCCGCCATCTTGTTTTTTCAATACAATTTCCACAGATAATGTCACAAATATTTACCAATAGCACCCTCCCGTCAATATCAATCAAAAAAGCCTTGCAGCACTATATCAAACCAAGTTCAACAGGCACGGAATTTGTCAGCAGAATTACTACTGATTTAACTTCATAAGGTTTTTAATAAACCTATTGAATGTATTTAAAAAATAAATGATACACATAAATGCGTGGATTTTGAATAAGATGCAGTCAAAATGCAGTAAGAACAAAAACTGAATATTATGCTCATTCACTATAAACAGAACAAAAGTCAAACTAGAAATCGAATTCTCAAAGGCAAGCTTATAACCATGTTTTTGATTTAACATCGACACGTTAAGAAGATTTGAAAAAGTGTTAAACTCTACTCATCATCATCATCATCTGCCTTTTCCCAACTATGTTGGGGTCGGCTTCCAGTCTAACCGGATGCAGCTGAATACCAGTATTTTACATGGAGCGACTGCCTATCTGACCTCCACAACCCAGTTAGTACTGGGTTATACGATACCCCTTGGTAAGACTGGTTGTCAGACTTTTTGGGCCACTGACTACCTATCACTAACTCATAAATCACCTATAAAATAAATAAAGAAAAAAACAGTGTTAAACTCTACTTTAGTAGGTATTATTTAATTTTAATTTCAAAGGAATCTCGTGAAGATAGTTACTGAACTGGTAGAGTTTGGAAAGTTCTCAACTTCAAATTCTCAATTCAGGAAAACCGACAATTCTCGTTTAAATTAAAGTAAGTATAGTAGAAAGACTTTTGACCTTTGAGAACTCGAGGGCAAGACAAAACAAACACAAATAGACGATGTACAAGGATCATTTGGCGCCAACATATCTAACGCCATCTTGTTTTTTGAATAAAATTCCACAAATGTCAATCAACCAGGCCCCCTGACAACTGTCAATGTCATTCGAGAGCCAAAAGATCTTTGTACCGGTGTACTAAGTATTTACAGAGCTTAATAATTTTAGTGTTAGTACTTACGTAATCCTGCAAAGTCAAAGTTAAATCATTAACTTGTTTTAATGAAATTCGACTTAAATGTCAACGAGATAACAACACAATGTACTGTAGTTTCCAATGGCATAATGGTAGACCGGCCAGTGTTTTTTAAACCCCACAAAAAAGTCAAGAAGTGTAGAATCAAGATGAGCGAAATGAGGTTGAACATGATTACGCACGCAAAAGTTTTCGCTATAAAAGAACATTCTAGAACCAATCTGTTGGTCTAGTGGACAGATCCAGAGTCTATGAGGCTGTAGAATAGACTTGCTCCCATTTCAGGATTTAATTTGACGAAAATGTAAATGTACTAATGAGATGTACAGACGCCAGCACATCAAGCTACCCGTAACTGTCAAATTTTCCCAATGAACCTTGAACCTAATGCTTTAGCGATAAAGTAGAAAATCTGTTCAAGAAATTTGACAGATTGTAGTAGCTTGATGTGCACATGCCTCTAGAATACGCCTTTGGGTTATTCGGGTAACAAAAATGTGATGATATAATGTGTTTATATTTTTTAATAAAAAAAATTGTGACAATTTGGTCTTCCAAGTTAACATTAATGTATGAAACAGAAAACTGTTTTATTACCAACCAATTTTTTTTTTTGTATCTTTACTTACAGTTTCGTCTAAAAGCTGAAAGAAATAAAGCGATGTGTAAGAAGAAGATATATAGTGTGACTGGTAATTAGTGACCGATACTTAAACACGTGATTATACTCATGATAACAAACAACTTTCCCAACGAAACATTTTTTTTAAACGGCTAACAGCTGATAGGTCACAGGCGCGCGCGTAAGAATTTGATACGGCTGTTGTGTTTTTGTGATAAAAGTCAGTGTATAAAAAAAAATGTTTCTTTGGGAAAGTTGTTGGTCATAATCACGTGTTTAAGTATCGGTCACTAATTACCAATCACCCTATATATATACATAGATACATGAATATAATACAATATGTATGTGTCATATGTGTAGAAAAATTTATAGGTGAAAAAAAACTGCTGGAGCCAAAATGCAGTAAATAGAAAAATCGAAAAATCCGTTTTATTTTTTGCATCTGCCCGCTTGAAACATCTTACAGCATATAAACTCATTATTAATAATCGGATCTTTATTGGAAAATAAATTAAAACGAGCATGTCTCATTTTAGTACTAAATATGAGAAACATAATATACCCTGTTTTCTCGCATTTGTGAAGTTACTGCTTTTTGGCTATTGGGAGCAGGATGCCTAATAATTACAAAATTAAAAAAAAAAAAAGAAAGATGTCTTTCGTTGGGTAAAAAACACTAGCCGGTCCTAAATAAATAATCTTTCAAAAATAGAACATTAAGGCCAAAGATTACACAAGTACACAGCGTTGCCACTTTTTTTCAGATTCAACTGTTAAAATTAAAATAGTGCCATCCTCCACTATAAATGCCGACGATGGCACTACTTTTCTTATTTGACCCTATAAAGGGTCAGATGGAAGCAAGTCAAAATAATACCGCCAATTGACTTAATGGTTGGCAACCAGATCTTTCTTTATCAGATAGGAAAATAGTGCCATCCGCCCCTATAAACACCTACGCAAGTTTTATAGGGGACGATGGCACTACTTTTCCTATCTGACCCTATAAAGGAACACATGGGAGCAAGTCAAAATAATACTGCTAATGAGACGTAGTTGTTGGTAACCAGATCTTTCTTTGATTCTTTGTTAGTAGGAACTTACCAAGTGTGTTGGAAGCTTGCCCGCAGTCTTGAGACACATCCTGGTAGCAAGTGTCGGTGGCGAAGGAGCCGGAGAGAGCCAGGAGGCAGCTGATAGCTAGGATTATGACCTTCATGTTGTTGGTTATGATTCTAGAGATGGACAATAAAAAATACAAGTTATAAAAGGAAAATTAAACATAACAACATGCATGTAATCCCCGAAGGGATGTACACTGTCAAGTTAGGGACACCAGGCCAAAATACAATACAATCCTCTAAAGTGCACTAATTTCAAGAGTTTGTTTAAATGCCATGTGATAGGGCTAGCTTATTGTCATCAACTGGGCCCAAATACAGACTGGGCTTTTTTTGATGAAAAATCCCATTAGCTGTTATTCTTGAAAATGAATGAAGATGTGGGTATACTGTAACGAACACTTCTGCCCGTCTTTCAGGAAATAATAGCGTGATATTCTATTATAAGTTATTAATGGAATTATTTTTAAGCTATCATCTCATTAAGCTTTTGACCGCCAGAGCATAAACGCACGCGCGTGCCCCCCACGTCAAGCCACAATTTCACCGCAAATACCTACACAAAGAATGGGGATTCAAAATTTATTTAATTGTTTATTTCGTGTTATAGTGCACCGTGCATTTTTTGTCACATATTTGTGTCGTTGGCGTACAGGGCACACGCTTGCTTGTCACGTATATGTGACAATGGCGTTCAAAAGGTATCATCATTTGTTGTTGTTTCAAATGAAATATGTATGACCGTTATATTTATAAGTTTATTGACAATAAATTAATCTAGCTGATTCATCACACATGACACTCTGTCAATAGATGAAAATATCACAAATTCACGATATTGATAAGGAATTGGAAAATCTGTGAATTGGTTGAAATTACCACAGATAGAAAGATAGAGAAACCTTGAAACGCTGAGTTAGTAGTTTATTAACGAACGCAAAGCATTTATTTCAAATTCAAAAAGACCAGTTACAGGCCATATTGAGTTCTCAAAAATAAAAAGATGAGGCTACAGTCCCAGTCACAAAGCATAATAACCGTGAAAGTATGGTAGTTGCCCATTCCAAAGTGTACAGCTCTATGGAGAATGACTCTGTTTTAAATCAAAATCATCATCATCATCATCTGTCTAGCCTTTTCCCAACTATGTTGGGGTCGGCTTCCAGTCTAACCGGATGCAGTTGAACTCCAGTATTTTACATGGAGCGATTGCCTATCTGACCTCCACAACCCTGTTAGTACTAGGTAATACGATACCCCTTGGTAAGACTGGTTATCAGACTTTTTGGGTTACTGACTATCTGTAAAGACTGTCAAAGATCTACAAATGACAGCCGGGACCAAAGGCTTAACATGCTTTCCGAGGCACAAAGGAAACTCTTTTAAATCTAAATGTTATGGAAAAGAGATAAGTACTCTCTACCTAATGAATTAAAATATAAACCAGGATGTTGTTGTTATTGATGGAAAAGTACCTACAAGTAGTTACATAAAAATATTAAATTGTGTATGGGGATTACATCTGCCAAAAAACTGCTTTAGTTTGGCAGAAGTAAGATTTTTTGTAATACTTAGGATGACACCACAAATAAACACAATTTCATTTTTTTACATGTTCACGAATTTTCATGAAACTGTCGGCTAGGCATCCTAGAGATGTCCTAGAGGCCTAGAGGGAGTGACGAACTACAAAAATTCCGTCTAAAATAGAAATAAGCACTACTTTTCACATATTTTTCTGTTCCTTTTTATTTCCTACATATTTGTATTGTATTGTATAAAGGGCTGGTGTCCACCAACCAAAGCGCATACTTTGCTTGCGGGTGGGAAATTTATTCAATCCACCCTAGCTTCCCAAGAAAGGCCAGCAGTATTCCTACATATAAATAAATACTAAACAATAGCACACTCAACTCCTTAGATAGTTGTCACTTCTGTGCCATTTTGCGGAAATCTACACTTATATTATAATGAGTAAAGATTTGTATGTTTGTAACTAATAAACTCAAAAACAACTGGACCGATTTCAAAAATTCTTTCACCATTAGAATGCTACATTATCCCTGAGTAAAATAGACTACATAAAAAAAAATTCCACTAGTAAACTATAAATAAGCGTGAAAACAAAACAATAACAAACAGCAGACACATATAATCAATATTGCAAGTTTTAATTAACCCATATAATTAATTGTTTAGATATGGGTAGTTCATGGCAATAAGGTTTATTTGGTAAAGAATAAATTATCTTACAACCTTAAATAAATAAACCAACTAAATTTTTACAAAAAAATGGACAAAATTAAGACTAAAACTCAGATAATAGATATCTATCTATAACATGATGAGAGGCACAGAATTTCTACTAGCCATCTGCTCATGCTTCACAAAGCATTGAGATTTCTCAATAAATGTGATAGAACCTTCTGGAATAAATTCTAAAAATGATTGTGAAAATTCTTCAAAATCTGTTGTGCTGTTTAGAGGATCAACATGGTCACACTAACACACACTGAATGCAACTTCGTTTGTATAGTTATTATCTTGCATTCAAGTAGACTAATAACATGATAAGTCAATTAACAAGCAATACATTATATTTTAATCTTTTAATCAGCAATATTTACGTTATTAAAGGTTGTAGATTAATACGATACTAAAGACAAATGATTAAAATCTTAGGTAAATAAAAGTTTAAAATCATCTACCTACTGATAGTAAAATAAACAAAAACAATTTAATGGGTATGTAGAACTTTTCTCTAAAACTACTTTAAATGGTAATTAAAAAGTAAGGCCGAATGTCATTGAGTTCGTCGTTTGCAATGAAATTTTGATAAACAAAATGACAAAGAGGCGTACTTTATACGTTTTAGAAAAATTACATTTTTTAATATTATCAGCCTATTTTGTTCTTATAAAGGTTGAGGATATTATTAACTCTTTATTATTCTAAAAATAAATTAGCAACAATATTGCACTCACTAAATTAATTCAAGACAAAGGAAAAATGACAAATTTTCAAACACGGAACACCAAATCAAAACAAAATATTTTCTAAATTTAAAACGCAAAAATAAAAACCAAAGAGTATACCGGAAAATTAAAAAAATAAATAAGTCGTAGTTAATAGTAAAATGGGACTCACCAAATTATTGTGAGAAGAATAAAGTTAGAATATATTTGCAGCAACGAAGATTGTTCCGTCGAAAGTGCCTTTACACACACTGGCGCAGAAGGCGACTTCCAACAATGAATATTAAACTGATAAAGCTCCGTCGGACGGAGAGTACACGTAATTAAAATTTATACGAACGCAATACGATTGATAGCGAACAGCAAAATGATAATAAAATAGAAATATTGTCATCTGTCACGTGAAGTTGGCTGCACTTCAGTCGGGGTGGCTATGTAGAAAAAATCAAATTACCTTTATTTCAAGAATAATCGGAGAAATACTCAAAAAATAATCAATAAACACCAGTTAAAATCAAAGTCACACTCTCTTCTTTGTTTATAAATGAAATTAATGAAACAATAATCGGTTTTAACAACTTTTTCTGGCTATTAATTTACCATCCAAAGAAGCAAGTATGAAATGCTGGTATCACTATTTCTTCGCCCCTCTCTACGCTATCCCCCCGCAATCTGAACCCATGAATGACGTAGTAGCCCTGTCATGGCTGTCATACTGAGAATGTTGAGGTTTTGCGTTTCTAGAGATTTCTTCCTATTTCTATTTCTACCGTATTTACACAATTTTCTCCTCCTATGATGGCATGAAATACGATATTTCATTATTTTACAGGTTTTAAAACTCTAAAAAGCAGGAATATATAGCTAGTAAGCAGAAATAGGGTGGAAAATATTCCATGAGTCGGCTCGGAACACGAAACCTCTTCAGGGATTTTTTGTTGTGCAACGACCGGCAGTATCTTGCATCTCGCTCTAACGTGTCATTCTCCAAGCACTTGTCAACACGAGATGGGTTCTGTTATCGCTGCGCAGTTCATTATTTTCATATAATCAGAGGCTTCAACGTGAATAGTTCTTGTTTTCCAATTTTGTTGCGTTCTGATAAGTCGCCTTCTGCGCCAGTGTGTGTAAAGGCTAGACTTTCGCGAGTACTCGTACGTTACGGAACTGTTTGTCATAACATAATTTGTCAAAGTATCTGTGATTATTAAATTAAAAAAATAAAAGATGAAGGCTATCTTCCTTGCTGTCGTCGGTCTCCTGGCTGTATGCCTGCCTGCTTCTGCTACACAATGTGAGTAGACTTCTTTTCTTTGTTTCTGGTATTTTTTGTTTTCGGAGGAGATTGTTCCTGTTATAATTTTGAATGGATTCACTAAGTACCCACTAGTTACGAAGCTTTTTAGCCTTTTGTGTATCTAATTGTTTTTTGTCATGTATTTTACATCGTTTAAAAGGAGGGCGTCTAAATTCTACTTAATTCGTCATAATTAACCTCTGTTACGACCACTACAAACAAGATTTTAAAAATAAAATTGGAATCAAACGCAATTTCCTTTGTTATAATTATTGTCACTTGAAAACAGTTTAACAAAGTAAGTTCATCATGTTTTTTTTTTATTTTATAAGCCACTACTGCCATCTAGTATGGTAAAACAAATTTGAGACTACATTGATAAATAAGGTCATGTCAATTAGGTATATAATTATTGTAATACAATCAATGATAAATAAAATGAACCTCTAGTTAGGTCATTTTATATCTGAGGAAACAAAATTGTATCAAAACATTTTGATTAATTAGTTCCTTTGCTTTTAAAACTTGACAATACCATAGTGTTGAGGGTAGGAATCTATTTTTGAATTGTTTTTTTTTTTCATTTGAAAAAAGAAAATAGTCTGCATTGTTTTGTTATGTCAAAAACATGCTTATTGTTTTTAAATAAAGCCGTTTCTTTATTGTTTTACTAAAGTTAATTTTGTTGACATAATCTCACACCTTTTTAATATGGGGTAGGAAATAGAAACTGAATGCTACTAAGATCCTTAAATACCTAATTCCTTTATTTGTTGTTGACTGAATTTCAAAAGTAAACAACAGGGGTATACGGATCATAGCATTAAGCCTTTTGTTGTATTTACCTAGCCTTCTAAGAAAAGGGAATGAATTTATTTATGTAGTTACAGACTCCAGCACATCAAGCTACAATAATCTGTCAAATTTCTTTAATGGATTTAAAACTCTATCTCTAAAGCATTAGGTTCAAGGTTGATTGGGATAATTGTGCAGATTTGGGTAGCTTGATGTGAAGGCGTCTGGTCCATCATAATAACAAAGCAATCAATATAAATATTCCGCATTTAGCAATAGCAGAAGGCATTGGTGATAAACTAAATTGCAATGATAATTTCTGTTTGTAAAATAATTATTTGACAAAACAGCTTAATCGGCAACATCATCAACTTTTTTTATATAAATGTCAATGGTACTGTGGCACAGTAATCTAGATACCAATATTACTAGCTGTGCCCGCGACCTTCGCCCGCGTCAAAATATTACTTCCTGAATTTACTTTGAATCAGATTTTGTTAACAATTACAAGGGTTTAATTTATTTTTTTTGTGTGGATCCCTAATCCTTTTATATAATAAAAGCGATCATCAGCGATCTGCCAGTAAAAGTCCCGTCAAAATCGGTCCATCCGTTTCGGAGATTAGCCGCGACAAACAGATAGAAACCCCGACAGAGAAAAGAGAAAATTAAAAAAAAAAAATTGTTGTAAGTCCTGAATATATTTTCATAGGCATTCAGTAAAAAGCTGTTATTTTGAAATTACAAATGGACACTTTAATTTTATTTATTTCTATAGATGTCTACATAAAGACTCAATTTTGCTTCACTATTGGAAAACTACATTGTCTTAGAATGTCAGTGGGTTAATTTTCGTACATAACGGGAGCGAAAACACGAGCAAAAGCTAGTAAACAATATATAGAATAAAATAACATAACAACATCAAACCTGTAATTACCAAGAGGTTAGGCAAAGGTTGAGAAGACTCAATCTATGTCTAACCACCCACAGCACACACACACACACACACACACACACAGTTTGTGGATAAACACCCACAGTATGAAAACTTATTTTTGTCAGTTATGTTTAAAGAGTAAAATAGTAGTTACCGTTTTTAAGTTGGAATCACTAAAAAATCACACTGATTAAGTTAAACCAAACTCATCTAGTTTGAAAAAACAGTATTTGTATTAACTTGGTCATAGAAATATTGTTTAACTTTAAAACATCTAGATCTCAGTCTAGACACAAACTACACTGATTAAAATATCACCAAGACTGACATATACATATATACATGTATATGTCAGTCAGTATTTGTAAACAAAATGGTAGATCTGTGATCTCAGTTAATTAATTAAATAATTTCCTAGCAGTACTGATAACATGATTGCTCTATTTCTAACTAAGTAAAATATAGTTTTATCTCCATTTACATACATAACATTATATTGGTAATGTTCAGAGTGTAAGGCAGAGGTGTATCTAAGAGTACACCTGCATTTCGCCAGTTATGTTTAAGTCCCTTGTACTAGCAGGCAAACCTATTGCTATTCACTGGGCACAAATGAAGATTCCGGGCTGTCACTGAAAAATTACTGAAGAAAAAACCCTGGTAACACTAACAGACTTGAGAATCGAACCCAAAACCTTATGCTCAGCCGTAGCTCTGGTGTTTCTGGACCAATGAGACAGTTCAAAATTCAATCTTTGCCCCAAATACCAGTACGTTTTAGCAACATGGGAATCGAACCGGCGAATAGTCCGAATACTTGAGCACAGCAATAATGCTTGCAACCGCTTCACTAGCATTTGCACACTTGAATAGGTTCTTGTTAAGAACTAGCTGTTGCCCAGTTTTACCACTCTTGCATACAATGCAATCTGCTTCATGTGTATTCATAGAAATGTGTTAGCAGATTGAGATACTGCATCAAGTGTAGATATTAGTATTTAGGGCATTTGTGTACTAGCCAAATAGAAATAATAATATGCACATTTCCGTCGCAGGTCTTAAAAACCAGTTCAACCAGTTACGGACTAACCTTAGGTTTAGCCTTAGGCTAGCCTAGCTACTATCTAGATGCTAGCTCAACAACGGCATTGGCCAAGGCAGTAATTAACTAAGATACTAGCTTAGTATTACTGATACATAGTTCTTTCAGTGAGTGGCCTAAATTGGAACTAATGCCGCCATATTATAATTTTTTTCTTCTGTCCTCGCACACGCGCCGCCATCTTGTTTTTTCAACATCATTTTCATAGACAATTTAACAAATGTTTACCAACAGCACCCTTCTGTCAATGTCATTCAAGCGCCAAAACGACCGAAAAAAAGTCTGGATTATTGGTCTAGTCGCCGCAAGCGGTACTGCTGAGCATGAGGTCTTCGTTTCGTTTCCCAGGTCTGACAAAGTATTAGAGTTTCATCAGAGAATTTCTCAGTAGCAGTCCTGAATTTGGACCTCTGTCTAGTTGATGACATTAAGTTCGACCCTCTAATACACACATGGGACTTCATCATAACTGGTGAAATCTGGGTGTACAGACGCCAGCACATCAAGCTACCCGAAACCTGTCAAATTTTCCCAATCAACCTTGAACCTTGCTTTAGCGATCAAGTTGAAAATCTATTAAAGAAATTTGACAGGTTATAGTAGCTTGATGTGCTGGCGTTTGTACTATAGGATACTCCTTTGTTCAGCCCCACAGGGAGTACCAACATGATGATTATGTTGTCTTTTGTCATAATTATAAAAAAGTATACCCTCTTGTTATCATTTCTTATAATTTTTCAAACATACTCAATTTATCGTTGGCTATTCCCTAAAATGACGGTGCGTAATCTAATTTGCATAAAAGTCTCGTGTAACGTACTGAAATGACCCGTGTAATTCTTGCGTAAACATAACATATATCTAGAACATCATTTCATCATGATATTACATATTATGCCATCGATTATTTCCGCACAAATGTTTACTGGGGACAAGTTTCAATGAAAGCTAATAAACATATACATTGACATTGTTGTTATGTATTGTGAAATATGCCAGTCATGCGTGTCTGTTTAATGTTATGTACCTATACCTACCTATAAATAGTAATTCGGTATTGTGTATTTTTTATGTAGAATTTCGTAATACATTTTGGGAGCCACGTGGTGAATGTCTAACAAAGAGATCGATGCTTGTTCTTAGTTGTTTATAGTATGGTCGTCTACCTTTGACAGTCGTTATAGATAGTCAGTGGCCCGAAAGTCTGACAACTAGTCTTTACCAAGGGGTATCGATTACCTGGTACTAACTGGGTTGTGGGGGTCAGATAGGCAATCGCTTCATGTAAAATACTGGTTCTTAGCTGCATCCGGTTAGACTGGAAGCCGACTTCAACATAGTTAGGAAAAGGCTAGACAGATGATGATGGACTCATACCGCTGGCTCTACCCGCCATGTCTATTTGGAGCTACCGTTTCCCACCTTCTCTTAATTGGCCTAAGGGCAGTTACCAACCAGCTAAATGCACCATCTTCATTCTCTTGCCCTTATCCCAATTCATTCGGGGTCAGCGCAGCATGTCTTCTTCTTCCACACTTCTCTATGACTCGCCATCTCAGCAGTCACCTCCTCTCTTCCCAAATCATTCTTTACACAGTCCATCCTTCGTTTCTTTAGTGTTCCTCTACTCTTATACCCATCCACATTCATACTCAAAATTTTTCTCTTTTTTCATTGCCATTTTAGTACCTTTCAGTTTAAAAAAAGATATTTTTACTTCAGCAATATTTGGCGTTGAAGATAATTGTGATAACGAAAGACGTGGTCCAAGTTCTTTCCCTAAACCACCACGAATAAAGATGCTTCTTAGTCTTATCAATTCTGCGATATAATCAGCAATGTGTCATCATAATAATGTGAGCAATATATGTATTATATCGTTAATAGCCTAATTATGTTGTAAACTTCTAATTGTGATGATATCATTGTATTTTATTACTGTTTAGCTAATGTCACAATTATATATACAATTATAAATTAAAATAACCCAAACAATAAAATTGAAAAATGGCGTCTAAATACTCCTCCTCAACGCTGTCAACGGGTAATATCCTCAAGAGACTGGCGGCGTTGCTATGTTGTATAACCACATTAAGCCTTTGGCCAAGGTAAAAGCCAGCCCTTGGGTGACGGGAAGTGTCAATTAAGCGTTTTGAAATTTTCTTGTTAAGTATGTGAGCACTCGGACCCCACGGGTCAAGGCTAGAATTGAAAAAAAATCATTTTGGAAATGTTACACGAGTTTTTATCAATTCTAACAAATATACCTACTCGCCCGGATGATGTCTCCGGAAAGCTAAAAAAATGTTGTTGTAGATATGACTATAAATAGCCGAAAATATAGTAATTACGATACGAACTCTACAGTTCGGCCGACCTAGATTAAGAGAACACTAAGATTAACAATCGCACTTGCGACTCTTGCTATTAAAGCAATGGGGTAGTCATCATTCTCTTGCCCTTATCTCAATTCATTTGGGGTCGGCGCAGCATGTCTTCTTCTAAACTTCTTCATTTTTCGTCATCTCCTTTTTGCCATATCATTCTTCACACAGTTCATTCATCGTTTCTTTGGTCTTCCTCTAACCTTATACCCATCTACATTCATACTCAAAACTTTCCTCACAACATTTTCCTCATTCCTCCGCATCACATGCCCATACCACGACAACCGATTACCACGCAACTTTTCAGTCACCGGCGCCACTTTCAGGGGTAGTCACTGAGGAAATAAAAAAACCTTAATCGTCTCAAAAGGTGCCATAGTAGCGCTTATAGAAGATGATGACACAGATGTCGGCAAAAATGAAAGGCATCGATAAAAACTCCCAAATAATCCAAAGATTTGGAACCACTTAAAATAACATAACATCATGCTCCTCTTAGAGGAAAACAGACATGTAGGTACAGACGGCAGCACATCAAGCTACTAAAATCTGTCACATTTCTTTAATAGATTTAAAGACCTTTATCGTTAAAGCATTAGGTTCAAGGTTGATTAGGAAAATTTTACAGTTTCGGGTAGCTTGATGCGCTGCTGTCTGTACATAGTGCACTCACATATCGCCAGGTCCCATGTAATAAGGCGAGAGCCTAATATCATCATCTAGTCTCTAGGTTGCCGCTAAAAAGTTCCTACCCACTTCATTACTAATCCCAGTCAAGTACTAACAAAATTCCACTAACCTACTCATCTAATACTAATTCCACTTGAGTACCTGTAGTACAGACGCCAGCACATCAAGCTACTCCAATCTGTCAAATTTATTTAATAGATTTTCAACTTTATGGCTAAAGCATTAAGTTCTGGCGTACCTCCAAAATTGTCTCTTCCGCCTGACACATTTCTCTATCTTGCGCAGTCTACCTGTGTTAACATCTCTCAAGTTCGATCGCTAGATAATCAGGCTTTACTCTCAAGTACTTCCCAATACCCTCAGTTATTGTCCTTCGTTCTAGACAAATAAAATTAGTGTTCATCTCGAGTTTTCTTTATCTTTTCTCGTTGTATCTTAAATGTTGAAACACTACATCGATATCGGTCGTAGACGGTGTCAATTTAATATCGGACATGTGAATCTTGAGATAATGCCATCTAAATCTAAGAAATATTTACTATTGTGTTTCAAAATAACGGTTTATCATACATATCATCATCTTTCTGCCCTTGTGTCATGTTACTTGGGGTCGGCGCAACACGTTTTTTTCTTCTATTCTCCTCTTGTCAACCGTCACGCTATCATTTACTCCTTTTTCTTATATATCATTCCTCACACAATCCATCCATCGTTTCCTTGGTCTTACTCTCCCTCTCCATCATTTATATTCATCACTCCTCTAGTCACATGCGATTCGTCCCTCCTTACCACATGTCCATACCAAGGCAGTCGATTCCCTTTCGAATTTTCTGCAACCGGCGCAACTTTTAAACTTCATCTGATTAACATACAGTTATTATTTGACGTAAGGAACTTTGACGTCATACAAACATACAATATTTCGGTCGCCATCTTTGGACATAGACAATATCTTCTTTTTTTTTGGTTGGCAGCCGCAGATTGATTAATGACTACCGATAGTAATTATGCTGTGTCGTATGTGACTCTCGCTATAAAACTTGTAGATTAATTTCAAATAACAAAATCAATAATTGATGAAAGACTCTATTGAAATTGAATAGCTGATTTGTTGGTTATTGACAGTTGTTCCAAAGTCCGACAAACTGTCAACAATCAATATTCAATTTCATTGTTTTCAATTAATTGCTAATTGACAACTGTTACTTTAATCATTGTCTTTTAGATAATTTATTAGGTAATATGAAATGACAGAAGAATAGCATGCAAGTTATATAGATTTATTGAGTTTTCACTTTGTTATACCAATTAAACCTACTATTTTTATGATTAGTGTGCTATTCACTAGAAGCACTAGTTAGGATTTAAAATCGTCATCATCTGTCTAGCCTTAAAACGTAAACAGCATGCAGCTGAATGCCAGTATTTTACATGGAGCGACTGCCTATCTGACCTCCACAACCCAGTTACTCAAATTTCAAATTAGAACTAGACTACTAGACAAAGTTTTCGAAATAAACGTATTTCCTTACGTTTTTAGTAAATATTTGTAACTTTGTAGCTATGTCTGGCGCGTATGTTAGAGACAAAGGCAAAAGAGAAACATGATCATTCAATAACACGTAATAAAGATATGAAATCAAGTGTCGTTGTCTTGAGTGATTGACTCTCAACTTCAAGTCACGTTAAATCTAGAAAACACGTGAAATATTGATTTGAAGATGTAGAAAGTTTACAGACCAAGGATCTATAATATAGGACGGTTACACCTATGGCCTTTCAAAACATGAAATATAACGTATTTCATAATCAAAAGTCATTTCAACGGTCGGGTCATGGGGCCCGATTGCGTGTCTTCTTTTTAAGGAAATCTCTCGCCGACTGGTCGACACTTCGCGTGACCAGAGGGCTGGCTCTTTCTTTGGCCAAAGAATTAGCATTACCACTCAGCGTGGCAGAGAAATATTACACAACTTCAATACATATTTGCTTTACCGACAAAATGCACATTTGCACTATGCCTTTTGTGCTATGACAAGAATAGCATATGACAAAATTTTAAGTCGAGCAACAAGCGTGTAAAGTTATAACGGAGCTGACTGCCTAGGATCAAAGTGCACATTCGATCGCCATTCGTAAATGCCATATTAATAAAACAAGGAAGGAACAATGTTATAATCTCACTCGGATCCAGCCTGCCCCCCTTTTTTTTTTTTTTAGCCTGCCCCCCTGCTCCCTGCTACCCTCCCCAGCGATGCCCTAAGCCGAGGCTCGTACCCGACAGGGGATGCCCATAGCACGAGGTCGTTTAGTGTTAAGTTTTATGCCCCTGGCTGGTGGCCTTACTCTCAAGGCATCAACAGGATAGTCCGGTTAAGTAGAAGCCAGCCTCGGAGGTTGACCTGCGAGACGCCATGCCGAAAAAAAAAGTTTAGTCGTATAAATCTTTAGACAGATAACTACTGTTGCTTACTCAGTCGTTGATAGCCAAAATTCCGACAACATAATAATCTTCGAATTCAGAATAGAAACAAAATAACAGGCTATCCTTTGCCCTCAAGAAACGCGTAGTAAGACATAAATAGTTTCGTCATTTTCCAAGTCATTCCATAATCCATTCAATCTAATGACAAGTGTCACTCCGAGACCTGAGTGTCAGATAACATGGACGTGTCTTGAAACACATACTAGATAACTGAAGGAGATTAGAGATATCTATTCAATAGTTACTTTGCAACTAAGTTAAGAGTTCAAATACCTAGATAAATATTATATCTCGATAACTAGATACGTGCACCTACGTGGTCTAATCGAGACGTTTTTGAATGCCTATTGAACTTAATCTGTTGACATATGTCATGTCAAGTGATGACATTGGCTGTTGCTATATCGGTCAATCGATCTCAAGAGTAACCATGAGTTAAGGATGCATCTTCTTTTTAATTATTTAAACTTCAAGTTCTGTGGCGGTACAGACGCCAGCACATCAAGCTACTACAGTCTGTCAAATTTATTTTATAGATTTTCAACTTTGTCGCTAAAGCGTTCAAGGTTGATTGGGAAAATTTGACAGTTTCGGGTAGCTTGATGTGCTGGCGTCTGTACATAGGCAGACTTAATGCCTCATAGCATTCTCTGCCAATTATTCATGGGTTAAATAAGATAATATTGTGATCGGCTACAAGACAAAGAAAAAGAATAATATTTTTTTTTTGTGGTATCGAATCTCAAAGAAACTGGGAAAATTTCCTAGACAGACATTCCTCTCAAGCCCTATTTTTTAAACTTAAGAATCTTTTAAATCATAGAAATTAGTGCCTCAAACATTCTTTTATTTCCTATATTTTGAGACTGCTGGTCTAAATACCATTGATACTAAGGATAAGGGATTATTCATAAACGATGGCTTAAGTTAAGAAATGTTACACGTCAAAAAATTAATGTTTAATGGCAGATGTCAAACATTAATCAACTTTAAGCAGTCTTTATGAATAAACCTATTATAAAAACATAGCTATTCATTATTTTAAATAAAGTATAAATAACGTAATGTAATAAAAATGATCACTCATTCATGAGACGTGTAAAGGCGAAGGGAAAATACCGCAACAAATATAGAAACTAGGTATAAAATTATAGTTAAAAGGGAACAGGGCCTGCGGGATAGGTATTTGAAGAAACTATTGCCATCGCGCTGCGTAGAGTGCGATAGAAACAGCTGCAGCTCAGACCGATTATATCACAAAAATTTTGACGAGATCGACGTTTTTTTTTTTTTTTTTTCATTTTTTTTCTCCTCGAAAACTGAGCCGATTCAATTATTTTTGACATAGTTTAGAATTTGTTTGGTAGTCCTCTGACCACGGCCGTAAAAATGGGGCATTTTTTGTCAGTTTTGGAGGGTCATATTTCATTTGCTTATTAGTCGCTGAAAAAAAAGAAAAGACAAGGGCGTGTCTCTACAGAAGACCTTGAGATTTATTGTGAAAAAAAAAATTTTGCTCGACTAGAAGAAGAAAAAAGAATAATATATTTGTATGGAGAATCGCAGCCCCTGTTCCCTCTTAAAAGTAAATTATATTTTTCCTTATAATTAAATGCTAGGAAAACGTTAATTGAAACACAATTATGATAAGTATCACAATACATACCACAACAATAAAAATAACGTGATAATTTAGTACATAAATATTGGAACACAAAACCTAAGCTGTTGACAATCAAAGTGGTTATCGGAAAACAAATACTTAGTCATAGTCTAACCTATTTGTGATTGTCAAACAATAGAACAGATATGAGTGCCGTGACTAACTACTGGTATTAAAGTCGCCTATATCATTAACAAATAGAAACAAAATGCTAACTAATCTTTTTAGGTTAGTTAGTTTGTTGATTTTTTTTAACCATCGACGCAAAAAAGGGGTGTCCATAAGTTTGACCGCAATGCGTGTGTGTCTGTCTCTGGCACCGTAGCTCTTAACGAGTGACCCAATTTGAATGCAGTTTTTTTTATTTGAAAGCTAGTTTCTTGTTGATGGTTCTTAGATACGTTTTATCAAAATCGGTGCAGCCATTTACTAGATATGGGTGATGAAAGTGGTGATAAATAATCGAATATTTTCAAATATACCCATGTGGTGTATCAAATGAAAGGGCATGATGTGTATATTACAATTAGACATGTTTTATCAAAACCGGCTCAGCCATTTTATTGACTTTTCAAATGTTTGTTAGCTTTTCTTTGTTGCGATAGGCGGTTTTTAAATTTTATTGTAGTGTTTGTGTTCGCGCCTTTTCCTCAATTGACATTCTGCTGTTTGTCTTTGGTTTGAGCAGGATGTATTATAGTGTGACCAGTATATTTTTGGGGGTGGCGAAATAGGAAACTTAATTTGAATGTGGACTTTTGCATATTTTATGCAGGGTTTCGGCAACAGAACAGTTACTGAATACAGTACTATAAGGATCTGTTGACGCCGGGCGATGTTGCCATTTGAGAAATATATCGAAAAAACAAGATGGTGGTGTCTTTTTGATTTTGTCCTAAAGATCTTTGTACAGACGCCATCACCCAGCACATCAAGCTACCTGAAATTGTCAAAATTTCCCAATCAAGCTTAAACCTAACGCTTTAGCGATAGTGTTGAAAATCTATTAAAGCAATTTGACAGATTGTGGTAGCTTGATGTGCTGGCTACTGTATATCTGAAGCTCTTTTACAAATTAAACAGCAAACATCCCTGTCAGCCTCGTCTCTACCATAATACCAAAGTAAAGCTACCGAGCCTTACAAATGCTATATATAATAATGCTCATTGGATTAAATCTGGCAGTTTTATATTTGTTCCTGTTATCTTGTCATTGTAATAAAACATTAAAACCAGTTAGCATTGTCTTTGACTTAAGTGTTCTGTTTATAAATAAACGAAAAACGGCTTGTCATTCATGTTTGAAATGATGCCAGGAAAATTATTACTGCGTACAAAGTAAAGTTTTCGTACTGTATTTTCGCGTAGGTCTCTTTATGATAGTTTTACCCTTTATTCATGGTGAACTGGGACTGAGAAGTCTTTTGACTATTCCGGGAAATCCCCAATATCGCCAGCACTTCAAGCTACTACAATCTGTCAAATTTCTTTAATAGATTCTCAACTTTATCGCTAGTCAAGCTTGATTGGGAAAATTTGACAGTTATTAATAATAGACCCTGTTCCCGATGCCGCCGGTGGGCTACAATTTTTTATATTTTAAATGTTTTTTACGTGGTTTTTGTTAAGAAATATTTAAAAATGTAATTAGTGTGTAAGAAAATAAATAATGGAAATAATAGTTTATTTTCTACTTTACGTGGTGCGGTTTTCTCCGGCTAATCTCTCACAAACGCCTCTAAGTCGTCACGCCGGCATTTTCTAGGTCTTCCTCGGCGTCGACCCCCGTCTTCTGTCTGGCACCCTCTGCGTGACGACATTGGCCCATCGATCCTGATGATCTCCGGTGTGGCGATGGGAATGACGCGCCCAATCTGATCTCAAGAGAGCAGTCTTTTTGCCCACATCAGCGATTCCAGTTTATCGAGCGCATTGTGGTATTGCGAATTCTGTCTACTGGTGTGCATCATCTTCCTGCCTTTGTCCCATTCTATTTGTGATCGGCGCAACACGTTCTCTTCTTCCGTCTTCTGTCTACTGGTGTTTGATAGATGATTATTCCAAGTATTCAGCGATTCTCACCCAACTTACGCATCACAAGTAATGCGTGAATAGGAGAGCTATTTCAACACGCGTGGTTTACATTTTGTGGATACTATCAATCACTGTTTACCATGCGGTCGTAGGTATCCGGAATCCAGCAACTTGTTTGAATTACAAACAGCCACCTCGTTTGTGTCTTAAACATAACTGGCGGCATGTGAGTGTACTTAGAGTTCACCTAGGGCATAAGCATGAAAAGTGGCAGATCCTTGATGAATTCGGTAGTAATTTAGGATAAATTTCTGTCTAGCCCTTCGGGGATTAGAATCGTGATGTTATGTTCGGAAGAATATCAGTCTAAAATTAAGTACTTAATCATTATATTAAGACTAGCTGTTGCCCGTGACCTTTGTCCACGTGAAATTATATAGCCTATAACCTTCCTCGATAAATGGACTATCCAAGACTAAAAGAATTTTTCAAATCGAACCAGTAGTTCCTGAGATTAGCGCGTTCAACCAAACTCTTCAGCTTTATAACATAGAAGATGTGTTTTTTAGGTTACTGAACTATGAATAACTTTTTGTTGCCTCTAAAAATAAAGTAATGTTACCTAAACACGTTTTTTTTTATTCTTAAGTTTTTGTGATCTCTGGCTTATAAATAGAATGTTTCGTTAATGTTTTTTGACTACAAGTTACTACACGAAAACAATATGAACATCGAATCATACTTGCAAGTTATTCATCTGTGATCTCAAATGTGTATGCGGCGTGTCTCCACAGACAATGGCCCATCTTCCATCTTGCGCTGCATGCCCTAACACCTGCGCACTTGACGATCTTATGACTGCTACAGCGAGCGGAGTTCGCATAGCTGAATTTTGGGCCAAACATATTTAACTAAAAATTTGCCATCGACACGCTAAGAAGAAGAAGAAGTTATTCATAATCGTTTTGCTTCTCATATGCCAATTATTTGGGGTCGGCACAGCCATCTCAACAATTCTAAAAACATCTTGCAAATAATGCACATAAAATTACGAATCTTTCTATTTATTTAATTCTTTTTACAGCCATTTTGAAACTATAGACTATTGAGGTATTGAAGAATGACCTTTGTTCTTAGAATAAATTGATGACGAAGGCAACAAACACATTGTTATAATGCCTTTTGTTACCAAAACTTAAGGCGCAATTTTATACATAAAAAAATGCATTGAAATAAACTTCCTAATTTTCTTTTGTTTATTTCCTTCTTGTCTGAAAAAAAATAATGAGGTAAGATACTTGACATAAAAAATTTAAGAAAGAGTGTGTCTAGGTGCCTATCAATTTCTTTTATGTTAATAACTTTTCGAAATTGTCTAGTAGTCCTCTTATCACGGCCGTAAAAATTGGGCAAGTGGAATTCATCATCATCATCATCATCATCAGCCTATAGCAGTCCACTGCTGGACATAGGCCTCCTCAATCGCACGCCATTTAACTAGACTTTCAGCAATTCTCATCTAGTTGCTACCAGCTACCCTGCGAAGATCGTCACTCCACCGAGCCTGAGGGCGTCCCACCTTACGTTTGCCGATTCGCGGTCTCCACTCAAGAACACGTCTACCCCAACGGTCATCGGTTCTACGGCAAATATGACCGGCCCATTACCACTTCAGCTTACTTATTCTGTGAGCTATGTCGACAACTCTGGTTCTCTGTCGGATCACATCGTTTCGAATGCGATCCCTCAGAGAGACTCCAAGCATAGCTCGTTCCATAGCTCGCTGAGCGACCTTAAATTTATGGACCAGCCGTACTGTGAGTGTCCACGTTTCGGCTCCGTAAGTGGAATTACTCGCGTTTAATTCGTTTGATAAAAATAAGTATTGAGAATAATTTCGAAGAAGACATGACTTAAAAACTGACAAAGAATAAAATAAACCTTACAAAGCTGTGTCAGGCGTTTCGCAGAAGTTAACATTACAAACAATAAAAATAAGAATTACTTGTTTTAAAACAAAATATACTAAGAATATCCAACTGAACGAAACAGCGATATCAGATAAAAGATTACAAGATACGTCTTAACACGAAGGCTCTAAGTCCAACCACAAATCGTGTTGCTATCCAAAGATACAGTGCTACAAGGACATTTTGGCGCTCGAATGATATTGACAGGAGGACGCTATTGTTTTTTTTTTACTCTTTTGTTTTTGGATTGTCGCAGAGATGAGATTACGGCTCGATTTTGAACGTTTTTAATGACGGCAATTAGCGTTCTGATATTCCCATCTACATATTTTTCTAAAATGCATTTATTTTTGTCCCCAAGGCCACGTGAACCCCGTCAACATCCCCAGGGAATGGGTGACGATGCAACGCAACTGCCGGGTGTCGATGAGACAACAGATACAGATGGAGGTGGGCGCGTCGCTGCAGTACCTCGCCATGGGGGCCCACTTCTCCAAGGACACGGTACGTAATCACATAAAAGAAATGATAGATGTTCTGATGCGCGGATGGGTGACCACCCATTACATACCGAGTTTCCTCCGTGCCTCGGAAAGCACGTTAAGCGGTTGGTCCAGGCTGTCATCTGTAGATCTTTTAGATCTTTGACAGTCGATACAGGCAGTCAGTGGCGCGAAAGTCTGACAACCAGTCTCACCAAGGGTACTGGGTCGTTGAGGTCAGATAGGCAGTCGCTCCATGTTAAATATTGGTATTCAGCTGCATCCGCTTAGACTGGAAGCCGACCCTAACATAGTTAGTTAACGTGCTACCCCTTGGCATTAAAAAAGCTGAAAGCAAAATGGCTTTCAAAAGAACAGTTCGGAAGTACTATTTGAAATCAGACTAAATTGCTCACAAGCTAGATATTAGTTTGTTAGTAGTCATAGTAATTATTATAAGGTTTCTCGTATTTGGACTATTTGTATGTATTATAATATATATTAGTTTATTTCATTTTACTGTATATATGTGTATTGGTATGTACCTATTTATGTATATCAATCTATGTTAACAAATTGTTTTTTTTTTCTTATTTTTTTTTTGTACTCTATCACAATGCTATCCTATTTGACCCAAAGGTTGACTGGTAGAGAAAGCCTTGTGGCATTAAGTCCGCCTATGTACTACTCTTGTACATGAAGTTTAAATAAATAAAAATAGTTGGGAAAAGGCTAGCCAGCTGTCGATGGATGGTGATAACCCTAATCGGGGCTGACTGCCCAGGGTGCGCCAGACGTTAGCTTAGGTATCGCCACACGTGGATAATGCTTTAAATGCACCCGCACTGACGCAAGTGCCTACAATAATTGTATCAATAAACCTACATAAAAACTAATCTATTAAATACTCCTCTAATTCGCTATTTGCTAACGGGCGTACAAATAATAATTTGAGGTCAATGCTCAATAGTTTGGACCTTGCACTGTTGCTCAGTGAGTAACACTCACACCTTTGTCAGTGCTTTGTTAACTTGACAGTCAATGCTACCAACATAATAAACATTCACAATAAAATAATGCTAATGCTACAATGATCTTTTGGCGCGAATGGCATTGGAACGAGAGCAGTGTTGATAATTTTTTTTTTTTTGTGGTAATTGAAGTTTGAAAAGACAATATAACGGCATTAGTTCTGATTTTGGCTACTGGTTTTTATAAGTATTCTATTCTTTGTTGGCTACGCTCTAACAGATCCTCGTGCGGCTTTATAAATGCGTTCATGCCTTTTACATAGAAAAAAAATAAGTACCTAAGATTTTTCACTTTTCTATCCAACCAGTAATTTTGGTATTGAAAATAAACCAAGTACATAAGCGATAGTATGTTCAGTGGGGTGAAAAACTGCCTTTTTATCCCACCAGATGTCACATGATCGACTTTGCCTAATTATTGTGTCCTGTCACCTGTCAAAATCCATACTAATTTACGATTTCTTCGTAAACAAATTGTTGAGTTCATCTCCCCGCTACCGAGCCTTGTTTTAAAACTTCTTGCATCTCTTATAACCACATCTTTCCATCTCCAGGTCAACCGCCCAGGTTTCGCGAAGATGTTCTTCGACGCGGCCTCTGAGGAGCGTGAACATGCCATGAAGCTGATCGAATACCTGCTGATGAGAGGAGAACTTACTACTGATGTCACTACCTTGTTACAAGTCAGGGTGAGTACGAAGACACGTTATTGAGCTTTTAAGACTAAATTCTTCATGGGAGACTAAAGTATACATCTATGTTATTCAAGCACCCAAATTTTACATTCTCTGCATTCCGAAAAATTTTAAAGGATGTTCCTAACCCATTGTTTAAAAGTTTGAACAGTTCACCCACTCGAAGGCAAATAACGCAATGAATATTGCCGAATCGTTAAAACTAAAGGCATTGCGATTGAAATTAGGTTCCACAATTAATGAGATTAGGCAGCAAATTCATTTGAATATCCTTCCAAAAATTCGGGTTTTATTCAGTTAACTTTTACTGGAAGTAAATTATTACACATTCTAAATTTAAAAATTGGTACAATCTCACAGTCCACTTTGAAAACATGAAAAGAATTTTCGCATAGAGTCCTCACTCCTACTTTATTACAGTCACTCCTTTTTAACCACCATCTAATCTACCCGCATCTTCTCCACAGGCTCCTGAACGCAAGGTCTGGGAGGGCGGAGTTGAAGCCCTGGAGCAAGCGCTTCGCATGGAGAACGAAGTCACCAAGAGCATCAGAAAAGTCATCAAGGCCTGCGAAGATGACAGCGAATTCAACGATTACCATGTAAGTGACGATTTGGTTTTTAGGTTATACATACATGCATGGTATCCAAGACGACGTCCCCTTACTAAAGAAAAGTACATATATCATGCGTTTTTCCCATGGTGTTAGCATAAAGTATGGAAGCCAGCTGCTAGGATCCTTACTTCCTACCTTGCTAGGATCATTTTGTGTCGTCCAGATTCATACAGCAGTAGTACAATTATCCTTATTAAAAACGTTCGCAAAACGTCACAATCTCATTTAAAAAATATAGGTATTTATGACAAACTGACTTAAAAATACAGGAATTACCCCCATGGTCATACACGCTCGTAGGTAGCTATATTTTTGTACAAATATTACCCTTTAATAATTATAATCAATCGTAGTGACAGTCTAAGATTACAAGTGTTTTGAACATTTCTTGCTGTTATTAAAGTCTAGTAAAAGCAAGTGTTGCAGCGTTACGAACCCAATCATTTCGTGTCGTAAGCTCTTATAAGCAAGTACTGAATTTAAACTTCTTAATAATGGTTATAAAGATGATGATTTGGATTACCTAGTATTTTTTTTGTGTGTGGAACTCCTCATGGATGTTCTTGGCTATGGCGGGCGAAGGTGTCCATTATACATACTGACTGAAAGTACACGATGTTCTTCAACTACCTTTAGGCGGGGCGCTGGAACATTTGGGCATTTTGCCGCGCTCCCCCGAGAAGGTATTGGTCCCGTCGTAAACACTCCTGCATGTATACATCATACTAACCATTCAATGTCATCCACAGCTGGTCGACTACCTCACCGGTGACTTCCTAGAAGAGCAATACAAGGGACAACGCGACATTGCCGGCAAGGCTTCTACGCTCAAGAAACTGCTCGACCGCCATGCTTCTCTCGGAGAGTTCATCTTCGACAAGAAACTCCTTGGTATTGACGTCTAAGTCATTCGCCATTTTGTAGAGTAAAAAATAAACACCTGTCAAGTAGCATTTTCAATCTGTTGCTATGTATTCATACGTTTTGCCTTTTGCAAGTAAAAAAAAAAACATCTGTTAACGAACAGTAACTTTTTTTATCTGTTGTTGTAATTCAAACTTTTTCCCTTCTGCAGGCTTTTTTTCTTTTTGGAAATATCTTCAAGACGTAGATTATTTTAATTATTAATGTTACCTATCTTAACATCGAAGTAAATCATAGCATTATATTAATAATATGTATCCTATCAGTTTGCGTAATTTATATAAAGATCACAAAATTCGTTTTTATTAGCTACCCCGTAGGTATTATTGTACAAAATATAAGTCTAAGAATAATTTCTATATTTAAAATCATGTACTCCACTATAGATTGTATTCATATTCAGTCAATTAATAATGAACGCGACTTTTTTTAAACGTGTGGTACCCCTGCATGATAATGGCGCGTTTTTTCTTATTTTAATAATCTTTTGCTCTACTTTTTGGTAACAAAAAGTGTAGTCTACAAAAATGTGGCTGTTTAATATTATTTGTTTAATTATTTCGTAAATTAAAGTTGATCCATACATTTAATTAGTTTTATTTTGATGATTGATACTTACCAAAGATATTCTGAAGAAAGAAGAACAAACAAACGATGGATGAACTGTATGAAAGATGATATGTCTAGAAAAGGGCCAACTACTTAGTTTTTTTTAAAAGGTATGCCGCCATGAAGGTGTCCCTTGGGGGTATACATACCTACATTGAAAATTCAACGAAAGGGGTTTTATTTTTATTTTTTTATTTTAAAAAACCTTTCCCCACACTAGGAATTTCTCCTGTATCTTGGGTGCGTTTACAGACATTTAAACTCACATACTCAAACAGCCAGACCCGGAACAACTACCTGTAGATCATACAAATATTTGAAATACACAAAACACAAATGAATTTACACTACTTTGACGGATAAAAATACATCTCTCTGGTTTCAAGGTCATCCCGTTCACACCAAAGGAAAGACTGAAATGACGAGTAATAGACGACTTTTAATCAAAGACGAAGGCGATAAGACTGCGTTTCCATCAGAGATGTGTGTGGATGCGTAGCGAGAAATGTGTTTGTTAAGAACCAAAATAATCACTTCATTTACCTAGCCTTGCTGAGCGCAGTTCTAATGGAAACGACTCAGCGGAGCGAGGTTTTTGTACGTGCTAGGACTGGACGCGAGAGAAAAAATAGCAGTCTCTAGATGGTGTGGTTAACACTCGCACCTGAAACGAGCTCGCTACACATCTTCGCACCGCTCATTTGCGCTCAGTTTCACAAGCGTCGCTACGCAGCGTCGCACCGCTTAGCGGCCTAGCATATTTCTGGTGAAAACGTAGCGTAAGTATTAGGTATGTTACGCCGACCCCAAATAAATTGGGATAAGGGCTAAGGAATGATTATACTAATGATATTCTGAATATTCATAGTTTAGTCTTATTTTGGTGTTTGTTGTGACCAAATAAAGCACACGTTAATTTGAAACATTTATTGGTAAACAACAACAGCCCCCGTAGCATGACCACCGTAGACAAGGATTTCTTTGACGGAAGAATCTACAAAATGACAGATTGTGTCGACACAATGAGATTTCTGTGCACTATCTGTCATTTTGTCGATTCTACCGTCAAAGAAATCCTTGTCTACGGTGGTCATGCTACGGGGGCTGGAAGCGTGAAAAAGATATTAAAATTAATCTTTTGAACGCCAGAGCATAAAGGCACGCGCGAGCTCTCTACTCCACGCCACAATTTTACCGCAAATACCTACAAAAAGAATAGGGATTCCAAAACTATTTAATTGTTTATTTCGATTGTTTTATTTCTCAGGAACTATCCAACTGATCAAGTGTTTTTTACTTGGGGCACTTTTTAGAAACAATTTTTTGGCGTAATTATATTTTATGAGTAATGGTTAATTAATAAAATATTATTGAACACCCGCCATCTTGATGTCAATATGGCGGGTGTACCTTAATTTCAAAATAATTTCGTTCCGAAGGAGGTACAGATTTTTTAGAGCTAGGTTTAAAAGAGTATGTTTTAGGTATTTTTTTTTTGTAATTGGTATTATTTGATTCGCTATGGTACACCCGCCATTTTGACTCTCACAGAATGTTTTAGAGTAAGATCCCAGAGCAATCAGACATAACTTATTTTCACACGGATGAAACCTGAAGTTTTCAGTAGCGTCTCGTGTGCCTTGAATACCTACTTGCTTTGTGGAACTTGCCGAGTGACACCTGGGCAGGTACCAGGTGAGAAAGGTAACTAAAAATAAGAATTATTTAACTTAAATTCACATGGCTGATTTTTATATATGTCATGTAGAATATTATTTTAAAGTAATATCATAAGTGTCAGACACTTTTGAATGACCAGAGCTTTTGTCAGACGCTTTTAAGCTACCCAAAAAATAAATGAACTTTACTTATTTTTACATGTCTGATTTTTTAATATGTTATTGAAGTATTTATTTAAAAGTTATATTCAATCAGTCAGACAAATTAGAGTGACCAAACATCCCCTAAGACAAAAATTATTCAGCCAGAAGTATGAGGGCGAGAGCACTATGCATGCGCTTCAGAGTGAGTGAGACGTCCGTAATAACTCGGTTCCCCTTCTTAAATTCACCATCTGTTTCAATCTACTGTGTATGTGCTGTTTGCGTGTAATATAACTTATAGTATACAGTATAGTTCGAGCCTGCGAGAGCACATTATTATAGAGCATTTATTATAGAGTTCTTTAGCAGCAATAGATCCGAGTTCACTCATTTTAATGGAGTTCAGGAGATCAGAACCACTTAGGTTACGTGAAGCAGTCTCTCTGGCAACAATGTTTCCTGGCCCACTTGTTTTAATGATAAAATATTTGGTAGCATAATTTGTCAAAACTAGTTTGCTCAAACTTTTTTCTTCGACAGCATCACGTCTGGGTTCATCTATTTGAATGATATCTGTATCGAGTACATTTATCTCAGTTTGTCTATTAGAGGTTTCTTTCACATTAGTAGATCCCGATTCTGTTTTTTTAATGGAGCCGTCTTTACTAACAGTAATCTCACTTTGGGTATTGGGGGAAGTAGCCTGGTACATTATCATCACCTTGACTGTTAGAGGTTTCTTTAGCAGCAAGGAATACGAATTCACTCGTTCTAATGGTACTTTGGGTATGAGAAGGAGTGGTTTCGGCTACAATGCGTCCGGCGGCATTAGTATCACTTCGGGTAAGTAAAGCAGACTGTCTAGCAACAATGCGTCCTGGCTCACTTGTTTTAATAGGAACATATTCAGTTACATACAGAGCTACTTCGCTCATAAGATGACGTTTTTTTTAATTCAATTAGTCTGCATTCATTCTTGACACTATTTCTTGCTATCGATGCGTATTCTCTTACGATTCGTTTAAATTGAGAATCAGGTAAAATTTCTTTGGATTCCATCTTTTCAACGGAGCGTATTTTAGTAACATTTCGATTACATAAAATCGCACTTTTCTCTAATCGAGTATCGTCATTCATATATTTAAACATTGCGAACTTTGACTTAAGACCATCTAAACAGCTTGTGTCAATTTCTTCGTTGGATTTTTTGTCTCTTATGACTTTTGGGTCTTTCACAACAATCTCTGCAAAAGATATATTAGTGGGAAATATTCGGCCGGCACCAATGTTTTTAAAGGCAATATTTTCGCCTATCAAATTGGTTGGATCATTGGAGGTAGTCCCTTCGCCTAAAGTACTTCCGGATCCTTTTCTGGCTCCTCTTTCCTCAGTGGCTAAAATATCAGTGGCTAATATATCAGTTTTTTTTTTGGAAATTAATTTGCTAGTATAAAGATCTTTTCCGGTGAAGGACAAAATTCCAGGGTTTTGTTCGATCGATCTATGGTTTTTAACAGTAACTAGATCAGATAAGTCAGAACTATCCATTGTGTCAAGAACGGGTCCGCATTCAGTATTATTAAAGGGAACGGATTCAGCAACATTATAGCAAGAACTCCATTCAAATGACCTAAACCTAACCTACCCCCCACCTACCTATAACCTGATGTAAACAACAAAAACATGTGCTCTCGCAGGCTCGAACTATACTGTATACTATAAGTTATATTACACGCAAACAGCACATACACAGTAGATTGAAACAGATGGTGAGTTTAAGAAGGGGAACCGAGTTATTATGGACGTCTCACTCACTCTGAAGCGCATGCATAGTGCTCTCGCCCTCATACTTCTGGCTGAATAATTTTTGTCTTAGGGGATGTTTGGTCACTCTAATTTGTCTGACTGATTGAATATAACTTTTAAATAAATACTTCAATAACATTTTAAAAAATCAGACATGTAAAAATAAGTAAAGTTCATTTATTTTTTGGGTAGCTTAAAAGCGTCTGACAAAAGCTCTGGTCTATCAAAAGTGTCTGACACTTATGATATTACTTTAAAATAATATTCTACATGACATATATAAAAATCAGCCATGTGAATTTAAGTTAAATAATTCTTATTTTTAGTTACCTTTCTCACCTGGTACCTGCCCAGGTGTCACTCAGCAAGTTCCACAAAGCGCGTAGGTATTCAAGGCACACGAGACGCTACTGAAAACTTCAGGTTTCATCCGTATGAAAATAAGTTATGTCTGATTGCTCTGGGATCTTGGACTATTTCAATTCCAACCAGTAGTTCCCGAGATTAGCTCGTTCAATCAAACAAACTCTTCAGCTTTATAATATTAGTATAGATTTAAGAGTAGGTAATTTAGAAAAACAATAGTCTTTTATGATGGCACTGAGTGTGAATTGAATTTTATCCTAGTAATGTGCCGAAACGAAGTATGAAGAGGCTCGCCCGGCTCGCTCGTTAGCTGGCGGTGTGGATTGCGCTTAAAAGTGTGGTACTTGATTTAAAATATATAGCTAAAGTCGCTGAAAGCCCTTTTATTCAAAGTAGAATAAATCCCCACATTGTTATTTATTCTAACAGTAGTTTAGGCTAATTGTAATTTTAATGGCATTTATAATATTAGTATAGATTATTTGCCTAACTACGGCGATTAAAGCACGACGCTTTATTCCCTACCATTTATTTTTTATTTTCTTGTTTCTTGTCGTCTTTTTCATTTTCACCTTTCTTTGTAGCCTTACGATAAATCTTTCTTTCAGCTTTGGGCTTTCGCACGCCTCGTTTCATCATTATATCTTGGGGTATCGGCATTTGGCCTTGGAAATCCACTCCAGGTCCGAGCCCCATCTTGAAAGGAAAGTTTGTGATCCTATGAAGACTTTGCTCTGGTAGGAGCCTAATCATGCCGTTGTAGAAGTGGAAATCTCTGAAACGTGATAAAAATAAGTAAAAATATACTATCGAACTCAAAGAGGAAAACATTAAGGGGGATCTGTGGTGTTCCGCGAATAGATAAAATAAGAAATGAGTACATATAAGAAGAAGTCTGAAAGTGGCGCCGGTGACTGAAAAATTGTGTGGTAATCGGTTGGGTGTGAAATTTTCCTCATTCCTCCGCATCATTGTGGCAAAATTTCGTGAGTTAAGTTGGATGGGTTTAAGAGTGGAGGAGGGCCAAAGAAACGATGGATGGACTGTGTGAAGGATGATATGACATGACAAGAAAGGACGTGTCTGATGAGATGACGAGTAATAGTATGGAAGAAGAAGAACATGTTACGCCGACCCCAAATAAATTTAGGTCAACACAAAGGAGATGGAAAACAGTGGGCCCAAATGTAATAAGTTGAGATATGGTCTAAAAAATTAGTCATATTTTCTTATTTTAAAATAACAAAAATCAGCTCATTTCTCAATCTGGAAGCGGAGAAAAATGAGAAAGATGGTTTTTGTGACATTATCGATTTAATTAATCAATTACAAAATAACAAAAAGAAAACCTTTGCACTAAGTAATTAGTTAAAAGTAATTAAATGCACTATAATATACTTGTATACAATATAGTGAATTTAATGACAGTTATATTAATAAAGAGAATGTCAATTAATAACTGAAAAACCAAAACGATTATCGATTTCGAATCGATTAAAATCAATCATATTTTTCATGACTGCATTGACAGCTGACTGACATTGACACTTGTCGATTGTTTCTGCTCCAGTCTCCACTGATTTCGTGTTTTCCGATGCGTTTTGAGTGCTTTCCCGATTTTTTCTTTTTATTTTCAACGACCACTGCTTTGTTTATTACGGATTCCGACCATGCCGACCTTGTACGACACTTGCTTCCACACTGGACACCGAAGATCGCTCAGACGTTAGACTTGGAATTGTTTTTTGGATTTTGCCACCGGCTTGAATTGGATATTGTTGAAACTATGGATCGCTGTGTGAATTGTGGAATTGCAACTAATCACTGCAATACCATAGGCCGACGATCCTTGGACGATGAAACAATTCTATCAGTGATTCGGCAGTGGCCTGCTCCTAACTCAACCACCAATCATCTAACCGACTACCTGACAGGTTTAAAATATTTTTAATTATAATGACATTTTAATAATAATAGAAGACGAATAAACTATGTACCTACTACATGAAATTTTTTTTTTTAATTCTGAACGCCTTTTCAAAAAAACCATTCCTGTTATCGATTTGTGGCTTCAAGTCATTTATATTTATTCATAATATGACTTTTCAAAGATTCTCCACTAAATATAATAGACATTAGTGCTTTAAAAACTTAGTAATCAGCTCTTGTATAGAGATTGTAACATAACCTCACTTTTACTAAACCTCTAATAACTCGGCTCTCAGATTGTCAAAACTTACAGAATTTTCAGCGAAGGACTGATAAGTCTGAATCTCAAATTCATACCATTTTCATCTTGTTACATTCAGGCCCAACAATGTATGAAATCGTTTCCGTCTCCTTTCAGTCAATTTGAAACAGAACTTTTCAATTACATTTTTTTTTAAAAAGACATTTCGAAAATTTTCTCTCGATTAGTTTTTAGACCTATGTATCCTGCTTATGCATATGAAGTTTCGTTAAAATCGGTTCTGTCATTTTGAAAAAAAGGGCTTGATAGTTTGTATGAAATGCCGTCAGTATTAAACGGTCATCATCATCCAAACTTTGTTAGGGTCAGCTTCCAGTCTATAAAAACCAGTATTTTACATGGAGGACTTTCTATCTGACCTCCACAAAAGTTACCGGGTAATCGATACTCCTTGTTAAGAATTTTTGTCAGAGTTTCGGCTTTCAGAAAACCCGTAGCAATTAATAAACTATCTACACTGCAAGAATATAAACGCCTTAAAAGAAAAGATGTTCTCGCTGGAGGACACACACTAAATGAGAGAAGCATGCAACATCTGATAAAAGCTAATGCACTGATTGCAAATGCAAAATAAAAAATGACTATCAACAACAAAACACAACATGAGTACGAACTTATTTGGTTAGGTTGGGCTAGAGTATTGTAACATATGGAACTATCGAAATCACTATGTATCAGCTTAAATTGTTCCCTCCGCTGGGTGTGCCTTCTGTCTGAGGACAAAAGCCATAACCCACCATCCGGGCCAAGTGGGGATTGGTGGATGTCATGTCTTCGATTTTTTGGTTGTAGGCTACCGCCCTTAGTTCCTGATCGCGGCTCCCTCTGTGAGTACCTACCCAAACTGATCGATAAACACCCACAACCCAGGCGATGAATTTGATAAACGCCTTGATGATTCAGGAAGCGGATCTTGATAAGTTTACGAGTAGCAGTAAAGCTATGCTTAATTATTGTCTATAGTTATTTCGTTAATGTTATGTTTGCTTGCCGTGTGCTTTGATGCAAACTCTAAATGCAGCAAATATCTGTATAAATAAATAAATAATACCGGTTTCCTCATTCTGTATGGTGTCCGGACGAAAAGAATAGCATCCCATATCTTCCCGTGGGTGTCGTAAAAGGCGACTAAGGAACTTACCAGAGAATGGGCAGCAGCGTTCTCTGATTCTACAACAACCATACTGCGATCGCCAACCCGCCTGCCAAGCGTGGCGATTATGGCAAAACCCCCCTTCTTGGGGGAGGCCTATGTCCAGCAGTGGACTTTTCGGCTGAAATGATGATGATGATGATGACCGGTTTCCTCACGACATTTCACATTTATCTTACTAAAAGTGAACTGAACTAGCTAGATTGTATTGTCCCAGTACAGGGTCAAAGGCCTCTTCATTCTTTGTAGCTTTTTCTTTTTTTTGCTTTCACGAATGAGAACGGCAACTGTGAAACTAGAGGCGCTAGCATAGCTAGTTCCAAGTATCGTCATTGGTTGAAAATCTGTCAATGTTATTTCATATTTCAAAATAGGTTGACCTCATTGGCCAGATCGGGATTTAACTATGCTTACGCCATCTATAATGAGCTTTGACAGGCCTTCCCCGTTCTGTGAAAAGAGTGTAATGCTGGTCAGTCCTTTAAGTCAGATTAAGGCCAGGCCCAGGGTAGCCCGCGAAATTCAAATTTTGTTACTTTTTTTGTAATTTGCAGGTCGGTGTCAGGCTTTATGTTGATTAAATTATCATTCGAGACCGTTATAAGGATGCGCCAAAGTTCACCTAAATTTTCAAAAAAAAATCCGAAAATGTTCTTCCTAACATTTTTCATCCTAACAATCACAATTCCTAACTACTCTGTCTCTAATGTTCATAATTCCGAAGCATTCAACTTCATAATGTCAGTAGCAATAAACATCTATTATACTTTTATTGTTTTTCCTATATTTTCTCAACATAACCATCTTTTACACTATTATTCAAAGTCATATCTTTTTTGTTTAAATTTCTTTTTATTCATAATAATCAGTATTATATACATTAATTTTGCGTAACTTTATTTTCCAAAAAAGTGTTATTTTTGCAAATCGTTTATTTTCTCGATTCTATCGTATAAAACACCTAAATATAAGGCTAAAAGTGTCTTGGTGTTTTTGTCTCCGACTAACCGTTTGTCGTAAAAACGATGTGGGATCCATAGGTTAGGTTAGGTTAGGTTAAAACTGTGACCAACTACGCGCGAGCCGAGCGAGCGAAGCGAGCGGTGCCGCGGCAGCGGCCGGCGAGCGCTACCTCGAAATTGGTCGCGAAATTTTTCTAAGTATTTTTTTCATAGTGCTCCCAAGACGATACTCTGACCTGAATTTCATTCATTTAAGACAAAAATCAGTGAAACGACTTTTAATAATTCTAAACTAAAATATTATGGTAATTATGTTTAGGGATAAAAGCGTTATGATAAAAAACAGTAGGAGTTTAAATATATTTACATTAATGATATTATTAATTACAATTTTCGGAAACATGAGTGATGAACATCGCCGGTAGCACTACAAATAGTATGAATGAAAACTTTAGGATGAAAAATTTTAGGAAGAGTGATCATTCGGATTACAAATCATTAGGAAGAACAATTTCGGGTAAAGAACTTTAGGTGAGCCAATATGGACCCCCGTTATAAAAATGCTTGACTGAGTACATTAAAATCATCAATACAACCCTAAGTTAATTTACTCCTCTGCCCTATTTAATGACTTTTTCATGAAATAGTCATTCCATAGACACTAGCTTTCATCTTTAAATTTACCTTATATCAACGAAATTAAAAGGCGCGAATTCCCGCTCCTCGAAATGCTTGAGGTAAGACCGCCAGCGACAGTGCAAGAACTTGTTTGTTTGCAAAGAGTAATACTTTCTGTATTTGGATTCAAAAAGAAACTTCTCGAATGTTGGCAGTACTCTGAAATCTTTAGCAGATTCTTTGGCGATTTCTGTAAAAGAAAGAAACTCGTTGGTCTAGTGGTCGCAACCGCTAAAACTGCTAAAAAAAAAAGTAAAAATGTTGTTGGTCTTATCCAAAAAAAAAAACTCAGTAGCAATTCAGGGTTCGAATTCGTGCTCGGTTGAGAGCAATCAGCCCGCCCCCTATCACATGGGACTTAAATATAACTGGCAAAACGTGTTTGTTTTGTATAAATGCCGGGCAGGTCTCTGGTTAAGCTATGCGGTGAAGCTTGCATAGCCTGGCTAAAGAAAATGTATGTATACAAAATTATTTTTAGTATATGCGAAAAGTAACTGAATCGATTCCAATAATTTTTAACCCATGTTATATTTTTTCTCAAAAATATTTAAAAAAGTTAAAAGTTCAATACTGAGCGACTTTGAGGTACCTATCGCAATAATTTAGGTACCTACTGCCAAATTATTATTATCAATGAGCTCAAGTCGAAACTGGAGGCGCGCGCTGTTTGGTGACCGCGTTTTTGTGCGGACAACTAGGTAACAGAACAAGCTTATAACTTTGTGATTTTTCATGATACAGTTTTGAAATTTTGTACATAGATTCTTTACATAAAAATACTAGACACGTATTTCAGGTTTCGCATATACTAAAATTAATGTTGTCGTTAATTGTGAAGTGTCCATGGCAGACCCTTATGTCTATGCTATTTAAATGTATCGTTGCTAGGATTCTGTTATAATAAGAACGATTTGATTTTGTTTCATAACTTAAAAAAAATACTGTGTTCTTTTATCAATGTATTTCCTTTAAAAAATATATATTGAACAATAATTATATTGTTTAGCCGAAAAAAATATTTTCTCATGCTTTACCTGAATCTAAAATGACATCGGGCAGTTCTCTTGGCATTCGACAATCAGGATAAGTTGGTAGTCCGGGTCCAGCCATGGTCTTTTAATAAATAAATCTAAAAATAATAAAAACCTAAATAATTCCTTGTTATTAAAAAATCTTTGTGATAATAAAGACAGGTCAATCCAAAGAGTAGAATACTTATGCCAAACGGAAATATCAAAATGGGTCAAGCGCTTGTCAATCTTGTCATTACACAATGGCATTATTTATTTTTCTTTTTTGTCTTTGCGGAAATAAGCTCTACAGAAATAGGGTGCTGTTCCCTCATACCGATAATAAAATGGACCAAGCCTATTGCTTATCATGTCTGAAGCCGGGTCCGCTGCGCCCATTTTCTAACATAAAACATTATCCGTTCGTCGCGGCAAACATTTTAAGTTATGCCACGCACCCTTTTATGTTGCTACAAACCATGTTTTGTGATATTTTATCACGATAATATGGTGCAGCGGTCGCGGCCACCACACACTCCCATACCACCCCATGTTGAGACTCTCTGACACTACTGCGCATTTTGACTATAACCGAGTCCCATATATTTTTGATGTTTAACGAAACTTGCCATGTGAAGGTACATACATACAAATGTAAAATAAATTCATAAAATGTACATAGAAAGCAATAACTGAACGCAGTCTTCTGAAAACATTTCACAGCTGTCACTTTCAAATGTCTAGTGTCATTCTGTCAGTTAGTCAAAATGTCAATTCAGCTGGTTTTCATTTCAGTAGATCGATCGAATACAAAACAAAATAATAAATAAATAATCAATTTGATCAATTAAGTGTTACCCAAAAATCAGACAAGAAAGTGTAAAATTTAGATTTATACCATCCAAAATGGATACAAGTACAAATAATCCTGTTGAATTAACACAATCCAACGTTTGCCGCTGCTGCTTGAAGGCCGGTTGTTTTAAAAGTTTTTCTGAGACGTATTACTATTTAGGACAAAAAGAGGTATATGGGGACATGATGAGGATTACGTTTGATATTCAAGTAAGATTCCAATCAGTTCTAATGTCAGCTTACTATAGAATTGTAGCCTTCTAAATTTTTTTTTTTGTGTTAGTTCGGAAATAGCATTAAAAAATTATTAACTTTTGTTTAGAAGGCTTTGGGCTACTACTATTGTATTCGTCTGCATTATTCTGATCGTTCCTTAACCTTTTGAACGCCAGAGCGTAAAGGCACGCGCGTGCCCTCCACACCAAGCCACAATTTCACCTACCATGTTGTCACAAATTTGTGTCATTTAGCGTACAGGGCACGCGTTTGCTTATCACGTATACGTGACAATGGCGTTCAAAAGTTTAATCACTGTCAATGGCCAACCTGTACCTACACAATATTCCATTAATTTACTAACAGCAAAAATCCTAAGCTATTTACCAACACAATTCAAAAGTTTAGGTATTTGTTAATGGTTACTACATTAGTTAATAATAGCCTGTCACATCCCACTGTACTGTGTATTTATCATCATCATATGCATTTTTTTTTTTTTTTCGGATGGGATGTCATCAAATGACCCCCCCCCGCTCTGGGCAGAGCGGAAGGGAGTGTCAGACTTCTACTGACTAAAACCTATCCATATTCCTCTTTCGAATAGTCCCACAGCCCATCATATGCCTATCCTTTTATCCTTGAATGCCCGGAATCACCAACTGCTGGGTGTAGCCCTTCCCTTTTTTCTGCCACATTTCCCCGTTCTTTCCCTTATCCAGGTGTTTCCCACGACTTTGACAATATCGTCAACCCAACGAGTTTTAGGATGGCCCTGGTTTCTTTGGCCTGACCTTGCCCATCACTCGGTCAAAGCCTTGCTCCATCGCCCCCTCCATCCCCATCGTCGTCGTTGTAACTAACTATAGGTACACAATATTTATTTTTATAATTTCAGATGTCCCAGAGCATTGATCCATTTACTCATCTCATATGTGAAGACTGCATTACTAAGTTACGAGATGCAACCTCATTTAAACAGATGGTGTTACAGAATGAAGGACATTATCATCAGATAGTAGAGACCATGCAGTATGCCCGAGAAAGAGGTTTGTACAGAAGTAATGTCATCATCTATCTAGCTTTTTCTCAAATTTATTGTGGTCGGAAAGGTATTTCAAAATCAAAATCAAAATCAAAGCATTTATTTCAAATAGGCCAGTTACAGGCACTTTTGAATTGTCGAAATAATCGTCGTCTATTCGGTCGGAATAATGAGATTTAATAAAAATGAAATGCTGTCACATCCAAGGAACTTGCCTATTTTTAACCGACTTCAAAAAGGAGGAGGTTAACCATTCCGATGTTTAAATATATATTTTTTTTATGTATGTATTCGGGTATAACTCCATCATATACAACATTTTTTTAGTATATGCGAAACCTGACTATAGTTTGTTCAGAATAAGTAACTGAATCGATTCCAATAATTTTTAAACCATGTTATATGTTATCCCAAAAATATTTAAAAAAGGTTACAAGTTGGACACCGAGCGACATTAAGTACCTATCGCAATAATTTAGGTACCTACTGCCAAATTATTATTATCAATGAGCTCAAGACGACGCTGGAGGCGCGCGCGCGGTTGTACCGCATGGTGACCACATTTTAGTGCGGACAACCAGGTAACAGAACAAGCTTATAACTTTGTGATTTTTCATGATCCAGTTTTGAAATTTTGTACATAGATTCTGTACATAAAAATACTAGACACGTGTTTCAGGTTTCGCATATACTAAAACTAATGTTGTATTATAGACGGATTTGCAAAATTCTTTTTTTGTTCGAAAGGGGTTTATTCCGAAATGGTCACATTTAAATTTCATATAGATCTGATGATGAGTTTAGGAGACAGACAACGGAACTCTTCAAAAAATGACAGCACATCAACCTTTTTCCAATTATGTTGGGGTCGGTTTCTAGTATAACCGGAAGCAGCTGAATACCAGCATTTTACATGGAGCGACTGCCTATCTGACCTCCACAACCCACTGCGTAATACGATACCCCTTGGTAAGACTGGTTGTCAGACTTTCGGGCCACTGACCTTTAACAACTGTGAAAGATCTATAGATGACAGCCAGGACCAACGGTTTAACTTGCTTTCCGAGGCACGGAGCAAACTCGGTATGTAAAGATGGTCACAAGGCAAGCGCGGCTTAGCCTTGAAGATCGAACCGTGCGGCTGTTATTTAGCCACGAGCTCCTAATGTATACAGGGTGTGAACAGACTCTTCACGAAGCCGTCAACCAAGCATTCTGTACATCAAACTAAGTAACTATACGCAAAAATTATTGCAGGGAAACGATTTGCGGTGAAAAATCACGTTTTACGGTAGGACTCGATGGAACGCACTCAAAGCATTGTACTGATGGATGGATTGAATATTACGGGGGTCGTGGAGGTGTTTAAAACCGGCATGTCCTAGAACCAAAAATTTGAAGACATGCGACATCTACCAACCCGCATTGGGCCCGCGTGGTGGATTATAGCCCATGTAGAATAGAGTGGCGTGTGTCCCAGCAGTGGGAACATTATAGGCTGATTGTGCTCGGTGTGAGAATCATATGGACTTATGTAGGATGTATCTGATGCTCCATCTGTTTCCAACATCGAAATAGTAGATCCCCTGTACACACGACGACACATGAAGCTTTAGGCGCATCGCTCACTGGTAAGTCGAGGCGACGTCGCGGCACGACCGAGGATAGGTCTCTACGTGCAGTCGAGGCGCGGGTGGCTATGCTTCCTTCCTGTTTCTTTATGTAGCAAAGCACGAAAACAAATGACAAAATGGCGGTGGAGTCGTGACGCGAACGGGCACAGTGCCCTCGCCGCGCCTCCACCTCGACCCCACTCCGCCTCCACCTCGCCCGTGCCGCGACCCTAGTATATGAGCGCACTGCCATTCATTCCTAAAGGAAATGAAGATGCGGCGCGCCGCTTGTCCGCCCGCGCTTTGATGCCACCTCGACTTAAGATCGTGGGGGCGACTCGCCTTACATTTCCAGTATGACATGAGCTCGCTTTGTATATATACCCGTACAACGAGAGATCCGCATAAACTGGTTTTGTATAGGTCTCAACATGTTTTTTATTTCAGAAACAAAACTGACAGATGATGAAGTAAAATTAGAGCATATAAAGTGTGAATCACCAAATGTGATGGAGTATGATGACGATGATGATGGTAAGTTTCTTTGGAGAGCTCCTCATAAAATAAGATAACTTATGTGAAAAATGTGATGTGTACAGAATAGGGTAGTTGACACCATTAAACAATAATTCCAAGACACAACTTCTCTAAAAAATTACTTCATTTTAGACCTGAAAACCCGATTAATATTGAATTAATTGCAAAATTAGATTTTTAGTTGCTTTGAAATCAATAAATAGTTGAGTCTTTGAGTTGATTAAATAGTGACGTCATAGCGTGCTATTGCCATTCAACATATAAGGGGGAATGGCGTTTTGACAGCTCTTAAAAAGTTTGTCAATTGATTGGTTTGTCAACTACCCTGTTGTCTTTTGTACAGACGCCAGCACATCAATCTACCCGAAACTGTCAAATTTTCCCAATCAACCTTGAGCCTAATGCTTTATAAAAAAATAACGATAAAGTTGAAAATCTATTAAAGAAATTTGACAGAATGTAGTAGCTTGATATGCTCGCATCTGTATGAAAACCAAGCGTGCCATTTTTTGACTACCTACGATGACGTCATAAGCACTATTTAGTTACTATACAAACAAGTTCCCATACAAAATAGCTACGTTTTGTTCTATAAATGTCTAGAATGAAGTTCTTGAGTTGTGACATTGTTGTTTTAAGCAAAGCCACGTTAAGCATAGGCGATTCTTCCACTGCACCGCGGTCCGTCGCGTAGCGCAGGGCTGCAGATTTTAATAATGTAAGAAAGTATCTGAATTTGTATAGAAAACACGCCTAGGACAACACTCTGACAACGCGTCGGCGTACAGTGTTACAATGTGCGGCCCCGCGCTACGTGACGGAGCGCGGTGCAGTGGGAGAATCGTCATAAAATGCTTAAGGGCATTACATGGCTCAAATCCCAAAAACAGCGTATGTTCAAAGAAATTTGTTGATGAATCCCTTCGTGCGTTTTCCGTGTAAAAAAAGTATGTTATAGTTAAGTTCATCACAAATAAATTGTATTGTTTAAAATTTTAATAAACCTTCTTTTTTTGGTTAATCGTAGAAAATAGGTCCTTTTTCAACCTTAATTGTAAATTATCTCTGTAATGGCTGAATAGATCGGCATGAATTTTGTAACAACAAATACGTAATGATATACTTAACAATCTGTATTGTTTTTTTCTGTTATTTCTTTTAATATTTTTAAATAATAAATAAAAAGCGAAATTTTGCGAAATGTGCGGAGCAAGTCAACAAAAACCAGTACAGGGATCAAATCATCAAGGTCATCGAGCAATGTAATGCCCTTAAGCCGGGCACGCGAAGTAGTTGCTCTTGCGTTATCTAAGTATATTTTATATCTGTTTGGGAATTGGACTCGGGACCATAAGTTCAGCAGAAACGTCTGCGACAACTAAACAATCGAGGTTTTGAAAGTTCTTTATTTTTTTACAGAAATCTTAGCGAATATAAAAATGGAGTTGCAGAACGACGACGCCATATTGGATTCTGTACAACGCAAGCACTATGTGCACGACACAGAGACCAGATTGAAGAAATGTGAAATGAAAACTGACATAGGTAGGTAAGTTTAAATATTAAAAATCGTACTGTTTCAGGCGTTAAGGAAGTACGCCAAGATATAACATAACATCCAGTAGCGAAGGGTCATTTTTTGTAAGGGGTAAGCCGGAGTACCTATCTTTAATATGATTACCACATTGTAAACTTATTTTTATTATTATTATGAGCCTGATGTGTCCCACTGCAGGGCAAAGGCCTCCCTTCCCTCTTTCCATTTAACTCTGTCTTTGGCTATTTGGGCCCAATCCTTTTGATAAGAGTCCAGCTCGTCACGCCATCTCCTTCTGAGCCTACCACGTCGCCGGGTTCTGTTGTTCGGAATCCAATTTGTTGCCTGTTGTTAAAGAGATTTATCTACTTATTTTTGATTTTGATTATATTATTTGTCTATAGAATACTGACTGTGATATTTTTCAAAGGGAATCCGGTAGGAATCGTAAAGGTATGGAACCTTCGCCACTAATAACATCACGCCTGTAATTCCCGAAGGGTTAGGCAGAGGTGTGCCTTATAGTACACCCACATTTCACCAGTAATGTTTAAGTCCCATGTAATTGGGGGCGAGCCTATTGCCATCAGCCGGGCGCAAATCCAGACTCCTGCTACTGAGAAATTCCTGATGGAAAAACACCTAAGCACTTTGTCCGACCCGGGAATCACGCCCAGGACCTCATCCTCAGCAGTCGTGCTTGCGACCAACTAGTATTCAGCTGCATCCGGTTAGACTGGAAGCCGACCCCAATATGTTTGGGAAAAGACTGTGCAGATGGTGATGAGTTGCATACTAATGAAGATCTTTAGTATAATATGTTGGCCCGTAGGTACTGTACTAAACATGCAGCCAATGCGTTGCGTGTTCAATACAACAACGCTCTCAGGGCGCTGTTGCGACTGCCACAATATTGCAGTGCATCTGCAATGTTTGCAGAAGCCAAGGTGGACAGCTTCTCAGCTGTCGTGCGCAAAAAGAGAGCGTCTCTTCTCGCCAGATTGCGTGGTAGTGGCAACAGCCTCTTGAGAGTTATTGCTGACGATGTGGGGCATGATGAAAGCCCCATAATGAGGGATCTTATAAAAAAAACCCTGTTTGTAGTACAATATAACTACATTCTCTTTTTTAATCCCTGAGACTAAATTGACACATGCAAATGTCAAACTTAAATAATGTTGTCAGCTCTTTTGTGTAGTGTTACCCTACCTACGATACCGGTTTGTTGAATCGTAACTTTTTATATTTATTAGACGATTAGAAAAAAAATTACATGCTATCAGTGTTGCTCCCGTACACGATGAAACGGATATATAAACCCTTTTCTCTTACAAAACGGCAGAACTTTTAAAAAATACGCCAATTATTGGAACTTGACACCATACAAACATTTACAATTTAAAAAAATATTATGATAATACGGCAGTTAGTGTGTGATTTTGAATACGAATTGATTTGAACAATAAATAACTGCCCACACCTATTATTGAGGATAACTTTTCATAAAAAAACGATACTACTAGATTTTATCTACGACTACGTAAATAGTAATCGTAATAAACGGCCTCGCCGCAATAATTCGCCACAAGGCGGGTCAGATCTAATTTCTGGAGACCTGCAAGAAAACATCATAGAAAAAACGCTAACGGAACAGACTACTAACTAACTCTTATCTGAGGTAGGCCAAATCAAAACACAAAATACCCAGATACAGGCTACCAACACGGAAATTCGTAAGTCGAATGAAGAAATCGAGAAATCGATGTTCTTTATGAATCAACAGTTCGAAGATTTGAGAAGAGAAGTCGAGGTCTTAAGGAAAGAAAGGCAAGAACAGCAAAAGTATATAGTAAGCCTGGAACAAAAGATAACAGACCTACAGCACAAGTCACGCTCGTCTGGTATTGAACTGAGAAATGTACCACAAGAAAATACGGAAACCCACACTAGTCTCATAAAAACAGTATGCAGTATAGGCGAAGCTGTTGGAGCACAAATTCCCGAATCCGAGTTGCGCGACATCTATCGTCTACCAGGGAAGTCTACCACTCCTGACACCCCACGTCCAATAATAGCAGAATTTACCAGTGTGCAGACAAAACATACACTCTTATCCGCAGTCCGGTCGTTCAACAAGGATAAGGGAAAAACTGATAAACTTAACACTAGCCAGATTGGATTACCAGGGAAACACCGACCGGTGTATGTCGCTGAACAACTACCTGCCAGTACCAAGAAGTTATTTTATCAATCCCGTGAGTTTGCCAAAAAGTGCAAATACACATACTGCTGGATATCCAATGGCAATATTTTCCTGCGGAAGCAAGAGGGCGACAAACAGATTTCAATCAGCACCGAAAAAAACCTACAAGATCTTGGAAACCAAAATATGTGACTATGCCTAAAACTCACCATAATTTGTTTTTATTGTAAATTGTTTAGAACCGTTAGATCATTTTTTATCCAAAATGTCATCTTCATATATTATCAATACAACCAGTCATTGCCTAACACAACCACACTCTCACAAACACTACACAGAACAGAAAACCCTAATCATAAATATATTCACGTGACATACACATACATAACAATACCTCTCAATATTAATTTTATATTATTCCTATTCCTAATATACATTACCAACACATTCTTCATCCATGGCTTAATAACGATCCCCCCCCCTCGCAGCCCTATGTTACATAAATGGCCACTATAAATAACATAGTTAACGATTTAGACGATTTGCAAGTTTCTTCATCCTTTAGGTGCCAACCAGACCATTGCACGGATTACATACAAGTCTCAAACACCCTAAATGTCCTACATCTAAACATTAGAAGCATAAATAAAAACTTTGATGAGCTTAGATGTCTTTTAGTCACAATGAACATAACATGCGATGCAATAGTGTTATCTGAATGCTGGCTCAAAAAATCAGGAAACATTCCCACTTTAGACGGATATTCATCTCATCAAACCCAAAATTTAATTAACCAAAATGACGGCCTGGTCATATATATCAGAAACAACCTACGTCACACTGTAACAGAACCTACTTTTAATGATGCCAGCTGTCTAATCTGCAACCTTGAAAACAACCTAACTATTATAGCCATATATAGACCACCGTCACAAAGAAACATTGACCCTTTCTTAGAAAGCCTAAACAACGTCATACTAGACCTTAAAAATCAGAATCACATCACAATTATTCGAGATACGAACATTAACATCAGTCCGGATTGTAATGACCCACGTACACAGCAGTACCTAAACCTAACTGCATCTCACGGACTTCTCCCAGCTTACCTTCTACCTACCCGTTTACACAGTTGTATTGATCACATACTGCTAAAAACCAGCAACAAAGCGACTACATTAATACTGGAAACGTCGATCACGGACCACGCAGCAGTTCTTTTAAACCTAGACATCAACAAACCCAAAACTAAAAACACCAAATTTCAAAAATCTAGCCTTGATATCTCAAAAGCTATCACTGATATTATAAACTGTGATTTCTCTACTGTATACAATATGACTGACGCTAAACAGGCCACCACCGAATTACTAAATATAATCTCACCCGTTATATCTAAAAACACTGTCCAGAAATCAATCCCAAGTAAACATAGAATCATAAAACCATGGATGACCATCGGCCTTTTGAGATGTATACACAATAGGGACAAAATGCACTACAAAACAAATAAAGAGCCAACCAACCAGATCCTCAAAATAACCTATTTAAGATATCGCAATTTCTGCAATAACATACTGAAAAAACTAAAAAAAGCTTATGAAGAAAAGGAATTCGAAAAGGCTAAAAATAACCCTAAAAAAATGTGGGAAGTAATTCGCAATGTTACTGACACCCAATGCATACGCTCAACATCAACAGAGCTTTTGACAATTGAAAATTGCCCTACTAAATCCGTCAATACAGTTAACACGTTCTTTGCAAATGTGGGTCTAAATCTAACCACTAACATTTCTGCCCAGAATTACCCCCAAGCCGCCAACAACGATCGACAAAGTACGGCTAACTCAATGGTTATTTTAGAAACAGACGAAGAAGAGGTTAAATCAATAATAAACAATCTCCGAATTAATAGTGCCACCGGATGGGACGGTATCCCAACAAAATTGCTAATACACACTAGTCACATTCTAGCTGCACCTGTAACATATATATGCAACCTGGCAATATCCACAGGTACATTCCCAAATGCCTTGAAAAAGGCAATTGTACATCCTATTTACAAGTCTGGGGACAAAGTAGAAGTCACTAACTACCGCCCAATATCAGTCCTCCCTGCGATCTCCAAGGTTCTGGAAAGAATTATGTACAAACGCCTGAATAATTTTCTCGACAAACACAGAATAATTTCCCAAAACCAATTCGGCTTCAGACGCAGATTGTCAACTGAAGATGCAGTGACATCCCTACTCGACTTCGTTGTTGATAAAGTTGACAATAAATTCAAATGTCTAGGAATTTTCCTAGACCTTTCAAAGGCGTTCGACACCGTCTCTGTCCCTCTACTTCTTTCTAAACTCGAAAACATCGGAGTTCGAGGAACTGCTCTGACTCTGTTCAGTAATTTTCTCACCGATAGGTTGCAGTGTGTTAAGATTGGAGAACATATTAGCGACGCAAGTAGTGTGGTTGTCGGCTTGCCACAGGGAAGTCTTCTCAGTCCCCTTCTTTTTCAAGTCTACGTCAACGAACTCTGCCAGCTATCCCTCCCCTCCACAAAAATAATAGCCTATGCAGATGACACGGCAATCCTATCGTATGACCGTGACTGGACTTCTGCAAAGGAGATTGCTGAAAGAGGACTCAGTGAAGTGATGTTGTGGCTGGGAAAAAACAATCTTGCCCTAAATATAAAAAAAACTAATTTCATTACCTTCGGCTTAAGACCCTCCACCCTTCCCTCAGGCGGTTCTTTATCAATAAAAGCCCACAAATGTACCAACCTCTCTCCCCTCTGTTCCTGCCCTACTGTTACCAGAGCATCAGTAATACGTTATCTCGGTATTCAACTAGACTCCTGTTTATCCTGGAAACCACACTTACAAGCAATCTCAATGCGAGTTCGAAAACTAATCTTCTTGTTTAAAAAACTTAGAGTTTCCGCCTACAGCAACATTCTTAAGATCGTTTACTCTTTACACTATGCGAATCAATAATAAATTACTGCATCACTGCGTGGGGAGGGGCAGCCAAGACCGACATTATCCAGGTAGAGCGAGCACAAAGAGCAGTTATAAAAGTTTCTTTAAAAAAACCATTTAGATTCCCAACTCGGCAATTATATGAAGAGTATAAAACGTTAACAGTCCGACAACACTACATCCTCCGCACAGTTATGAAAAAACATGCCACTCTTCCGTATGCCAGAAATAACAGCCCTACAGCCAGAAGAAGATCTAAACCCCCTTGCCCCGCAACACACACAAACACTACATTTGCTAGGCGACACTTCACTTACCTAAGTGCACGTATCTACAACAAATTGCACCAAAGGCTAAATATCCACTCCCAAAATACACACAAGTGTAAAAAAATAGTAAAAACGTTTCTACTTACCCTAAATTATGACGAGACAGAAACACTGGTAAAACCCTCATCCATATAAATCTTTAACCACCACGGAAAACATTCACAAATGCAGACACTATCACACACATACCATCTCTTACATACACACACACCATCACACTCTTTCTCTTAAACTCACACACACACTACACAACACATACTACTCACGCACGCGTGCTCACAGTACATAAATTACTAATATAATAATAATCACAGCACATATCACAATTGTAAGTTTGCATGTTTCCTTTATTTAAGTAAGTTTAAATATTGTTTAGACTAAGTAATCAAAAGATTACTGAACTACCCACTAGTGCACTTATTATGTGTCATTAACCCAGTAATAACTAGATCCCACGACACAGGGTAACCTAGTGTGGGGTCTAGTGCTACTTTATTGCACAAAATCTTTATTTAGTTTTTTTTTTTTTTATACTATCTTTTATTTGTTGTGCTTATCATGTCATCCAAATGTGTCTAAATAAATAAATAAATAAATAAATTATTAACGGCAATTTACGGTAGAGGCACATCACTATTTAACAATTTCAAAAAACTGGCAACCCCCGTAATGTCAGTTTAGTCCCAGAGATTAAAAAACAGATTATACCAGTGGCGAAGGTTCCATAGAACTCGATTCCTACCGGCTTCCCTTTAAAAATGGCAGTCAGTATTCTATAGTAATAGTAATACAGTAATAATTATAATCACATTAAACATCAGTACTCCGGCTTAACTGTTACAAAAATTGACCCTTCGCTACTAACATAGTATACAAGTTAAATTGTTAACTAACATCTAGAATTGTAAGGTGTGTTGTGTAAATGTCATTGGATCAAATTGTCTGTTAAATATTTATATGTTTCAGGTAACAAAACTCAGAAGGACTGGGCTAAAATAGCAGAACGACGCGGCAACGGGCCAATATTACGAGAAAACTCTTTAAAACTAATTGCAAACTCAACTATATTCGCCTTTCAATGGAATAAGAGTCGCTATAGATGTTTCTGTTGTAAAGAACCATTTTCTGATATAAATTTACTAAGAGAACATACTAATACTAAACATACATTGAAAGCATTAGAAAAGAAAATCATAGACCAACAAAATAGACTTGTAAAAGTAGAAATATCCATTCTTAAGTGTAAAATATGCGATCAAACTCTACACAATTTAAATACACTTCGGGAGCATCTAATTGACACACACAATTTTCAATTCGAATTAAAAGAAGACTTGTTGGTTCCTTTCAAAATTGGTGGGGAGTTATCTTGCCAGTTGTGTACTGAAAACTTTTCAGTATTTCGCCTTTTAAATATACATATGAATAAACATTTTCAGAAACAAGTATGCCATATTTGTGGGGCAGGATTTTCTAATTTAGTTTTTTTAAATTTGCATAAAACTAGGTCACATAAGCCTATGAAATGTCGACAATGTGATTTGACATTTCTTAACAAAATTGATAAAAGAGGCCATGAAATTAAAATTCATAATATAAAGTACGAAAGAAAATTACGATTCCCATGCCCGTACTGTAACGAGCGATTTTTCCAAGAAAATTTTCGAGTCCAACATTTGGTTGAGAAACACGGTCTAAAAAAACCTGAATTCAAATGCAACATTTGTTCAAAAGTTTTTATAACCAAAAGTTTATGCAACAATCATTTGAAGAGCGTGCACTTAAAGGAGAAAATTCACGAATGTGAGATTTGTCACAATTTTTTTTATACAAAATCTGATATTTCACGACATAAAGTGACTCATACTGGTGAGAAAAATTTCTCGTGTAGTTTATGTAATAATCCTTTTGCTAGCAAAGATTCTTTGAGGCGCCATATGAAGAGAACACATGGTGTTAGTGCTGTTTCTCCTGTAAGAGCCCTAGTGGCAAGGGACCAGGGCTCCAGGGCTGATGTGGGCGCCTGCCCTGTGTTTGTATAGTAGTGAAAAATTGGGATGAAGTAGGCAACAATGGTATGACTGAAATTATAAATTGAACTTTAAAAAAAAAAAAAACTAGCTTTGATTTAATGTTGAGAATAAAATTAGTATTATCTATCAACATTGAACGCGTATACAAAGTTTCGTGTCCGTGCTATTAACCGTTGAAGAGTTCCCTCTAAGCTGATTAAGACATTTGCCCGAGAATGTGGTACTTGAATCTCAAAAATTTTGAAACCCAGTGCAGTGCCAAGCCAAGGCCTTTGATTTTGTATTGAGTAATAAGACCTATGTATTTTTATTTAATCATCTAATCAATTTGAAAACCGAAATGGTTTCTTGATGTTGTTCATTAAAATGAATTATTTATTTAACATTGTTTTTTTTTTCCTTCTTCGTTCGACTTAAACATAAAGTACACCTCAGCCTAACCCTTTGTGGATTACAGGCGTGATATTAAGTATAAAAGGTGTAAACGGACCCTTCACGAAGCCGTCAACCAAGCATTCTGTACATCAAACTAAGTTATCGCTGGGAAACTACTTTTTTGGGGTGAAAAATCACTTTTTACGATAAAATCAATGTAAACACTCAAAACATTGTGCTGATGGATGCTTTGAATAGTGAACGGGGTATGGAGGTAATTAAAGTAAAGTTCTTACCTTAAAAACTAGTGAAATATTTGGAACTTTGACCTCATTTATCTCTTTTTGGTATGGCGTTCGGAACAAGAAAATGATCTCAATGACGGGGAGAACAATAGCCTTTCGGCTTCGTTCAAGATTTTTTTACACCCTTTATTTTTAAAACTTCAACAACGTGGTATCGGGAATCGAACAGGGGGTCAAATACACAGCTATAACGGTTGCGACGATTAAAATAATACAAGTTTTTAATAGTTCTATCTTTTAATGTTCAACGAGCACGCGCGTTTCTTTTTCAGCCAGTTGACTTAGTTCTTGCCTTCCAAGCCTTCAGGACCTGCAAAAACAAAGCATATAAAAATAAAACCGTTTTATAGTGTCTGTATATAAGGTCTAACTATTCATACACGAAATTTTTGCAGAGGATCATCTAACGGCTATAACGAAGCCATTTCAAGGGATTTTTTTATCTGGGTATATTTAAAAAAAAAAATATTATTTAAAATTACTTGACCCCCAAAATAAATACTGGCTCCTTATTTTTGAACATCCATTACGCTTGTTTACTACGTCGTATTTACCTACTGTCAATGTTAGAATATGGGAGTAAAGGTTTTATGCAAAAAGGCTCAAAAAAATTTAGAATTATAATAATTTCGTAAAAACAAAAACTCTCTGATATTGTTTTTTCGTTGCTATGGCGACTTTACGACTTATAGAAGTTACTCTTAAAATATTTCGTGTAAAAACGTAGAGTGCTATGTACCCAAAGGGAAACCGGCAGGAATAGGCTTCTTCGGTGTCTTCGGGTCTGGTACCTTATATAACGTTCGAGTCTAGAATGTTCCACTGTGGAACTGTGTAGAAGGTTCGAGAAAAAACCTCGATTGTTCCACTATTGAATCGGTTGGCATATAAATAGCCGTCAGGTTTGCGCAAGCAGTCAGTCTGATTTAGACGATACTGAACGAAGCGAATCGAGGTGAGCTATGAATTTCTGATTTTAGAAAAAGTTTTTGTGATAACATAACAGAACATCACGCCTGTAATTCTCGAAGGGTTAGGCACAGATGTAAAATCAGAGGGTATCGTATTACCCAGTACTAACAGGGCTGTGAAGGTCAGATAGGCAATCGCTCCATGTAAAATACTGGTATTCAGCTGCATTCGGTCAGACTGGAAGCCGACCCCAACAAAGTTTGAAAAAGGTTAGCCAAATAAATCCTTTACAAAGTTTTATGTCCGTGCGTGAAGTGTCCACCAACGCCAATCGCTTCCATATTTGGTAAATTTAGTTCTCAATTGCCTTAGTAGTTTTCGAGAAAAACGACTTTGAAGGTGGACTCCTTTCAGCAGGATCACCATGAGCGCCGAAAAAGAGGGCATGCTACAACTTTTCCAAGATTACAAATAATTATTTACCTTATACAGGGTGTAAACAAACCCTTCACATAGCCGTCAACCAAGCATTCTGTACATCAAACTAAGTAACTTTACGCAAAAATTATTGATGGGAATTGACTTTTTTTTTTGGGGTGAAAAATCGCTTTTTACGGTAGGACTCGATAGAAAGCACTCAAAGCATTGTGCTGATGGATGGATTCAATAGTACGGGGGTCGTGGAGGTGTGTTAAGTAAAAATCTTACATTAAAAACATGTATTTAAAAAAAAATACTTGTGAAAAAGTTGGAACTTTGACCCCCAATATCTCCGTAACTAAAAGGGTCCCAGGTATGGTCTTAAACAAAAAAATGATCGCAAAGACGGAGAGAACAAGTGCCTTTCGAATATGTTAAGGGTCTATTTACACCCTTTATGTGATTCATTTCGTAAAAAAAACAGAACTGAAATATTTGGATTTACCGAGAAATCAACGATGCTAACTTTTGCGCGCTCGTTCAGCAGGGCTACCACTTTAAATTTTTTTTTTAAGTTTGAAGAGCTTGTCGCTTTCCTCAAACCTGCCCCCGTAGCATGACCACCGTAGACAAGGATTTCTTTGACGTAAGAATCGACAAAATGACAGATTGTGTCGACACAATGACAGATTTCTTTGCACTATCTGTCATTTTGTCGATTCTTCCGTCAAAGAAATCCATGTCTACGGTGGTCATGCTACGGGGGCTGTTTAGAAAATTAATGCCCTGCAAGATAAAATTAATTTAAGTAATTGTACTTACTACAGTGTTCCGGGTTGACACATTTCTTCTTGTAAGAGTCGTAAACATAGCCTTGAGCACAATCGCAGGCAGCGATACAGATGTGGGGGCATTGCCCGGGTTTACTGGCCAATTGGTAGTCTGAACATTGTCTGTGACAGCGGCCCGCACAGCCTATTATGGCGTGAGGATCATCTTTACATTCCTCGTTGATACCTGACGTCAATAGCAAAAAAAAAAAAAAAAGGTAGTTATTATTATTATATTATATTCAACAAAGCACGCTCTCAATATCGGACTTTACGATACTGTGCTTTTTTCCAATGTTTACTTAAATATTTTGACTAATATTTGTAAAATCACATTTCTTTCTTTTTCTTTTAGCCACTTTCTAGTTAACCTAACTTTGTCAATGCCGCGAAACTCTGTTATTGGCTTAAGAGATAATTGTCATCATCTCGCTGTCAATTTTCAGTGTATGCAGACTTTAAGATGCTAGTTACTTTGTCGCAACTGCATTGAGCTGTTCATTGATAGTGGGGTGAAATTTCACTTAAAATGTCATATTAATAATAAGCTGTCGAGTTTCCAATAAATAAATAAATAGAAAAACCGAAGGTGTGTCGTACCAAAGTACAATACAGGGCGACCCACGGCTATGCCACACGGAAGGATTTAAAAATCCTTGGACGCACTTCAAATTATTTTTAAAATCAAATTGAAGTCTTTTTTCAGTAAAACTTCGTATAATATAAAATATTTAAGAGGGACCGGGGGCTGCGATTCTCCATACAAATGTACAGTCACGAGCACCAATATGTTAACACTTAACAACTTTTAATAGTGTTTTTCTCCTACTGTTCTGATTAAAATTTCATATTGTTACGAACATAGTATTCTGGAACTCATATTTTTATGATAAACATCCTATCTCCAAGTTACAATCGTTATTTCTCGTGAAAATTGCTTTTAAATTTAGGAAAGTGTATACATATTGGTGCTTGTGACTGTACTCTCCTTTTTTTTCTTCTGAATAATGCCTCTAGATAGAGCAATCTTTTTTTTTTTTTCATAAAATCAAGGTCTGAGGTAGACACGTCCCTGCCATTTACTTCTTTTCAGCAACTAATAAGTAAAGAAAATATGATCCTCCAAAAATGACCAAAAATGCCCAATTTTCTTGTATGGTTATTTTATTATAGCGACAGTAGTACCACAAAATCAATGAAAGGAGAATGCCATAAAGCAGGTTGTAGCTGTGTCTTTTGGGTTTTTCTCCACTGACCACGTTACCAGATTTAGTTAGCCACGGATTTCGGCGACCAGTGGGTAAAACATTAATTCATTTTTTTAGGGAAACGGGTCACGGTGTCTGTGGATACAACTCGCCGTCATCAATCGTCAAACTGATAACGTCCCTTTATTGTCGTGTCGTTTTCAATCTGATAACGTGATCGGTGGAGATAAACCCTGTCTTTTCCATAATAATGCAAAAAATATATTTTGAGTTATCTTTTCACATAGGTACTTTTATTTTAGAGGAGCTCGTAATAACAGCCGCTCGGGTCGATCTTTAGGTTAAGCCGTGCTTGCCTAGGTTGGTCTGTAGATGGGTCACCACCCGTTACATACCGAGTTTCTTTCGTGCCTTTGGTCCCGGGTGTCATTTGTAGATCTTTGACAGTCGTTAGTTAGTCAGTGGCCCGAAAAGTCTGACAATCAGTCTTACCAAGGGGTATCGTATTACCCAGTACTAACTGGGTTGTGGAGCTCAGATAGGCAGTCGCTCCATGTAAAATACTGGTATTCAGCTGCATCCGGTTAGACTGGAAGCCGACCCCAATATAGTTGGGTAAAGGCTAGGCAGATGATGATAGGTACATTTATTTTAGTCTGAAGCAACCGGGGGCTTAGAAGAGTAGAGGAAGACCAAAGAAACGATGGATGGACTGTGTATTTATGTGTGTGGTTGATACCGCTAAAAAAAAGCTCTTTTCTTTTTTATAAACAGTCCATCCTCTGCTGAAATGACGAGTAATAGAAATGGAAGACGAAAACATGCTACACCGACCCCAAATAAATTGTTATACAGGAAGATGATAATGGTATCTACAGTGTAGAATTTTTCAACGCCATCTGCCCCCCGTAGCATGACCACCGTAGACAAGGATTTCTTTGACGGAAGAATCGACAAAATGACAGATTGTGTCGACACAATGACAGATTTCTTTGCATTATCTGTCATTTTGTCGATTATTCCGTCAAAGAAATCCTTGTCTACGGTGGCCATGCTACGGGGGCTGGAGGGAAAGTACTCTAAATACTAGATATAGAAAATTTTACTCAAAGGAAACATTACTTTATTTTAAAATAGGAAAATCTTTGAATGCAGATTGCATTCAAAGATTTTCGAAAATTCGCCTGCCACACTCTAGAATCGAACCGAATAAATTTCAAAAAAGTAACACCTTTTATTGCATCAATCGATAGAGTCAATCATAAGGATCAAATCTCTCTAAGAAACATGATAAATGAATTGAAAGGAAAACCATGAAATCTTAACTTATTTTAATAAAACAAAAAAAAAGGGTAGACTAACTAATTAGTTGCTCAAAATGGGCTCCATTTTGTTGGATACACTATTCTTTTAAGGAAGTAGTAACTTTTAATAGCGAGGTGTGATGAATATTGAATATCGTATTGCGAACCTCCAGCCCCCGTAGCATGACCACCGTAGACAAGGATTTCTTTGACGGAAGAATCGACAAAATGACAGATAGTGCAAAGAAATCTTTCATTGTGTCGACACAATCTGTCATTTTGTCGATTCTTCCGTCAAAGAAATGCTTGTCTACGGTGGTCATGCTACGGGGGCAGATGACTTTGAAAAATTCCACCCTGTATACCACCTACCTAAACAAAGGATAACATCGGTGTGTGATCTTAAAACATAGAAATCTTACCCAGACTCATTTCTACGACAAACAACATCAAAATGGCGACTGTCCATATTCTAATAAAATACATGTTTATTGTTAAGAGATAACCGAACGACTGGAAATGGAATATCACACGTTACATTGAGTTATAATATAATCTACTGCGTAGTATATTATAACTCAATGGTATGTTATGACTTCGTGACGATTTATAGTAGGGCTGCGATAAACGCTTAAGGGCATTACATGGCTCAAATCTCAAAAACAGCGTATGTTCAAAGAAATTTGTTGATGAATCCCTTCGTGCGTTTTCCGTGTAAAAAAAGTATGTTATAGTTAAGTTCATCACAAATAAATTGTATTGTTTAAAATTTTAATAAACCTTCTCAATTTTTTTTGGTTAATCGTAGAAAATAGGTCCTTTTTCAACCTTAATTGTAAATTATCTTTGTAACGGCTGAATAGATCGGCATGAATTTTGTAACAACAAATACGTAATGATATACTTAACAATCTGTATTGTTTTTTTTCTGTTATTTCTTTTAATATTTTTAAATAATAAATAAAAACCGAAATTTTGCGAAATGTGCGGGGCAAGTCAACAAAAACCAGTACAGGGATCAAATCATCAAGGTCATCGAGCAATGTAATGCCCTTAAACAGCGACCAGGGAAACATATAGCTGAGGAGTTTGTAGTTTTTGTTTGAACGCGCCAATCTCGGGAACCACGGCCTGTCGGATTTGATAAATTAGTCTTGCTTTCGATACCTAGCATAATTCTTGAGAAAGGTTAACATCAAGCTACACCCTTGGGAGCCGGGCAAAAAGAGAAGCAGGTGAAATATATAAATAAAAACTAATTGCTTTCATAATTTTCAGGAAAAGATTTGTATGAAAAAAAATATTGAAATAAGTACTAACGCTAACATATTAACTTATTACAATCTGTCAAATTTCTTTAATAGATTTTCAACTTCATCGCTAAAGCATTCGGTTGATTGGGAAAATTTGATAGTTTTGGGTAGCTTGATGTGCTGGTGTCTGTACCTACTGCTTATATTTATCATTAAAAAAATCTTCCAGCAAACCTTATACATTTAATTATCAACGTAGTAACGGTGATTTTAAGGGCATTACATTGCTCGATGACCTTGATGATTTGATCCCTGTACTGGTTTTTGTTGACTTGCCCCGCACATTTCGCAAAATTTCGGTTTTTATTTATTATTTAAAAATATTAAAAGAAATAACAGAAAAAAAAACAATACAGATTGTTAAGTATATCATTACGTATTTGTTGTTACAAAATTCATGCCGATCTATTCAGCCGTTACAGAGATAATTTACAATTAAGGTTGAAAAAGGACCTATTTTCTACGATTAACCAAAAAAAATTGAGAAGGTTTATTGAAATTTTAAACAATACAATTTATTTGTGATGAACTCAACTATAACATACTTTTTTTACACGGAAAACGCACGAAGGGATTCATCAACAAATTTCTTTGAACATACACTGTTTTTGGGATTTGAGCCATGTAATGCCCTTAATAAACACCCAGAAATATAGCAAGCTAAGCCAGCTTGAAATTCATTAAGCACTACACGATCCGTAGACACGAAGAAATTCATGTTTAGCTAATACATAAACATAAAAACGCCCTATCTTCTGAATCAAGTCATTTCGCCAGCACCAAGTTGTACATACCAAGAGGTACCTATTACAGCTCTAATGGTCCAAGCATTCAGCACTCAGGTTTTAAGAAAAGTTAGTATTATTTTTACGTAATTTTAGAACTTTATATTCAAAAATTGGCCGTTGGCACATGTGACAGGTATGCATACGTTCACAGTATACACTATAACACATCGAGTACGATGCCACACATTTTGCTAATCAGAAAATAAGTAATGTCTGGTAGCCCTGGGATCTTGCTCTATAATCGAGGCTACTTTTATCACCTGAGACGCTAGCACGAGCTCGCGGTGATAATGTAACGTAAATACCTACGTCGATTTTAGAATGGAAATGAAACATATGCTATGGAATTTTAGTTTGTTTCCAACAAGCACGATCATTATCATCCATAGATCATCATCATTCTCTTGCCCTCATCCCATTTTATTTGTGGTCGTCGCAACACGTCTTCTTCTTCCATACTGCCTTGCTAAGCAGACGTGTTACCTATTTGTATTTTAAATAATATCGCACAATTAATCTTCACTTATTCTAAAGTAATTCTTATATTAGGGTCAATAAACCCGCAATTAGTACAATCAGTGTAGCAAAAATACAAGGCAAGCCCGTCCTTGGCGAACGCAGAGTGCCTGTGCGAGGAGTGCAGTGGTCATAATTGCCGTCCTTGTCTCGCCGCGCTCGACCGGTGACGGCGTAGGCGACTGCTACGCGGCCAACGCTACAAGTACCAAACTCTCAGCTACAAACAACCGCAGCCGGCTACTAGTGCTACGCGCCAGCTTTCCAAGATAATCGTGCATAATTAAGGAACCGTGAGTTTTAAACTTATCATATTAGAATATGAATCCGACCCGTACTCCACCGAAAGTGTTGTCGTCTTCAGACACGAACTTAAATCGACCCATAACAAGTAGCGAAGCGCCAATACCTGCTTCTAATATTACAATGAGGTCAAACTCCAAACGTGTCCGATTAGAGGATGGCGATGAGCGAAATAACTTCGATATGTTTAGAGACGAAATGATGGAAATGCTGTCAAACTGGATGAAACAACAAGATAAAAAACTAGAGAAACTTGATAAGGGTCTTGCGAAGTTGGACAACCTCGAAAAGGGTATATCTGAAATCAAGACTGGCATTAAATCATCTAATGATGAAATTGAAAAATCGTTGGGAGATGTGTCGGCTCAAATAAAAGACCTAGACAAAAAGATTGACAGCTTAGACCGGGAATGGATTAACACGCGTGCAAAAATTGAAGAATTGGAAGACAGATACGAGGGTTTAGAGCGAGTGATCAGAAAGACAAGTCTTGAAATCAGAGGTGTACCGAAAAAGAATAAGGAAAAGAAAGAAGACTTACTCAACATGGTGACCAGTCTAATCAAAAGTGTTGGGAGTGACTGCACTCATACTGAAATTAAAGACATCTACAGGTTGCCATCGAAGGCGAGTGCATCTACGTCGGCAGTAGTCACTGAATTTACCAATACCTTTGCGAAAGACAAATTTCTGAAAGTCCTTAAGCAGTATAATACCTCCCACCCTGACAGTCAGATAAATACAAAACACATTGGTCTTCAAGGCCCTGAAATGACTCTTTTTATCTCAGAACATCTAACCCCTAAGGCAAAGAGACTTCTTTTTCTTGCTCGTGATTTCGCCAGAACAGAAAATTTCCAATATTGCTGGATTGCGAACGGCCGTATATTTCTGCTCAAAAAGGAAGGTGATAAGTACACGGTTGTCAGAAATGAAAACACTTTTCAGCAATTGCGGGAATCTTACAAAATTATTAACTAATAATCAGTATAATGCAGCTGTCTCATTGGATATAATATTCTATAAACTGTCTAATGCAGCTGTCTCATTAGATATAATATTCTATAAACTGTCTTTAATCAGGCGTATCTTCATAGGAGTATGCGATGTAACTACTCACACACCATGTCTCATCACAGGTATTTACCTTACATACCCCTACACAATTACTTACACACACGACATATATGTTTCTCTAACATTACATGCTGTAAACAATATTTTCACGGTCTCTAAGATTCCTTATGACATCCAATTGAGTACAATCTCTCGCAGTGTTACATACCAACCTTTATTAAATACTGTTAATAACGGCTAATCAATATCATATGATTAATGACCTTGACAAGACTAATATTTACATGAACACCAAATGTAATACCCCAAAAGAATGTTCACGAGACATTGGTGACGCTAAATCGCAACTTACAATATTATGCCAAAATATACGTAGTATACATAAAAACTTTGACAACTTTTCAGTATTTCTGAGTGAACTAGATTTTTTGCCGGATATAATTGTTCTGACTGAGTGCCGATTAACTGAAACGACTCCTTTAGTATGTCTTAATAACTATGTGTGCCACTATTCTAAATACTATCTTAACCAGAATGATGGAATTGCTGTTCTATACAAAAGTAATCTTCAAGTGGCTATTGAGGAGCCTTCTTTTCAGGAAGCAAATTGTCTGCTTATCCACGTTGCTAAAGTATATACAATATGTGCTATATATAGGTCCCCATCTTTTTATTACATAAGCAATTTCTGTGAGTCTCTGGAAAAAATTATGCTACGATGCAATAGTCCCAACTGTTTTATAGTAGGCGATATAAATATTGATATCTCCCCTGATTCCAAGGACAGACGTGCAAGCGACTATTTGGATACAACTGGTCACTATGGCTTCTACCCTGCACATCACTATCCTACTCATGACCGTACTTGTTTAGACCACGTCTTGATTAAATCCAAAAAATTAGCAAAGGTCGTCATATGCAGGTCGGGTATAACTGATCACGATACAATTATTACTGGAATTATTAAAGACTTTTCTCACTCTCCACATAAGTTAAAATCTAAAATTAAAATTGATTACACTAACTTGTCAAAAGCTATTGAAAACATCAATTGGGATTCTATATACAAACATAATGACGTTAACAAAGCATTTGCTGATTTCACTGACACATTAAGTAACAATATACAAAATTACAGCACTGTAGAGACCATTCGAAATTCAAAATCTATTAAAAAACCCTGGATGACTAAAGGACTAATAAAATGCGTTAGAAAAAGAGACCTCTTGCATATGGAAGCAAGAAAAAAAACGAATAAAGAAAATTTTACAATACAGCAGCGGTATAAAAAATACAGGAATCTTTGCAATAATATAATACAAAATCTTAAGAATGAGTACGACAGAAAGTCTCTAGCAGATGCTAAAGGTGACAGTAAAAAGACATGGACAGTTATAAAAAGCATATGTAACATAAAAAAGGATATAACCAACAATCTAGAACTGTTACACGCCTATCCTGACCCTCAAGACTCTCTCGACAAAGCTAATTACTTTTTCACATCTGTTGGTGAGAAGCTTGCTGCGAAAACACTCTCAAATTTTAATAAAAGTGAATCCGAATTGGCTCTTATAACCAGTAGATTATATTTTGACTCATCCCCAATTAACTCTTTTTATGCAAACCCAACTGATAATTATGAAGTCAATAAGATTATCTCCAATCTCAAAGATGAGTCAGCCCCCGGCTGGGACGGCATTCCTAACAAGATTCTTAAACTTAACAAGCTTCACCTCATCCCCCCGATTGTTTTCTTGTGCAACTTAAGTATCTCCTCTGGAATAGTACCGACTACCCTCAAAATGGCAAATGTCTGTCCAATTTTCAAATCTGGTGAGAAGACAGTTGTGTCCAACTATCGTCCCATTTCTCTTCTCACATCGCTGTCCAAAATCCTCGAAAAGATTATGAATATAAGACTGCTAAGCTACCTTGAAAGGAATAGCATTCTATCAGGCAATCAGTATGGTTTTCGCAAAAACAGGTCAACGGAAGATGCTGTTACAGATATAGTTGACTTTGTTGTCACCAAATTAGATGATGGTAACAAATGTACTGGTATCTTCCTTGACCTTGCGAAGGCCTTTGATACCGTCTCTAGAAGCATCCTTTTAAGAAAACTTGAAAGCATAGGTGTTCGTGGCACTGCTCTTGAGTGGTTTCAGTCGTACCTTGGCAATCGCACACAGAGGTTGTGTTTAGGTGATAACTACAGCTCTTACCGGGGTCTTAACTACGGTGTGCCACAAGGTAGCGTACTGGGGCCCACTCTTTTTATTATATATGTCAACAGCCTCTGCTCATTAGCAGTCTGTAAAGCAAAAATTTTCGCTTATGCTGATGACACAGCCATAGTTTTTTATGATAGGACGTGGGAATCTGTCTATAAAGCGGCAGAGACTGGCGTAAGGCAGGTTGCCCAGTGGCTAAATTATAATTTGTTGACACTAAATGTGGATAAAACAAAAATAATCAACTTTAGTGTCAGCGCTGTAAATACTTGCCCAAGTCACTTAGCTATCAAATTACATACCTGCCAAAGTGACCCAGACTCTGAATGTTTATGCCCATGCTTTGAACAGGTAGCTCACATAAAATATCTTGGTGTCTACATTGACAAACACCTCACCTGGACTAAGCAAATAGCGCATGTGACTGGACGTGTTAGAAAATTGTTACATGTATTTAAGAGAATGGGTCAGATTGCAAGCAAGTTGATTTTGAAGATGCTTTATCACACCCTGTGCGAATCTCTTCTTAGTTATTGTATAGCTGCATGGGGGGCTGCACTAAAGACTCATTTCATAAAAGCTGAACGCGCACAAAGGGCCGTTCTCAAGGTGGCTTATAAAAAACCAAGGCGTTTCCCAACAAATGCCTTATATCGAGAGACGGGTGCAATGCGAGTGCGACAGATATATATTATGGCCATAGCTCTACGGTTCCATAAAGAGGCTTTAGTCAAAATCGAGTCCAAAGCGCATTCCCGAAGGAAACCAGGATGGCATAAACCAAAACGTAAACTTGATTTTGGTAAGAGGTGTTTTCACTACATGGGTCCGTTCCTTTACAAAAAACTTAATGACAAAATTGATGTATTACAAATGACTAAATCGAAATGCAAAGCCCACATTATGACTTACCTAAAAGATCTGGATTACAGCGATACAGAGAAACTATTAAGTACTTCTTGAACGTCTTATTAAATGCTACCATGATATATTATTTTTCAGACACATAACACTCACTCAACAAACACCCACACACCCCACATACAGACATACACTTACTCACACACAACATATACTCACCCTAACAAAACATGTTTCACACTCTTGTACACTGTTACTGCAAGACGCCATGTATCCCCCTAAAATTCGTATGATTGCTATAATTTTTGTTAATTGTTACAAATAATTTAAGTTACATTGTAGTTTTGAACAATGATGAAAGAGACTGGCCTCCACGACACAGGGAATCCTAGTGTGGAGACCAGTGATCTGTCTGACCTAAATATGTAATTTTCTGAACAATAAAATATTATTATTATTTCCTTTATTTAAATTTTTACAAATTATTTTACATTTTTAAATATTCCTTAAAAAAAATATATAAAAAAACATTTAAAAATATAAAAAATTGTAGCCCACCGGTATCGGGAACAGGGTCCAAGCTACCGGCGGTCAGGGCTCCAGGGAGAGGAACCTCCTAACAATACGAGCCGTGTCCAAAAGTACCGCTTTCTGAATCAAGCCCTTGATCCAGCTGCCTAACGAGAGCCTCCTCAGGTATTGGTCGAGGCTCTTGGCAATTAAGCCATGGGCTGATACGACTATCGGCACAATGATCGCTGAGTCCACATCCCACATGTCGACAACCTCGCGAGCCAAGTCAAGATACTTGATTTTCTTATCTTTCTCGGCTTTCACGAGGTTCTCATCATGCGGGACCGTTATGTCAACAATCATTGTGCGCCGCTCTGATCGATCCACCACCACTATATCAGGCTTATTGGCTACAATAGTCCTGTCAGTGATGATGGATTGATCCCAGTACAATGTGATACTGCCATTTTCGAGAACTGGGTCGGGCACATACTTATAGTACGGCACTTCCGATTCCACAAGGTTGTATTTTAGAGCTAGTTGCTGATGGATAATCCTGGCTACAAGGTTGTGTCTATGCAAGTACTCTCCGTTAGCCAGACGAGAACACCCGGAGATAATGTGACGGATTGATTCGCCTGGACGGTGGCATGCCCGACATATGTCAACCGTACCGTCCTTCACAATAAATCTCCGGTAGTTATTCGTCATCATAACTTCATCCATAATTGCACAGACAAATCCTTCGGTTTCTCCGAAGAGGTCCCCGGAACGTAGCCAGGCTACGGACGCTGATAGGTCTACATCGGGCCCATGCAGGGCCCGGAAAAAGCGTCCGTGAAGCTCTTTACTCTGCCATACCTCCATGCGGTCGTTAGTGTCAAGCACTAAGGGTTTGCGCCACTGCGACCACATCTCGATGCATCCCCACGTCGGTTTCAAGGAAATATTCCCTGAGACTGCATATCTCGCGATTGTGGAGAGTCTTAGCGTTTAAAAAGCCTCGACCCCCACACTTCCGCGGGATATACAGTCTCATAATAGAAGAACGCGGGTGATGCATTCGATATGCCGTCAACAATGTACGGACCCTCCTATCCAGGGCGTCTAGTTCTGTTTGAGTCCATTTGAGTATGCCGAAAGAGTACATCAGAACCGGCATGACCCAACCGTTGAAGGCACGTACCTTATTGCCGCCTGATAAAAGACTATTAAATACTTTTTTCAGGCGGCCAAAGAAGCGCTCCTTCAACGATTGCTTCATGTCAGCAACATTGATGCCCAGCGCTTCCGACATACCCAAATACTTATAGGTTTCGGTTGCTGAGAGGGATCTAAGATTTATGGAATCCGAGAGCTGGGTTCCCACAGATTCCACAATCTCCCCTCGCTTTACATGCATGACCGCACATTTGTCCACACCAAATTCCATCCTGATGGCGCTACTGAAAGTTTCAGTTACCTTCAGTAGCTCCATCAGTTGCAAATCGTTGGGGGCAAAGAGTTTCAGGTCATCCATGTAAAGGAGGTGAGATATAACTTGACCACCTCTCCTCAACCGATAGCCTAGACCTGAATCCTCCAGCAGCGTGCTAAGAGGATTCAAGGCTAAGCAGAACCAAAGTGGACTCAAACTATCGCCCTGAAATATACCTCGCTCTATCCTTATCGGCTCGCTATTCCTCTGGATTTGCCGACATCCTGGATAGCGAAGGACTGTCCTCCATTGCCCCATACATGACATCAGGAAGGTGCGCAGAGTTGCATTAACTTTATACAACTCTAGCACCCTCATGAGCCATGTATGTGGCACCGAGTCATAGGCCTTCTTATAGTCTATCCAACATGTCGACAGATCCCTTCGGGAACGGCGAACCTGTTGACTAATGGCCATATCAATGAGGAGTAGCTCCTTAGTACCGCGGGACCCGTTCCTACATCCATTTTGAGAAGCGGACATGATAGAATTGTCATCAATGTGTTTGTTAATTTTAGCTCTCAAAATGGATGTAAGAACTTTATAGACCGTCGGAAGACAGGTAATTGGTCTATAATTTTTGGGCTCCGCAGTACTACCCGATTTATGGAGCAGGTGGGTTATACCTGTTGTCAGGAACTCTGGTAGCGACCCTGACTCTAAGGCTGACTGGAACAGGATCGCCAGGCGAGCGTGCGACCTTGTGAACCATTTAATCCAAAAGTTGTGCAGTCCATCCGGCCCTGGAGATTTCCAGTTAGGCAACGGACGGACTGCACGAACTACGTCTTGGGGGCTGATAGTGATTGCCCCCATTTCTGGTACTAGATCGCACGCTCGCTCGACCCCCTGAGTCCATTCACCCTCGGTATGGCTAACAGGCACCGACCAGATGCTGCGCCAGAACGAACACATGGCATCATCATCCGGTAGGCGCGTGTCAGCCACACCTTGGTCCGGGCGCTCCCAAGCCCTGTATACCCACCTTTCATCTCTTTGAAAAGTGCGATTTTGAGTGTATCGGTCCACCCGCCGCTTATACCTACGAATACGGTTTGCCCATGCATACACTTTCTGCTTCAGGAAGTCGATGCGCTCTGTGATACGGGACATGTAGTCTCGAGGACTGATATCAGTCCCCGAGAACGCCCGCCTCACAAAACGCATCACTCTAGGACGAGTATTGCCCTCCCTGAAGCAGATCAGTTTGCCGATGAGTGCTCTGGCCCCACCAATACGTCGTTCAATCCTGTACTGCCATGGCGGTACGGCTGGTTTAGGTCGTGTAGCTCTGTCATTAGAAAATTTGACATGAGCTACACGACATGCCGCTACAGCCGCACAATACAGGATTGAGTGAGCATCGGTGAGGTCTTCGCAGTTATCAAAATAGTTTGACAACTGCGAATCCAGGACAGCCACCAGCGCCCTATTTTTGTTATGCATGGGCAAACGAGGTATGCGTGGTCTAAGGTCGGGTTGCATGAACCGATATTCTCGAATCGCACCCTCCAAAGCACTCCTCATTTCCTCATTACACTGGGTACTTACATTAGTAACTATGTCATTACTCACGTCGTTATCGCGATTCGGTATTATAGTAGACTGTGGTGGAACCACAGCCTGCGGCGGCGGCGTGGCAATGACATGGCTACTCTGCATTTCAGTCCGCAAGCGATCAAGTACGGTGTCATCCAACATACGATTACGCTGGATGACTCGCACCTGATCCGACAGTCGTTGTGCCGACACGTTGACAGCTGGTTCAAGCACCTGAAACAGAGAGATCATCCGAACACGGTACGCGGTCAGGTTGTTTCCTCCCTCTGTAGCCCCATAGTATGAGCGCATGACGTTTTCATTGATGGATTGCGTCCATCGCATGCGCTGCACACTCCCGCCGGGAGCTGGGACCCTATCAGAGGCCGGTGGGCCTCGAGGTCCTAAACCGTCCGGCGGCCGGCGTCCTCCCCGTCGACGAACAGGTGGTGGCGTCGTCGGCGGAGAGAAATACTCATCGCTCGAGCTCGACGCAACTTGCAACTTCTTTCATGTTCTTCTCTCGTAAGAGAGTACAAAAACCCTACCCACGGGCCGGAGCCAAGTTTGTAGGGGGAGTTTAAATGGAGAATGTGGATGATATTGTAGAAGAAGTAAGGAATTTCCGGGTGATGCGACAGGTGTTAAGAATTGTGGCTTTTTGGAGCAGCTGAAGTGTGTGTGGAGGCATGTGTAAAGTATTAAGGCTTTGCATAAGAGATTTTGGTACTATGCCGGTGGAAGAGAGCACTATAGGGACAATGTGGACGGTTTGTGCTTTCCACTGGGTTTTTATTTCTATGGCGAGGTCTTGATATTTACTTAGCTTTTCCGATATTGTAGTTTGAATGTTGTGGGAGTTTGGGATAGCTATATCTATTAAGTAAACTGTTTTATTGACTTTGTCGTGAAGGGTTATATCTGGTCTATTGAAATGTATCGTTTTGTCTGTTATTATCGTCCGATCCCAATAGATTTTCTGATTGTTATTGTCTAGTATTAGTTCCGGTTTATATTTATAATATGGTTTCATCTCACTTATGAGTTTATATTTGAATGCTAAGTGTTGATGTATAATAGCGGCAACTTGGTCATGTCGATGCTTATAGTCAGTCTGTGCAAGCGATTTACAAGCTCCTGTAATATGTTGTATGGTCTCGGAGACAGTGTTGCAATGTCTGCATAAGTCAGTTGGCTGATGGGGGTCTTTAATTATGTACTTCCTGTAGTTACGAGTAGCTATTATTTGGTCTTGGATCGCCAGCATAAATCCTTCCGTCTCGGGAAACAGTTCGCCTCGTTTGAGCCATTCGTTCGACTTAGCTTTGTCGACGTGTGGCTGGCTCAGGTAGGCTTGGTGTCTCCCGTGGAGGGCTTTGGCAGACCATGCGGCAATTTTTTCTGGTGTGCTTATGAGCAGTTCATTAATTTGAGTGTTTCTATTGTGTAGGTTAAGGGGCGTAAGTTTCGTGTCGTTTTCCGTTACATGTTTGTGTAGTGCTGAACTTTCAGCTTTGTTATGAAAGTACGCTCTGAGTGAATGTATCTGTTTGTTATGTAAGTTGTGTATGTCAATCAGGCCTCTTCCTCCTTCTTGGCGCGGTAGAGTAAGTCGGTGTATGCTTGATTTTGGATGGTGTTTTCTGTGTTTGGTAAGAGATGTATTAAGAGTGCGTTGTAATTTTTTGATATCTGTGTTTGACCAGCGTATAATTCCAAAAGAGTATGTGAGGATGGGTATTGCGAATGTGTTGATTGCTTTAATAGTGTTTTTGGAGTTAAGGTTGGTTTTCAAAATGAGGTTTAGGCGGTGTGAGTATTTATTGACCAGTTCTTGTTTAGTCATCTTTTGATGTATCTGCCTAGATTGTTTAAAACCTAGATATTTATATGTACTCTGTTCATCCATTGGCTCTATTAATTGACCTGACCCGAGCGTGTAACTATTATTTTGTATTTTTCCTTTTACAACTGACAACATTTTGCACTTATCAACTCCGAATGACATACAAATATCATCAGAAAATTGTTGAGTTGTGTCAGCTAATACGACGAGTGCATTTTTGTCTGCTGCATATAACTTGATATCATCCATGTACATGAGGTGTGTAAGCGTATACTGTGTGTTAATGTTTGTTAGTTTGTATCCAGCGTCTGTTTTATCTAGAAGGTGTGAGAGTGGATTGAGTGCCATACAAAACCACAGCGGACTCAGAGCATCTCCTTGGAAAATTCCACGTTTTATGTGGATTGGTTCAGTAGCTACAGTTGAGGAGGAGGAATTAATTTTAAGGACGGTTTGCCAATTCTGCATGGAAATTTCTAAGAAGTTTTTTAGTGTTGGGTGAATTTTATATAGGCTCAAGACGTTTAATAACCAGCTGTGTGGAACTGAGTCAAAGGCCTTTTGATAATCAATGAACATTGTGTGGATATCTGTCTTGCTTTTAATAGCACTGTTCATTGTAACTGCATCGATAGTTAATTGCTCTTTGCATCCCTGGCTATTCTTACGGCAACCCTTTTGTTGTTCTGATAAAATGTTATTTTTGGTTAAATGTTCATAAACAACCTCGCTTAAACAGGCTGTTAAAATTTTGTAAATAGTTTGTAGACATGTAATCGGTCGGTATTTCGATGGATTTATAGTATCGTTAATATCCTTAGGTATCATATAAGTTACCCCGTGTGTGATGTATGATGGAAGTAAATGTGGTGAGTGGATGAATGTGTTTAAATGATTATGTAAGAAAGGATGTATGCACGAGAATTTCTTATACCAGTAGTTGTGAATGTTGTCAGTGCCAGGCGATTTCCAATTGTGTGTGCGTTTGATGACGTCTATAAATGTTCCTATTGGTATGAATTCAAATTCCATTTCTGGGATTTCTGGTGTTATTTCGTTGATCCAGTCCGCTTGATGATTATGATTTACTGGGTTTTCCCATATATTAGCCCAGAATTCCCGTAGTGTTTCGGATCTAGGGGTCTCAAGGCTTTGGTTAGTGGTGTCTCTATTATTTGTTGTAAGATTCCTATAAAATATTTTTTCATTATTTATAAATTTTGTGTTTTGCACTTTGCGGTTCGTGCATTTTAAATATCTTTTGAGTCTACTGGAAGCTGCGTTTAGTTTTTGTTTTAGGGTGTCTAAAAAGTGTACTAATTGTGTGTTTGAATCTTCGTATTGTGCATGTACCTGATATTTTTTCTTTATTTCTTCTACTGCTGCTATTAGTTTTGGACTTCTGCTACCATTAATAAAGTGTGTTAGCCTACCTATGTTTGATCTTAGACTTTGAATTTTTTTGTCAATTCTGATTTGCCACTTTGGTTTTCTCTTTATGTATGTGCGGCTTTCATTTTGTGTGTCTGATATTTTAGCTCCGTTGCATGTAGCTGCCGTCCATGCTGCACAGTAAATTGTGGTCTGCATTTTGATAAACTCGGTGTCGACATTTACGTTATTTGGGAGAATGACAGAATTTATATAAGTAACTATGGCGGAGAACTTTTTAGATGTCTTTTGCTTTGGAATGTATGGTCTACTAGTGGGGTGTGTATCAGAAAAAAGTTGTTGAGCTTGTTGAAATGTGGCTTCGATTTCTAAGTTCTTTTCAGGAGCAGCATCCAAGTTATTTTGCGTAGGTTCAAATAGCCCTATATCTATGTGATTTAAGAAACTTTCGTCGACTGTATTTGTGAGTGTTTGAGAAACTATGTTAGTATCAGAGCTATTATTTAAGAGTATTCTATTACTTGTTGTGGGGGTGTAAATATTTGTGTATTGAGTACTTAGTGAGTGAATGTTCTCATCAGGTTGTTGTAAGTCGTTATTTATGTGTTCTATATTTTGTGTGTTGGTATTGATATTCCTTAATTCTGTAGCTACTTGTTTTTTTATTTCTTCTAGTCTGTTAGTGTGTATATATTTGTTATTTATGATTGCTCTTACTTGATCTGATAATCTTTGCTCAGTTAAATGAGCTAGTTCTGGATATATATTAATAAATCCCTCATGTAAATGTTTTCTATATGCTGTTTTATTTGTTTCTAGTTCTGTACTAGTATAATATATTCTAATTATGGCTTCATTATATTCATTCGTCCATTTCATACGCTGGCCGGGCTGTGTGTTAATAGGTGTCTTTGACTGTGTGGAGTTTTGCTGTATTTGAGTATGGACTACTTGTAATTCGGTTCTGACTTCCTCATAAATCTGATCTATTGTTTCTTGTGGTAATAATTTCTTTTGAATGATGGCTCTTCGTTGGTCACCTATTCTTTGTCGGCCTACTTGCATATCTGGGTATTTTTCTAAAAACTTAGTGTGAAGCGATGGTAGGTATGCATTTTTATCGGTTTCCATATGAGTGAGGTGAAGATATGTGCGTAGGATGAATTTATTCATATCAGTGCTCCATTTCCTACGACTTGTTGCAGTTCTAGCGGCGGGTACAGTATCGTCGACAAAATTTGTCTCCTGTACAACATCCACTGACTGTATGCTGATTGATGAGGATGAAGGCGTCGGAGTGACGCGGAAAGATTGTGATGATGATGGAATTGATGGAAAAAGTGATGAAGGAGATGACGAAGACGGTTGTGAACTTTCGTCATCTATTTGAGGCAGCTTTGCCTGGAGTTGTTTTTTTGTTTTAGATCTAGTATTCATGTTAATCCCACGAGTAGCTAGGGACTTAAAAAGTCGACCACAGCAGAGCCCTGCGTTCACTGTGGCAAGAGTGAATAAAACTGGAGGTCCCCTATTATCCAGAGTTGGCACACTAGCGACTAACCTCTCCCCTAGCCATGCAGCCCTCGGCGTGTGCGACCTTGGCTTGGATTGTATCTCTCTTGGTCTGGCCCCTCACCCTAGACCTATCTCGGCAAAGTAAACCCTACCGGCATAAATCTAGGGATCATCGGAACACGCAAGCCCCACCACGACGTCAACGTAGAGATACAGCGGTGGGGTTATTATTATTATTATTATACTTCCCTACCCAACTAGCAAAAAAGTTATGGAATATTAGAACTATACAACTAACAGACCTGTAAGGGTTTTATAACAGTTTTGCAGCAACTAAACAGTGGTAAAGTAGTATTCAGTTCGACGCATTAGTTATATAATTTAATTTATAATTTAAGTCATATTAATGTGTCTGGTAAACGTCATCTCAATAATTTATATGACGGTCATATAACTTTAAGTCGAGTAAACGTTTCAGTCAGAAAATAGTGATGAGTTGCCATGTTTTGTAAATTTAGAACCTTTTATTCAACACTTAAATAACAAACTGTTATGTAATGATTTTATAGTTTACTATTATAGAATCATCATAATAGGTCGTATCTTCCACCTTTAAGTAACTTTTAGGTTGAAATGTTATTCTAATATAACTTATGAACTCTAATTGCAACCGTCATGGTGGACGCCATAGATCATATATAAAACATGTATAAAACCAATAGTTATATAGATGTCTAAATGCAGTCGCCAAATGTATATTGGCAATATGGCGGAAACTATTGATGACAATTATGTATTTTATTTTTATAAATAATATTGAAACACCAATATTATGGAGGCCCATTAAAATATTAACGAAGATAATCATACATATCATCGAAAATTTTAAATTCCCAATAATAAGTCACCGCTCGTCATCTTCCACCACAATAAGCTTTCTTTACATTAAATTAATAAATAATATTAAAACATTTGACTTATACTTTTTTTTTAAGTTTTATAACAACACAATAAATTTTCACACAAATTGTCTAGCTTGTACCACAGACCGATCACCAGCATAACAAAACATCTATACGATGATATAGTTATGTTAGAGTATTACTAGAAACTATTACAAACCTTACCAGTTAAACTTACAATGTCTACGTGATTTTTACTCAACGTTATTGTCGCTGATGCGACTGCAAAACGACCCTTACGTGATTAAAATGTTGTATAATCTGCGCCCAAACCCCCGTTATATTTACGTATAAAAAACTATTATAAAACCATTTTCTTATGGCTGAAAGTTAAATAAAAAACGTTATTGTACCATTTATATGGCATGATTTTGCTACTTGGGATATTACTCGTCATCTAATCAGACACTTCCTTTCTTGCCATATCATCCCTTACACAATCCATTCCTTGTGTCTTCTTCCGTCTTCCATCATTATCGATATACAGGGTGTAACAGAAAGGGTATAGTCATATGAAAGGATAGTGTGGGACTAGGAATTTCTCCTGTATCGTGGGTGCATTTACAAACATTTAAACTCACATACACAATCAGCCAGACCCGGAACAACTACCTGTAGGCCATAAGGCTAGTCGGGGGACACCCCTAAGGCTAGTCCGGGGATACCGCACGATCTCCGGTGAGGCGGCGAGCCTCCTTGCCGGATTGCCGCCATGGGATCTGGAGGCGATAGTCCTCGCGCGCCTTCACGAATGGCGCGCGGAGGCACTACGTCGGGAGGAAACTCCGCTGCCGCGCCAAATCGCCGCTCAGCGGACAGACCTCCGGCGCGATCTCATGGTGACATGGAGAGAGCGACTGTCGCAACCCCGTGCAGGGCACGCCACCATAGTGGCGATAAGTCCCCTCTTTGAGAAGTGGCTAGAGAGGCGCCACGGCGCCCTCACCTTCCGCCTGACGCAGGTCCTCACCGGACACGGTTGTTTCGGAAGGTTCCTGCACCGAATCGGGCGGGAGGAAACGCCCGGGTGTTTCCATTGTGAGGATCGTCCGGAGGACACGGTGCAGCACACTGTGGAGGCCTGCCCCGCTTGGGCGGGGCAGCGCCGTGTCCTCGTAGAGGCGATTGGCGGCGGCGACCTCTCGCGCCCGGCCCTGGTCCGGAGCGAGAGGGAATGGGAAGCCGTCACCTCCTTCTGCGAAGCAGTCATGCTAGTGAAGGAGGTGGCGGAACGTGAGAGGGAAAGAGCCTCACGTCCCAGCCGCCGCGGGAGACGCCCTGGGCGTCGGGGGTCACGTGGTGGCCCCTGGCCACCGTAGGCGCGGGCCTGTGGACGGCGAGTTATGGGCTAGCTCGCCGTCCGGACGTCTTATGACAACAGGCCGTGTCGACGGCGCGTTCGTGTTCCACGCGCGCCTCTAAGAGATGTCAGCAACCACGTAGGGGTCCGCACGGGCCGATGCCTGCCAGGGCTGCGGGACTGTTTGAAAGAGATACCGCGGCCCTGGAACACAAAGGGCAAAGAAGGAACATGGATGGGTTTTAGTCAGTATAAGTCTGTAAGTCTGACACTCCCTTCCGCTCCGCCCAGAGCGGGGGGGATCATTTGATGATTTCCCATCCTAAAAAAAAAGAAAAGGCCATGCAAATATTTGTTCCGTGCAGGAATCGAACCCGCGACTCGCAGCGCAGCAGTCAATCGCTCAGCCACTGCGCCGTCAATTAGGTATTGAAAAGTATGGAACAGATGATATTTTTTAGCATTTATGATATTGGACCCATGGAGGAAGTTGTTCAGTTTGATGGTCTGCAGCATATCCTTTCATATGACTTTCTGTTACACCCTATAAATTAATAAATTCTTAAAAATATGTTAATCGACGTATTTTCTTTGCGTTTACACCGCACCGCACGGCCTCTGTTTATATCGTGTTTCAAAGCAAATAAATAGTATATAGCAGTAGCGAAAGGTCAATTTTTGTAAGAGGTAAGCCGGAGTACATATCTTTACTGTGATTATTCAAATTCAAATTTATTTATTGGTGTATTATATTATTTGTCTATAGAATACTGACTGTGCCATTTTTCAAAGGGAAGCCGGTAGTAATCGTGTTGCATGGAACCTTCGCCACTAGTATATAGAACTAGGTAGCTAGTTCTGTACAATGACAGGCCACCTTAAAGTGAAAATCTTTTATACTTACTGTACTTATGTGTTTAACATGGCCTGTCATAATTGATTCTTTTGTTTTTTTTTTACGATTTCCATGAATCGCCAGTTGCTTTTTTTTTGGGACAAGCCCGCCACACTATTCCCAAACCACTGTAACTCCTGTGTGCCAGTATCAACAGTGACGACCACCAGAAAAGCGCTGTCACAATGAAGCTCGACGAAGTCCCAGAGAAACAATCTAACTGGCTTGGATCCCGCAACGAAATTAATCAGAAAAGTATAGCGGAGGAGTAGGAAAACTATAATTTCCACTTCCCTCCATATCAGCAGGAGACAGAACGAAACAAGGCCAATAGGCACAAAAGGATGAATCGCCAGTTGTTACAATTTGACAAAACATCGATGTTGCTTTCTTATTTGCTAGTTCATTACAAACTGCGCAGAGCCTATGCTGCGGCATCGACCTGCTTAATTTTGCCTAACCTTCCCCTTTATGTTGGGGTCGGCTTCAGTCTAAATAGATAGGTTCAACTGAATACCTGTATTTTACATGGTCGGAACCACTGCCTGTTTGACCTGCATGTCAAGATACCCGAAACTATCAAATTTTACCAATCAACCTTGAAGCTAATGCTTTAGCGATAAAGTTGAAAATCTATTAAAGAAATTCGACAGTTTTAGTAGCTTCATGTGCTGGCGTCTGTACAAAATCGAATCTTGGATTGATACATTACAGGCGAATGCTCCATGCAGGAACATGAGGGAGTGTCTTTAGACAATCATGCGATACATCCAGGGCAATGAACAAAAACAAGCAAACTGTAAATGAAACATTATGTAATTTAATATTAATAATATCAGTATAATAATTAATAATAAAACATTGGATTTACATAAATAATAATATTAGTTATATACAACTTTAGGACAATTCTCTTATGTATATTGCACATTATTTTAACAACCTTAACGCAGATTTTTAATCACATTGTATATTTTTTTAACTGTCTGTGGAAATTATACAGGGTGTAAACAGACCCTTCACGAAGTCGTCAACCAAGCATTCTGTACATCAAACTAAGTAACTCTACGCAAATTTATTGCTGGGAACCGACTTTTTTTTTGGGGTGGAAAAACACGTTTTACGATAGGACTCAATGTAACACACTCTAACAATAGGAAATATGCATTAAATTTTTTATTAGCCTACTCGTTGAATGGCATTAAAAAGTATGGTGAGGTACACAATTCCTTTGCGTGGTAATTCTTGAAGGACTTTTTTGTCGATAAGATCATAACCTGGGGCCTTGTTGTAGTCCATTAAGTTTATATTTCTACATATCTCCTTAGGCGTTACTAACTTTAAGAGTAGATCCAGTTGAAAATCTTGGTTGAGGACTATGTCCATATCAGATTCATCCGCGTTTGGACTCGGGTTATTAGCTTTAAATACATTGCTGAGGTGGTTCGCAAATGCATCAGCTTTGTCTTGATTAGTTCTAAACCAGGTTCCATTTGGGTTCCGAAGCGGTGGTTTGTGGTGCAAGGGTCGATTCAGGTTTCTACAGGCTCTCCATATGAATGAATAGTCATTCGCTTTTGTAGCTGTGAGTCCTTCCAAGTACGTATCCAAAGCGGCATCATCTGCTTCAGTTATAAGGGTTTTTAGTTCTTTAATAGCTTTGTTTAGTGCCGCTTTATCATTTGGGTGCCTGCTTGGGTGCCATATACGCCGTAGTCTTCTTTTTTTCCATAATTTTTGACTGTATGGTTTCCGAGTACACTTTATTTTGAGGTGACCGTTCTTTGGCTTCTGGAGTTGACTTCCAACAACTTTCTTGGATTACCGAGGTGAGATTTTTCGCAGCAACGTCGGTGTCCGACTCACTTTTCAATGGTATTTTGAGGTTAATTCCGTCTTTGACACATTCGCGAAATTAACTTCAATCTGTGTGCTTGTTATACAACATTAATTTTAGTATATGCGAAACCTGATACACGTGTCTAGTATTTTTATGTAAAGAATCTATGTTCAAAATTTCAAAACTGTATCATGAAAATTCACAAAGTTATAAGCTTGTTCTGTTACCTAGTTGCCCGCTCAAAATCGTGGTCACCATGCAGCGCGCGCCTCTAGCGTCGTCTCGAGCTCATTGATAATAATAATTTTGCAGTAGGTACCTAAATTATTGCGATAGGTACTTAAAGTCGCTCGATATCCAACTTTTAACTTTTTTTAAATATTTTTGGGAAAAAATATAACATGGTTTAAAAATTATTGAAATCGATTCAGTTACTTATTCTGAACAAACTATATTCAGGTTTCGCATATACTAAAAATAATTTTGTATAATTTGGGGTTTCTTTCTGTGTTTAAGACCGTGGACAAGATATTTTTAAGAAATAAAAAAAGTTTTGTATTTCTTGCATATTCTCTATTGTGCTGATGCATGGAATTAAATAGTACGGGGGTCGTGGAGGTTTTTAAAGTAAAGTTATAACATACAAAAACTTGTATTTAAATAAAACTTTTGATAAAGTTGGAACTTTGACCCTTAATATCTCCGAAACTAGAACATTCCCAGGTATGGTCTAGACTCTAGAACAAAAAAAATATCGCAATGACGAGGAGAACAAGTGCCTTTCGGCTTCGTTAAGAGTGCTTTTACACCCATTATAGCTACCTTCCTGCACATCTCTTACATTGGTTTTATTTAAATTCTGATAGGTGCAGGTGGTTCTGCAGGATGGGCAGGAAAGGAGGTGGAGCATATCCTGCAAAGAGGCTCTGCACTGAAATGTTTGGGTAATGGTCTAGGATATCCCATTTGTCCAAATTACAACTACAGCGTCCAACTTAGGCCCGCAGTACAGGGCTGCGGGACTGTTCGAAAGAGATACCGCGGCCCTGGAACACAAAGGGCAAAGAAGGAACATGGATGGGTTTTAGTCAGTACAAGTCTGACACTCTCTTCCGCTCCGCCCAGAGCGGGGGAGGGGGGGGGGGTCATTTGATGATTTCCCATCCTAAAAAAAAGGCCCGCAATATGTTAAGAGATTTCTAGATTGATCACTGCTGTTGGTTCCTATCCAGATGGTAGATGTTCCGGAAATTTGTATTGAAAAACAATATGGCGTCTTTTTAGTACCAACTATGACCACGCGAAAGCACTATAAACGAGCGACCATTTAATATATTTAACATTATTTTAAAATTATAAACAATATTGTAATAATAACTATTTATACATTTATATTAACATATTTTGATAATATGAATAACTTACTTATTATAGAATATCATATAGATACAGTTATCCGCACGTCATTGGTAAGAGTTTCACTAAGAAAAACCGCTAGGACATAAAGGCGCTTTACCAATGATGTGTGGTTGACCATACTTATTTAAATACAATAGTTATCACCTCGTTTCACGTGGATTCCATATAACATACAACCAGATTTATTGCGAATTTTCGTGAACCTTTCAGAAAGCGGCCGCAACTGCAATGACGCAGCGGCAATGCCGTCCAACGCTACGACAGACCCAGCGACAGTGCTGGTTTTTATGTGGGCTTTTCTTCCTAATCTTAGGTATGCAGATCTTTCTACAAGGTGGAAGGGACACTGACGCTAAAACGGTTACCACGTATTCAGAACATAATTCCGAACTCAGAATGATGTACTTAATACACGGTCGTAAGTCGTTAGTCTTGGTGATGAAAAGCATGTTACTAAAAGAATGGATGGAGAGGGAGGCCAAAGAAAAGATGGATGGGTTGTGTGAGGAATGATATGAAAGAGAAAGGAGTAAATGATGCCGTGACGTCTGTCAGGGGAGAATAGAAGAAAACGTGTTGCGCCGACCCCGAGTAAAATAGGACAAGGGCAGGGAGATGACGATGAATTATATACTTACACAATCCATCCTTCATTCATGGAGATCTTTCATTCCGTTCTTCGGAATATTTTTGGGAAAAAATCCCCAAGATATCCGACTGTAAAACTTGGAAAATCTTAGTTTTTACTACTATTATAAATGCGAAAGTTTATGAAGATGGATGTTTGATACTCTTTCACACAAAAACTACTGGACGGATATAGATGTAATTTGGCACACAAATATAACATGGATGGATTACCACAAAGGATATTTTTTTATCCCGGTGGTACGATCCCGTGGGATAATTACCTAACTCCACGCGGTCGAAGCCGCTGGCACAGACACACACACACAAAATTCGATAACTAACGCAAGCAGATAAATAGGTGAGGTGGTGTGCACTGCACGTGAGCTCGTGACCCGTCCATGCTGTGTATAAACATAGTTGTATATCTCTCCACTTAATTTTCCTTTTAAAAATTAAATGGTAGAAAAGTTGCAAAATTTACCATTTTGGGAGAAAAACAATTGAATTTGGGGAAAATTTAAAAACCTTATCTAGCAACCCTGTTGCCTGTGCCATCTACGGGAGCGTTTTCATAGGATTACATAAGAACCCGTCGTGTCTGTCATAGCGATTGAACAGCGATTCCCTTCTGAAGTGCACCTTAGGCGTAAATAACATGAAAACACAACTTTTACATGTTGCCAGCAACATTAAGACATTCCATGTTGGTAGCAACAAGTTCCCGCAACACAAAAACATGTTGCAAAAACAATGTTGTGTAACATTTGTTTCCCATGTATAATTTATCTATAATTTATGGAAAACTATTAGGATATAATGCGATAAAGCTAACTAGATAAATGCTACAACAAGAAATTAACATTGTATACAGTTTTAACGTAAATAATTTTTATCATTAGATTCTTCCGAAGTTTAAAATGAGTGTGAACGAAGAATTCGAAGACATGTGACATCTACCAACCCGCACTGGGCCCGCGTGGTGGATAACAGCTCACTCTCTCGCATAGAGGAGGTCTGTGTCCCAGCAGTGGGAACATTATACACCGATAATGTTAGGAGACCAGCACTTATTGGTCCTTCTAATTTACTATGACTTTAGCTCATTAATTTGGCTTTGAAATTGGAAGCATTAGAGATATTTCTCGACGGCATGTAAAGCCAAGTCAGAGGCCCATGGACTACATAAAAACTCTGACACCAGGTTAGGCATTAACCACACGATAAAGAAAGCCCAAAGCCCATCAGAAATTTTGTCCGTAGCTGTCCGAAGGCCGAATTAGTTTCTAATTGATGGCATTAAGCTTGGGGCAAGCTTAATCCCATCAATTATCACATGGAAGTATACATGGAATTATCTAATATCATCAATTATTACATGGAATTTAAACAGAACTGGCGAAATGTAGCTTTATTATACAGGGTGGTCCAAATAGTGACGTCATAAAAAATACTAGATTCCTCACGCCCAGGGGTGTCCGAAAATACCCCAAGTATGTTCCGCGATTCTTTATAGTTTTCGAGTTATAGCTTCTTGAAAATTGTATGGGAATCGCTTTAAAAAAAACGATCTTTATTTTTACAGGGCTTTTTTTGTTACTCTTGATGCTAATGAGGCACACACACACGCACACAGGCACACAGGGTTCCGTAGCACCAGACAATATAATAAAAATAGTTTGAAGGCTCATTCATGTTGTATTGTATTACATTCAACATCAAAACTAATTAGTTTTTCATAGTATGTTAAAAAAAACAAAGTTACTGCTGCAGTTTGTTGACAAAGTCCCATATCTCAAAAACTAAACATCAAATCTTATTCAAACCAATTTTCGTTGAGTTTTTTTTTACGTTCTACGAAATGCATGTATAGGGTTGATGAATTTTTTTTTTAGTTTCATATCCATGTATGGGGGAGCCCACCCTTAATCTTTATTTTTTTTTTATTTTTGTATAAAAATCGTACAGCAGTTCACAGAATACATCCACCTACCAAGTTTCAACTGTGTAGTCCTAATTATTTCGGAATAAAGTGGTTCTGACATACGGACGGACAGACATACAGACGGACAGACAGACAGACATACATACAGACAGACAGACAGATAGACAGACAACCATGACTAATATACGGCTACAGAACCGTAAAAATGTTTCTAGTTGAGGTCAAGAGTAAGCCCATACAGAATAAAAAAAAAAAAATAGTTAACGTTAAAGAATGTGAAAAAGCGTGTAAAAATAAAGATAGAATTTATTTAAAGCAGTTTCGATGCAAGTTTCAAGAATCTATAACTCGAAAACTATCAAGAATCGAGGAACATACATGGGGTATTTTCGGACACCCCAAGGCGTGAGGAATGTAACGTTTTTTTTTTTATGACGTCACTATTTGTAACACCCTGTATACCTAAGCCTAACTCTTAGGGGAAGACAGACGAGATTAAATAAAATCAATACATAAACCATTTCCGAAAAAGGCAGAAAATGTATAACATCACAGGGTGTAAAGGGACCCTTCACGAAGCCGTCAACCAAACATTCTGTACATCAAACTTAGTAACTATGCAAAACTTATTGCTGGGACTTTTTTTGGGGTGATATCACGTTTTACGGTAGAACTCAATGTAACGCACTCAAAACATTGTTCTGATGGATGCATTCAATTGTCGTGGAGGTATTTAATGTAAAGTTATAACATTAAAAACTTGTATTTAAAAAAAAAAACTTGTAAAAAAAGTTGGAACTTTGACCCCCAATATCTCCGTAACTAGAAGGTTCCCAGGTATGGTCTAGAACAAAAAAATGATGGCAATGACGGGGAGAACAAGTGTCTTTCGGCTTCGATAAGGGTACTTTTACACCCGTTATATTTAAATAGAATGTAAAGGCTGAACAACACGATCATCAATATCAGGTTTTCGCTCATGGACCTTCAAATGCCCTTTAAGAGTGCATTTTTGAGTAAAAGCCCTTCCACAAACCGGACAAACAAATCTTTTATCATTGTTATGTATCCTTAAATGCTCCCTTAAAGTCTTTTTTCTTTGGTAAGACTTTTGACATACAGGACAAATATGTATTCTTTCGCCATCATGCTTAATCATATGCATTTTCAAAGCATTCTTAGTGTAAAACGCCAAATCGCATTTATCGCACTTATGATTCCTTTCATTCAAATGATCCCTCCGTACGTGACTGGAGAGATGACCAGGAGTTATGTAACTCTGAGGACAGGCCTTACACTTGTACCGTTTCAATTCCTCATTATGGACCTCAGCTAAATGCTTCTGTCGAGCATAAAACGATGTCAGTGATATATTACATCGCTTGCAAGCGTACCTTATCCCAGATTTGTGTTCTTTTGATACGTGGTTTTCTCTCTTTGTTACTCTGTCGAAAGTTGCGTCGCAATACCGACAGGGGAAGTTGCCGACTTCGTGGGTCCTCATATGACCTCTTAAACGAGCTTTGGACGCAAATGCCTTGCCACAATTCTCGCAAATGTAGTTGGGATAATGAACATTCATATGTGTATTTAAACTAACATAGTTTAAAAACGTTTTCTTGCAAACTGGGCAGTCTAATTGATCTTTTTCGAGCTTGAACGGTAGGTTATTCCATTTACGGCTGGAGAATTTTAGACGAGTGCAATTTTCCACATGTTGTCTCAGTTCTTCATAGGTGGAAACGTCTGTAGTGCAAATTTTGCATCTCAATTTCGTTCCCGATTTGTAAAACCGGTTCGAATTGGAGAATATCATTTTTTTAAAAGCCATATGCAGGTTTGTCTTACTATGGTCGTCTACATGAACTTTTATGTCGTCTAAATTCGTCGATTTTTCAGGACATATAGAGCAAGAGAAAGTTCTATTTTTCCGGATTTTGAAAGGGAATAGTCCGGTTTTTAACATGGTCTCCGTGTCGTTGAAATCGTGGGATTTCTTTACGGGGCATTTTGTTATTTTTTTCACAGTTCTACTTCTAGTTTTTCTGGTGCATTCCTCCGGTTCCAATTTGATAAGTAAAGGTTTTAAATCTGTAAATAAATGTTTTTTGTTTATGAGTAATAAACATTTTTTGAGTAATTCCTAAAATCATTGAATTAACAATATAGGGTGACTGGTAATTAGTGACCGATACTTAAACACTTGATTATACTCATGATCACAAACAACTATCCCAAAGAAACATTACTTTTATCATTGTCATTTTTTTATACTCATTCAATTTTATCACAATAAGACAACAGCCGTATGAAATTCGCGCGCGCGCGCTTCTGACCTATCAGCTGTTAGCCGCGTGACGCCGCGCCTTTAAATTGAATGAGTATAAAAAAAAATGTTTCTTTGGGAAAGTTGTTTGTTATCATGAGTACAATCACGTGTTTAAGTATCGGTCACTAATTACCAGTCGCCCTATACAACATTATTTTTAGTATATGCGAAACCTGAATATATTTTGTTCAGAATTAGTAACCGAATCGATTCCAATAATTTTTAAACCATGTTATATTTTTTCCCAAAAATATTTACAAAAGTTAAAAGTTGGACACCAAGCGACTTTAAGTACCTATCGCAATAATTTAGGTACCTACTGCCAAATTATTATTATCAATGAGCTCAAGATGACGCTGGAGGCGCGCGCTGCGTGGTGACCACGATTTTGTGCGGACAACTAGGTAACAAAACAAGCTTATAGCTTTGTGATTTTTCATGATACAGTTTTGAAATTTTGTACATAGATTCTTTAAATAAAAGTACTAGACACGTGTATCAGGTTTCGCATATACTAAAACTAATGTTGTATAGATACTTGAGTAACGCACGCCGAACATGGCCACACTCGTATTCATCATGAGTGGCACTTTCATTTTAGAAAAAGGATTAGAGTTCCGTGCAAAAAAAAATCAAATAGGGAAATAATATTTCTATAATAATTTCACGCGTCAGGGGCACAACTAGTTTTGAATATAAATTGACGGAAGTTGGAACAAGCCAAATAGTTCAAAGCCCTTTTACTGTGCAATAGCTTAGCTTAGATTACTTAGGAAGAAGTTAATTTGTTTTTATTTTTTGTATAATAAAACGAATGGCCCTTGTTTTGGGTCTGGCAACACTAAACTAGGACATGGTAAAAACGATGCTGTAAATATTTATTTTTATGGATCTGGTAACCCCGGTTTTTGGGGATTACCCATTATAGTGATGTGCTTACTGCAGTGATCTGAATACAATATTGTACTAATATACAGACGCCAGCACATCAAGCTACCCGAAACTGTCAAATTTTCCCAATCAACCTTGAACCTAAAGTTTTAGCAATAAAGTTGGAAATCTGTTAAAGAATTTTGACAGAATGTAGTAGCTTGATGTGCTGGCGTCTCTACGCTCAAATAAATAAAATACCTGGATCGTCGGTGTCATCATCTTCATCATCAATATCCTGCGGGAAGTCATCACCAAATGAACAATTTAAAGTTATCTCTCTTTTAATGCCATCAGGATCATTTTTCTCTGCTTCTGAAAAAAAAAATACATCATCATTCACTTGCCCTCATCCCAATTCATTTGTAGTCGGCGCAGCGTGTCTTCTTCTTCCATACTTCTCTATTACTCGTCATCTCAGCAGTCACCTCCTTTCTTGCCATATCATCCTTTATACAGTCCATCCATAAAAAATACATGCGTAAAATAACATATTATGTAATTTCGGGGAACCCCGAAGGGTTAGGCAGAGGTGTACCTAATAGTACACCCACATTTCGCCAGTTATGTTTAGGGCCCATGTAATAGGGGAGAGCCTATTGCCATCAACCCAGATTCCGTGGCTGCTACTGAGAATTATTATTTATTTATTTAAACTTCACGTACAATAGTGGTACATAGGCGGATTTAATGCCACAAGGCATTCTCTACCAGTCAACCTTTGAGTCAAATAGGAATAGCATTGTGATAGAGTACAAAATAAATATATAAAAATAACTTCTTGCTTTCGAAAATTTATATAGGCACTTACTTATAATGATACTAATACAGATATACAAATAAAATAAACTAATACATATTTATAAAACGTCTTAAACGTGAAGTTGTTTTTTTTTTTCAGAAAAATGTGATGGAAAACCCAACATCACTGATCGACCTGGCAATCGAACCCAGGACCTCATGCAAAATAAGCATATAATAAACATATCCAAATTGACTATATTGACAAAGCCACGCCAAGCACCAAAACAGCAGTTGTAAAATTTGTCATAGATAATAAGATGTCAACTTGCAAATTCTAAGTCTGGTATTACTAGGTTATGCCCGCGGCTTCGCCCTCGTGGAGTTCGGTAATTAACCAGGTTATAAACTATCTGCGTGCCACATTTCATCCAACAAAACCTGAGATGAGTGGAGATGTGTGAAGCGGAGACGAGAGGAAATGCGTAAAAGCTAGGGTATATGCACCGAAGATGTGCGGAGATGAGCAAAGCGGCACACCGCTCGCCGCACGCCGCACACAGCACATCGCTCATATCACGCAGCTCTCTTATCGTCTCATCTCTGCTTTGGTGGACTCAGGCCCTAAGCCGTTGGTCCCGGCTGTCAATAGAGTATCAAAAAAAAAAAATGACTGCTAACATTTTGTTTTAATCTTCTTGTAGTCAAATAATTCTACTAATATTCTAAACTAGCGACCCGCCCCGGCTTCGCACAGGTGCAATATATACATATAAACCTTCCTCTTGAATCACTCTATCTATTAAAAAAAACCGCATCAAAATCCGTTGCGTAGTTTCAAAAATTTAAGCATACAAAGGGACATAGGGACAGAGAAAGCGACTTTGTTTTATACTATGTAGTGATGTGCAAGTTTCGATTTTTCTTACTCTATTACGTTAATATTGCTGTACGGATTTTTAATCAATTCAGTACACAGATAGTTTATAACTTGGATTAACACATACGTTACGAAAAGAAGCTAGTATGTAATAAGTGATGCAACTTACTATGCAACTTATAACTAGTTTCCAGAGTATTAATCGACGCCTCCACCTGCTCTTTGAAGAGCACACAGTCGCGCAGCCTACTGATGCACGGCTCGCATATCAGGCGCTTTGTGTCTCCCACCTGCAGTAGAGCTACCTGAAATCATAACAACGACTTATTGTCGGGCCTACGCTGTACCGCCCATACTTAAGTACAAATGCTGTAACCATGATAATATTGTGATACCAAATGATTTGAAAAGAGTAACCATGGAGTTTCTTGCCGGTTCTTCTACCTTTTTGTCGACGTTTTATAAGTGCCCATCTAGGCCTATGTGAAATAAAATATTTTCATTTGATTGAAAAAAACTTTTTTTTTTTAAACATTGCCCCTGGGAATTTTTCCTGTAATGTGGGTATATTTACAAAGATTTAAATTTTTCGTAAAAAATCTATCCTGTGGTGGCCAAAAATTACTTAAAGGCCCCTAGCAAGGGCTTACAAAAACTAGGATATTACTTTAAATGAACGTTCACTAAGGGCACCCCCTGTGGGGTTTAGGCCTTGGCTTGGTGGGTCATTGAGAGGAGGGCAGCTAGGGTCAGGCTAGGTCGAAATTATTATTTAGGGAATATAAAGTTACAGGCTCAGCAGCGACGGCTGGCTCTTCAAGCAAGGGTCAGGCGGTGGTAAAAAGCAGTACTAAGTTTTTGCTTCACACACATAATATAAGGGGTGGAAGGGATACCGACGCGAGAACAGTTACCACATATTAAGAGCATCATTCTGAGCCTCACATATAAATTTTTCATCAGATATTAAAAAAAACTATGCGGTTCCATACCTTTACACCGTATAGGTTTTGCATTTTTGTAGGAAACCACAGTTTTTTTTTTAATAACTGATGAGAAATTTCTATGTGGGGCCGGGTCAGAGTGATGTACTGAATACGTGGTAACTGTTTTCACATCAGTTTCCCCTCCACTGTCTATAGATTCTTTCGTCTTTGAATTATATTCCATTGAATACATCAGTTTGAAAGAGTATCCGAGACTACGCTGACATTAGGTCCACACTATTTTAATATTAAACAATCCTGTATTATTATCATAGAGAAGTGTGGATAAAGAAGACATGCTGTGCCAACCTCTCACTGAACACATGACAAAGTTTAGTAATCTATATTTATTAATTTATTAACAACAATAATATGTATACACCTATCACAAAAAGAAAAGAAAAATAGACAGAAAAGTTATACTGGTTGGGTTTTGCCCTGGACTGGGACAGTTGCAGGCTGTCATATGATAGACACATTCATAATTTAGTGTTAATGAGAACAATTGATAAGTTATCTTTCAACTCTATAGAAAAAGTTCTTATAAGAATCGAATAAGCAGGATAGCAAGTGGCAAAAGTTTCGTACATGTTTAAAAAAAAGTTTTATTGTTTTTTTTTTTAGACTAACGACAATACTTTTTTATTTTAGGTTTGAATACTGTTTAGATGTTACTTACGTCGACTGCAAAGCATTTCATTAGCATCTCAGCGTACACTTCCGATGTTCCATTGTGCTGATACCCAATCAACATACTCTTGACCGCTCCTTCGTTTAAACACAAATTGCACATCCCCAGCAATGGCAACGCCTCCACCATTATCTCTGAATCCATCTTTGACTCCTTAACACTACTTTGACGATCAAATAATTAGTTTCTCATTGTATTTTAATGAAATATCCATGATTTTGTGATGTTCTAAATCGTATAATTTGACAAACGTTTGACATTGTGAAGGCGTTCCAGTCACTTGTGTCATTTGGCGATAGATTTTCTATCCCTGTCTAATTAAGCGACACAATGCTATGCTTACTCTTTCGAACTCTTTTTATGCTGTTTTTACCATACACAAGAACCTGTTTTCGTTCGCCCGTCACTTTGACATTAACCGCGTTTAGTTATTCGTAGTAATTTGTAAAACTACTAGAACCCTGAAAGGCTATATAAATTTAAAAAAATTGAAGTGTCTGTCTGTAATTTCAAAATAACTGCTTTTTACTGAATGCATACGAAAGAATACACGGAACTTATATAAAAAAGTCTGTCTGTCTGTTTAAGTATCAGATAGTCTCCGAAACGACTGGACTGATTTTGACGAGGTTTATGCCTGTGACTGTGCAAAAAAATAAAACCCAATAAAGTTGTTAATGAAATCCGATTCAAATAGGTAAGTAATATTTTTTTATGATAATTTCACGCGAACGAAGGTCGCGGGCAACAGCTAGTCATCAGTAAAATATGTAAAGGTTTTATTGTAAAAGTATGATTGTATCGTGTTGATCACTAGATTGTTTTAAAAATAAACTTGTCACTCAGTATTGAATATCGTATCGCTAATGTTTTTCTTTATATTGCATTTTTTTAATGTAAATAAGTAATTGTTTAGAATTAGAAGGAATTCTTCAGCCATCATAACAAGTAAACATGGAGCGTCGTGAATATCTAGCTTGCATGCATAAAGAGCGACCTCCAGCTGATATTACTGTGGATAAAGGTATGCAGTAATCTCCATAACTAAGGCTATTGGCAAAGGTGGCGCGGGGTGTCCGTCGAAGACCTGGAAACCGCGAACTTAAGGATGTCCGCCAAAACCAGCGGGTGGCCTTAAAATTTTTAAGCAAGACAATATTTTTAACTAGAGCTATGGTGAAGGATCCGACCTACATACGAATTGTAAGGTTAATAGATAGTGCTGTCGTGCATTTACTCGAACCCAGGGGGACCACCCTTTTTTCAGTTTATTTCATCACATCTGCTCTAAAATCAGAAAAAGAAAACAAGTTTATTGCTGCGAGTCACAAATCAACGGCTGATATTGAGCTAATGTTTTCTTGCGGATTGCAACCGATTTTGTACAGGACCGCTTGAAAATTTTATTGCAACGCGTGTCGGGTCGTGTGTTACGAATCTGAATCAACCTTTATTATTTACAGGTTTTTTAGAGACCATAGAGCAGGAGGCAAGAGTTTTGCCGCTTTTTGAAGAAAGAATTCACAAATATAAATATGAGAAAAGCTTTTCTTTGGTTAATAATGAAATGCTCAAGTGCCGGTGGACCGAATTTGTTAATATAAGGAAACCAAAAATACTGTTCAACTTCCCTAGTATCAAGTAAGTTTATTTAGAGCCTGGGACATACTTATTACGCTTAAAATCTGTCAAAAGACGCCGCGCTTTTTACAATGACAAAAATATGTATAAGGCTTAAGGGCCCTCGTCTCCTCCTTGTTACCGTGTACCTTTGCCCACGTAACCACGAATCTGTATCGCAAAACAGATGCGCGGCATCCACCTTCTTCGTACTTCAAAATTATCTGTAACAGTCGCGCGTTAGCATCGCGTGTCGTAAACGCAGGGCAGTATAATATATAATGCTACGTACAGATACCCAATTCGCTATAATAAGTCGCCGTGGGCGGAGGGCTTTTGAGGAAGTGACATTTTAAGGGCGACGTCTGACAATGCTTTCAAAACTAATCTTACAGGCTAGCTAACCAACCAGGCGTTAAATGACCTAAAATAATAGTTTTGTAATTGTTTAAATTATTTGTTTCTATTATTTTACTGTACATTCATACGATAATTTTTGTTTTTTCATAGCCTGACATGTAATGATAATATGATTAATAAATAAACTAAACAAGTGAGAAAACCTGTTTTTAAATCTGTCGTTACTGTAATGGACTACTATACAGGGTGTAAACAGACCCTTCACGAAGCCGTCAACCAAGCATTCTGTACATCAAACTAAGTAACTTTACGCAAAATTGTTGCTGGGAAACGACTTTTTTTTTAGATAAAAAATCACGATTTACGGTAGGACTCGATGGAACGCACTCAAAGTATTGTGCTGATGGATGGATTGAATAGTACGGGAGTCGTGGAGGTGTTTAAACTAAAAATCTTACATTCAAACATGTATTTAAAAAAAACTTGTGAAAGATTGTTGGAACTTTGACCCCCAATATCTCCGTAACTACAAGGTTCCCAGGTATGGTCTAGAACAAAAAAATGATCGCAAAGACGGGGAGAACAAGTGCTTTTCGGCTTCGTTAAGGGTCTATATTTACATCCTGAACGCGTACGAATGTCGCCGACATGTGCGCGGCGGCTTTGGTAGTAGAGTTCATAAACTTCACACTTACCTTTTTTTTAAGGATCCGTAGCCGAATGTCAAAAAACAGAACCCTTAAAAATTCGTCATGTCTGTCTGTCCTTCTGTATGTCACACACAGCCACTTTATTCCGAAACTATTAGGACTATACAGTTGAAACTTGGTAGGTAGATGTATTCAGTGAACCGCTTTACGAGTTTTATACAAAAATAAAAGATTAAGGGAAAAAAAATAGTAGTTTCCCTCCCCGTACATGGAACTGAAACTACATTTTTTTTTTACATCATACCTATACTTGCGGGGTGTCTATAGATAGGTCTTGAAAAATAAAAAAAAATCTCAGTCAATTGTTTGAAAGATAGACACTTCCAAATTTTTTAAAATGTGTCCCCCCCCCTCTAATTTCTAAAGTAAGAGGAGGAAACTTCTGAAAAAATGTAGGATTGTATGATGTAAAAAAAACTTTCAACGAAAATTCTTTTTAATAAGATTTGATGTTTAGTTTTTGAGTTATGGGACTTTTTCATCAAACTGCAGCAGTAACTTTGTTTTTCATTAACATACTATGAAAATCAAATTTAGTTTTGCTGTTTTGTTTGGTGCTACGGAACCCTGTGTGCGTGTATGACTCGCCCGTGGCCGTGGGAATAGAAGCATAAAAATACCGTTATCTTTGACGTGGCATAGGACAAGACGCTATTTTCGGCCGATGACCTTTCTATGCATATAGACAGCTTCTTACTTTCCTTCTATGTAAGAGACGAGGCTGCAATCAGTGCTATAACATGCTGCAAGTTCTGACATATCTATTTTTTCCAGGGACTTGCACTTCATCCATGGCACAGTGGTACTAGACCCAAAGGAAACTGTAAATAGTCGAGTAAATCATCGTTTTCATTTACGGAGCGGTCCTGATATTGACAAGTTTGGTCACCTTCCTATTCCTAATGAAGCATTGCAACGCTATCGCTAGGCTGTCAACCACGAATCCAGAGAAAAGAAGACCAGCAAGCATGTAATGAGAAAAAATGAGTGCTTTGGCAGTTATTTTTATAATACCTCTGACTGTGCGTCACTGTCGAAATGACAGTGGTCTAAATAGTTTCGTAGCAAAAAGGTTGCTGTCACTGATTATTTGTCAAAGTCACAGTGATCTTTATTCTTTCAGCTATCGGAGGTAATAACTGTGAAAGAACAGTAGTTTGAAAATTGCGGCCTTCGGAGAAGTCGTTTTGTTTCAAAGTTTTAAACTTACTTTCTTAGTTCGGTAATTGAAATAACATCTGTACAAAGAATTGTACAGACGGCAGCACATCAAGCTACCTGAAACTGTCAATTTTTTTCTTTCAACCTTGAAACTAATGTTTTAGCAATAAAGTTGAAAATCTATTATAGAAATTTGACAGGTTGTAGTAGATTGATGTGCTGGCGTCTGTACATTCGATGTCGAGTCCAGTCCGTCTCACCTGTCAGTAACACATTGAAATGTGAGCTTTATTTTGTGACACATTTACTTGGAAAAAGCGTACGGCGCGACGGTCCAGGCGTCTTAGATATATGGCTATGTTGAAAATTCTACCGTGCAGGTGCAGGATATAAAGCTCATGTTTCAATGCTTTTTTGTGAGTCGGTTAGACACGTGTTACGGACGAAGACCTGTATTTGCGCAAAAATATAGTCTCACATTTTTGTTTGTTTCCCTATTTTGTGCGTACTTAAGTGACCGGAGTTTTCTACTTTTCATATTGTTTTTAAAATGTAAGACCCAAGTTTAAGTTTTTACATTTTTGTGGAGATTTGATTCAGTTCAGTAATGAGCATGGGCCATTTGATTTATGAAAATCGAAGCAGTCACCAAAATATTCGTAGGTTCAGCATCGTGGTGCATAAAAAGGAGAGATCCTTTTTATGCACCGTGATATCGTGTTAATTTTTTCTGCGGTGTTATGACAGGATAAATCGCGCGTCTACAGCATTTTTAAGGTGAATTCATATTTTCACGCACAGATCAGTATTTCCATGCATCTTTCTTCTTTTCTGTCACTAAGAATTGTAACTATCAAGAGTGAGATGCATCATTGCGCGTTACCGGACGACCGGACTTCTCGCTCCAGCATATGGTGCCTTTACTTGACAAAACGGGATAGATATACACGTAATCGCTGATATGTGCGTGAAAATGTGATCCCACCTTTACGTTCGAGTTACGATGCAATAAAATCGCACCGCGGCGCGACGCGTTTTGTGTCTGTAGATGACGATAAACATTTAAGTGCTTAAGTGTATCTTTTTGACACATTTTTTTTTTATGTTTCGTTGTATTTTTGTTACTTAGTTAAGCTTAAGCACTAAACACCTAAATAAGAATTACTTTTTTTTTTAATTTTCACTGTACGTCGTATTTTTAAAATTCGGTAAATTTTACAATTTCATGTTGTTTGGAAATAAATGCGTTAAAATATATTAAACTGTTATTTTATTTTTTAAGCTTTTCTCAAAATTTGAAGAGGGTATTTTCCGAATCTTCACATCTAATTTAAAAAATTGTGTACTGTTGTAGGGCACGATTGGTGCCCTGAAACAGCGACACGGATCGCTATAGACCACGAAGGAGATGGCGCTGTTTGTAGAAAAAACTTAGCATGACAAGTTAGCACAGCACAACTTAACGTTTATAAGTCGAGAGGTCCCTCAAACGCTGTAGTCGTGAAACGCACGAGCGATTCGCGTGTTGTGTCACTAGTCTGTTTTCGGCACACAATTTTTATTCTTCCATTTTCTTCTAGTTTTTTTTAGCTTATTTTGTAACTTTTTATTTTCTCATAACTTTTTATTTGCTACTTAATTTTGGTACCATTTCTTTTCTAACACTTACTTTTTTTAGGTTACTCTTTGTGCCGCTAAGTGGCGCCCAACTGGGCCAAATCTTGTGGAAACATTGGATTACACAAGATTTGGCACACACTACTGACGATTAGCGAGCAATGAAAGCAATTAGAGTTCTCGTTGACTGCGTGGACATTCGGCGATCAACTATAATTTAACCATTGTATCTTTTTTACTGACACAGAACTACATTTATTGTACGTTTATTTAGCGAGAAACTAGTCGGTTGCTCTTGTCTTCCTCGTCGGTATGGTTTTGGCCAAATAAAAAATCAATTTGAGATAAAAAGATGTTTTTTTATTTCATTACTATACTTAAAATCACGTAGCCGCCGTGTTACCAAGCACATGTCCATGCTGCCTCTTCAAATGCTTTCTCCAAGAGTCTTTAGACTTAAATTTAGCATCGCAGTCACTACAGCAGAACGACCTCACATCCTCATGAGTTTTCTCGTGTCTTCTCTTATCACAGGACGTAAAAAACCTCATTTCACACTTGCTACAAGGATAATTTCGTTCCTTAAGATGAACGGACCGAAAATGAGATTTTAAAGACAATTGTGACGCAAAATTCTTTCCACACACTACACAAATAGATGCAGCTGGTTTTTTAGCATTGTGGTCTTGTATTTTGTGGGCTTCTAATTTGTAAGTGTATTTAAAAGTCTTATTACATAAATTACAATATCGTTTCGTGGATGTAATACCATGTACTTGTCTTAAATGTTTAGTTTTGGCGGTAACTGTCATAAAAATGGCGGGACATCTCGGACATTTTTTTTCTTTATGTTGTGCTTGAACATGGGTCCTTAGGCCTATTCGGTTTATGAAAGATACACCACATTTGTCGCAAACATTGTTCTTAAAATGTGTGTTCATGTGACATGATAATCGTAAATAAGTGTTGAATTTTACTTCGCATAAAGCGCATTGGTGGCCATTTTGCAATTTGTATGGCACTAGATAATGCCCTGTTCCATGGAACAAAATTTCGTGTTGCTTTTTTAGGTGATCCATCAGAATTTGTAAGTCGGTGCAGTTTAGGGAGCATATATTGCATTTTAAATCTGAAATATCTGCGTTTTTGCATGAGAGGCCCCTTAGTCGTTTTATTCCTGTCAACATTGGATTCTTGTGAGTAAGTGAGTGTTCCTTTAACTGATTAAATTCTGGAAATGTCAATAGACAGTAATTACAACCGAATTTATTTCGAAGAGAACGGAAGAGGCATATATTGGAATTTTGAACGAGTTTCAGTGTATTTTCGCTTTTACATTTTAAATCTAAATCTGTCTGTGACATTTCTTGTCGCTTAGATTCCGGTTTGCTCACTTTATGCTTGTTTTGCTTCGCTGGAAAATAAATAAATTTTCTCATTTACATGTATAACTTGGCAACACATTTGATAAATATTTTGTGACATGGCAACATTTATCTTGCCCATCGGCACTTTTCTTTTCTAGAGTTATCCTTAAATACTAGCTCTAACAGAATGAACTGAGGGCTCCAGGGATTAACAATCTTCAATATAATCAATATCAAGTGTAGTGTACCAGTTAAAAATAGATGGACAAGACATTTTCGAATTATCCGTAATAGGTTGACAGTTGATATTTTCACAGAATGTGGATTGGTGTTAAATTAAAAATTAAAGGGGGCTCCCCTACTACGATAGTACAGACCACATCATGCGCGAGTCTGACGCGCACTTGGCCGGTTTTCTTTTTTTCATGTATTTACACCGATTACTTCTTGATGACTGACCGATTTACGAGATTCTTTTTTCATTTGGTAGAGGAAGCCTGTGCGATGGTCCCATATACATTTAATAAACCGGGCTTTAGCAGTTCATCACAAGAATTTGTGTGAAAAAATATCAGTAACGTAACAGTTACTAATATTATAAAAGTAACAGTTACTAATATTATACAACATTATTTTTAGTATATGCGAAACCTGAATATAGTTTGTTCAGAATAAGTACCTGAATCGATTCCAATAATTTTTAACCCATGTTATATTTTGTCCCAAAATATTTCAAAAAAGTTACAAGTTGGATACCGAGCGACATTAAGTACCTATCGCAATAATTTAGGTACCTACTGCCAAATTATTATTATCAATGAGCTCAAGACGACGCTGGAGGCGCGCGCGCGGGTGCGCTGCGTGGTGACAACATTTTTGTGCGGACAACCATGTAACAGAACAAGCTTATAACTTTGTGATTTTTTAAAATACAGATTTGAAAATTTGTACATAGATTATTTACATAAAAATACTAGACACGTGTTTCAGGTTTCGCATATACTAAAACTAATGTAGTATAAAGTAACTGTTACCTTTTCACGCCATCATCTTTCATTTTTTTTTTTCACACAAATTTTTGGGATAAACTGCTAAAGCACAGTTAATTAAATTTATATGGGACCACCGCACGGGCTTCCTCTTCTTCTTCTCAACAGTTACTATTGTATTATAATATTAAATCTGGATATTATGAATTGACTTTGAATTGAGAGCAGCGGTGGCCAAGTGGTGGAGGCCCCGACTTACGAGCAGTAAGTCGTGGGTTCGAACCCAGCCAGGCGCATTACTTTGTGTAATTTATTTCATCACCACTGCTCTCAAAACGGTGAAGGAAAACATCGTTAGGAAACCGGCATGTCCTAGAACCAAAAATTTGAAGTCATGTGACATCTACCAACCCGCACTGGGCCCGCGTGGTGGATTATAGTCCATTCCCTCTCATAGAGAGGAGGCCTACGTCCCAGCAGTGGGAACATTAATAGGCTGATTATGTTATGTTATTATGAATTATCAACAATAAACAAAGCGTTTCATACCTGTGCTAGCATTAACTATCACAGACTTCCTTGAAACTATTCTTTTTCTAGCATTCTTTGTCTTTTTAGCCATATCACTGACTTCTTCATTTGTTTTAACAGTACTAACGTTATCAGCACTTTTATTTAGTATTTCATCAAGAATACTTAAGTTTTGAACTTCATTGTTTTGTTTGGAATCAAGTGTACTTGAGTTTCGACGTTCATCTTCTTCAATGCCACGATGTGTAATTGGATTTTCATCTTTTTGCTTGGCCCCAAGTTTACTTGGATTTTTCACATTACTCTTGTCTTTGTTACCAAGTGTACATCTAGGGATTTTAACTTTTTGTGTGGCACTAAGAGTACTTGAGTTTTTGACGTTTTCTTTGGCACCAAGTATACTTAAATCTTTGTTAGTACTAGTACTCCTATTTCGTCCAATTTCTTTATTATACGGTTTTATTTTCTTATGCTTAGTTATAGTTTTATGCTGTGTTTTGCCTGTTGAATTCAATGCTATGAAGATGAGTTGTCCTGTAAACATAATTTTGATTATAAACTTCTGCATTCCTCTCTTAGGAGTACTGGGTACTGAATAGACAGATGAATGCAACCTCATTTCACATGATCAGTTAAAAGTATATCATCATTCTCTTGCCCTCATCCCAATTCATTTGGGGTCGGCGCGGTTCTTCGATACTTCTCTATTACTCGTCATCTCATCAGACACTTCCTTTCTTGCCATATCATCCTTTACACAGTTTATCCATCGTTTCTTTGGTCTTCCTCTACTCTTATACCCATCCACATTCATACTCAAAACTTTCCTTACGACGTTTTCCTCATTCCTCCGCATCACATGCCCATACCACGATAACCGATTACCACACTTTTCAGTCACCGGCGCCACTTCCAGACTTCCTTTTCAGTACCTGCTCATTTCTTATTTAATCCATTCGCGTAACACCGCACGTCCTCCTTAGCATTCTCATTTCGGCCACATGCAAATGCTTTTCATTAATTACTTTTGTGTCCCAGGTACTATTAAGTACCTTAGTACTACTAAGTAATAGAGGACTGCTATACAGCAGAGATGAGAATGTTGAGATGGATGTGTGGAGTGACAAGAATGGATAAAGTCAGGAATGAGTACATTAGAGGAAGTTTGAAAGAGGCGCCTGTTACAGAAAAATTGAAAGGAAGTCGGTTTAGTATGGACATGTAATGAAGAGAGATGAAACGCATGTGACTAAAAGAGTGATGGACATGAATGTTGATGGGTGAGGAAGGCCAAAGAAAAGATGGATGGATTGTGTGAGGAATGATATGAAAGAGAAAGGAGTAAATGATGCCGTGACGTCTAACAGGGGAGAATGGAAGAAGAAAACGTATTGCGCCGACCCCAAGTAGAATGGGACAAAGGCAGGAAGATAATGATGATGAGAGGGCTGTTATAAAAGTTGGTCATAAAGGATTTTGAACTTTATCATATATGTCACTGAGTTTGTTTGCAAAACAGGATAATTACTTTAGTTTAAGACAAATGTGAAGTGGATAAATATAAGCTTGTGTATTACCTTTCTGGGACCCATTCTCAGCAAAATTTTCCCATAAAAAATCTTTATCACTGATATTATCGTCAAAGTCATCGAAATAATCAGTATCTTCCAAATGTTCTGTCTTTGTATCTGTAAAAAAAAAAGTTTTTTTTTTTTTCAATAGCTGGCAAAATAAAAAGTTGTAGCTGCACTTAACATAGTATCCCTGAAGGGTTAGGTAGAGGTGTACTTAATTGTACCCGGCCAGTGACGTGTCTAGGGGACAACAATACGGCAAGCCTATGAGACTCTAGGATCATGAGTAAGTAGTAGGTTATAGGGGCAAGCTAATCATGTAGGCTTGTATAAAAATACTGCCACTAAGTTCCCCCACATTTCGCTAGAGGACCCATGTAATAGAGGGAAAGTCTATTACCATCAACCGGCAACAAATCCAGAATACTTGCTTCTGAAAATTCCTAATGGATACCCGATGACACCTTGCCTGAACCTAGGACCTCATGCTGAGCCGTTGAACTTGTAACCCCTAGACCAACAGGGTAAACTGCTCTATGTGGGGCCATAGGGTTGAATCTCGTCTATCAGCATGGAATTGCACTTTTCCATGCTTCTATCCATATATATAGCTCACAGAATAAGTAAGCTGAAGTGGCAAAGGGCTGTTTATATTAGCCGTAGAACCGATGACCGGTGCTTGAGTGGAGACCGCAAATCGTCAAGTAAGATGGGACACCCTCACTCTCGGTGGAGTGACGATCTTCGCAAGGTGGCTGGTAGCAACTGGATGAGAGTTGCTGAGAATCGAGTTGAGTGGTGTTGGACTGCTGTAGGCTGATGATGATGCTTCTATACTTTTCTGTGGCTCCGAAATTTGCTAGAGCGAGAAACAGGGTGCTGCTGATCACACCATTGATGAGGCTCAACCCTTAAAGTTATTTTTCCAAAACCTTTTAGTTGGTTACTTATTTATTAGCTCAGCCGCACACAGCTGGGACACAGGCATATCCATAAGGGAGTGTTTGGGTTGAAATCTATTGTGCGGTACTAATGTGAATTGGTAGATGTCACATGATTTCGAATTTTTTCTCTAGGACATCCTGGTTTCCTGTACAGGTAGATTGTTATTTTTTATTTAATTTGACGAATCTTCCTTACCTATGTCTGTAACATTATTATCCCAGCTAAACTTGTTTTTTAAAGTTTCTTGAACATCCAGGACTCTTTTCTTGAAGGCTGCAGCATCCCGAAGCTTTGAGACGCACTCTTCGCATATTAGACATCTTTCGGCATCATCATTTATTATCTGAACGCAAAAAAGAAAAAAAAATGTTTATTATACCTGAAATGTTTTATGGCTTTGATTTTCAATCCAAAAACATTTTGTACTTAGTGTTAAAACATTTAAAAAAAAAACATAATTTTAGGCATTACTTGGAGTCATACACACAATAACATGTTAAATTAATGAACTCACAGTTAAATTAAAAATATTCAGCAACATTTCCAAGTAATTTTCAGTTTTATTCCCGATATAATATGTGTTAGTCATGTCTTTATAACATACTTCTGATAAACAACATCTGCACAAATGTTTCTCTTTCATGGTTTTAGATAATTTTTAGTTTTTATTTCTTGTAATAATTAAAATGGGAAGATTAAATGCGTACTTGTCAATATTTGTTTATTTTTATTATGGTTAATTGCGTTCCGATTTGTTAATGCTCCAGTATAAGAATTTGCAGCATAGAAAAGAGATGCCATATGCAAATCCTTACTTAGTGTGACAGAGATAATAGAAACTGGAGATGCGTAATGAGAAAGGCAATAAGATTGACAGCTGTTGGAGACTTATTTAAATTCGTTCAAAAACTATACTTAAATTAATTATAGCAGCTCTACCACAAGAGATAAACAAAGACTTCTTTTGAGTATCTCTGATCTTATTCAAGATGAAAACACTGACAAAAACAAAGTGTGAGCTACGTTATGACTTGCTCAGCCTTACTATTGCCACTGCCAGAATATTTTGTTAAATACAAAAAACTTTTGACATGTTATGGCTACACTACATCACGGTATCTGTCAAAGTGTGAATTGTAAGTCGTAATCGTTGAAAAGGGCATAAATTGTTGATTTCTAAATTAAAACAACAATAAAACTTGCTTTTTATCGCCTTTCCAATGTTAACTCTACTCTGTGTAGTGTAAATTCCGTCGGAAGCTACAGAACATAGTCAAAAATGGCTACAAAAAAAGGCAAAGGTCCAACATTTGATTCAGGCCTATGTCGATGTTGCGGAAATACCAAAAAGTGTCGTGTTTTAAACATAGAGTATGAGAGTTTGGGACAGAAAGAGGTTTATTCAGATATGATAATGGATTGCTTCAGTTTACTGGTAAGATTTCTACATCTTTAGCTATACATTCTATGCGACTAGGCAATCGTTTCTTGTCGGGTAATTAATTCTTTTCGAATGTAGCTCCAGTGTTGATTTAAACTGGTTTCATCACTTGTAACCACTGTCTGTCATTAAAAGCTAGAGCCAGCTCCAAGTCCAAGGCCAAGTCTTTCATGTATGTGCCAGAAAAATTATGTTTAATTTGAGTTTTTACTCACAAACTACCCAACAAAATAAATTCACTACTATACTAACATACACAGTACAATAAATAATGAAAATAAAACACATGACATCAAGCCTGTAGTCCCCAAAGGGTTAGATAGAGGTGTACCTAATTGTAGTTATGTTTTTAGTACTATGTAAGTAACAGAAAGAATAGAAAAAAAGTTGTTTTTTTCTTTTGCACAGGACAAAGTAAAATTATTAAATTAACAATAAAACAAAATTACGATATTATATTACAATAGTTGTATCAGCCCATGGCTTAATTGCCAAGAGCCTCGACCAATACCTGAGGAGGCTCTGGTTAGGCAGCTGGATCAAGGGCTTGATTCAGAAAGCGGTACTCCTAGACACGGCTCGTATTGTTAGGAGGTTCCTCTCTCTGGAGCCCTGACCGCCGGTAACTTGGACCCTGTTCCCGATACCGGTGGGCTACAACTTTTATATGGTTTTTGTTAAGAAATATTTAAAAATGTAATTAGTGTGTAGGAAAATAAATAAAGGAAACAAAATTATATAAAAAGTAAACATAAGATATAACTAAAATTGGTCCTGTAGGGACACACACATATCCAGACACCATGGCTGCCACTGAGAAATAAAGAAAATAAAATTAAAATTGTGTCCATAGAAAGAAAGAAAGAAAGAAAATATATTTATTTGCCGCAGGTACATGACATGCATCAGACAAAATTACAAAAAAAAAAAAAAATAACAAAACACAAATAAATACAACAGGACGGTACAAAAAAGAAAAAAATTAACAGCTTGCATGTTGTGACTGCGACAAGCAGGTTAGCACTCAGCATGATGCTGTGCTATGGGGGGCCCACAACACAACGCTGGTCATAGAGCTCCTGGCCTGCTGTTCTCTATAAAGATTACATTTATAAACTGACTGTAACTTTTTGTCAACTAACTCCTTGATAATTCGAAAGTGCCTATAAATGGTTACACTGAAAACTAGAAGTATGAATATGGATAAAGCACATGGAGTACCTACCTAAGTCAGAATCATAGCAATTAAGATCCAATAGTTTCTGCAAAATATCAATGCATTTATCTTCTTTTTGTGTGGATTAAATTCAAATTTTACCTGCACATCTATAGCATTGACTTCGTTTAAATCCTGAAAGATGCAGCTGATTGTGCAGGATAGGCAGGAAAAGAAAAAAAAAATGTTTATGTTACTAGCCAAACCCGATTTCAGGTCAGACTAGTTTGTATGTTTATTTTTGTCTGTGTGTCTGTTTGTTCCGGTTAATCTCCGAAACGGCTGGACCAATTTTTACTGCCAGATAGCTGATGTTATAAGGAGTAACTAAGGCTACTTTTATTTTTGAAAAAGAATTAGGGTTCAGGGCAAAAAAATTAAAACCCTTGAAATTGTTAACAAAATTCGATTCAAATAGGGATGTAATATTTTTATAATAATTTCAAAACAGAGAGATTTCGAAAGAGAAAAGAGGCCTTTGCCCAGCAGTGGGACACAATATAGCAGTGGAAAAAAAAAATCACATGGACGAAGGTCGCCGGACACAGCTAGTTTATAATAATTTTGATATCTCTCCCACTTCTTAGCTATCCCACCTAGATGGCGTACCATCAGAGCGGCTGATATGTGCCACGTGCGTCACTCGGATACGAGACGCGCTCAGTTTCAGGCGCCAAGTGTTGCGGTGTGAGGAGGCCTTCTTGAAGATGAAGATTTTTGATGCTAAGAGTGATGGTTAGTAATTTAATTTTTAATTTGTAAAAAAAGATTTTTAGTACTTCTATATTGTTTATAAAAGGTTTTTCTCTGGGCTGTGTCGTTAGATGTTATTTATTCTGTGCTTAAAATATTTTTTTTTTTTGTTTTTTACTTTTTGTCTCGAATCGAGCGGTACAAATGTCAACACGAGACACCGCTAACCATGCACCCAAACCCACTAGTGACTGAACTGTTAAACCAGACAGCGGTGGTAAAAAGGCTGAAGAGGAACCACCTTCTTGATATAAGTGGAACCTGCTCCACCTCAACGCCATGTAAACTGCAACAAATTCGCTCACGGTCCGACGACCGATTGCAAATGGAAGGGGAAAAAAAAAACTGTTTGAACCAAATGTGTTAAAACAAAAGCCCGCGAAATTTAAATTTTCTTTTGTTTTTTTTTTGCAATTTGCAGCAGGTCATTGTTAGGTTGTATGTTGATTAAGATATGATTCGCGACCGTGACAAATATGGCTTTACAGAGTTATAGTCATTAAAATCATGAATACAACCCTCTAAATTCATTAAATCCCATTTAATATCTGTTTTGACATAGCACCAGTAGACATTAGCATAGAACCAGTTGTATACAATATCCAGTACCTATTTCATAAGGAATCACCTAGGTTCCCATCTGTATTTTCTTTTTTTTTTATGACGCACGGAGGTAACTCGGTATATAATGGGTGGTCACCCATCCACGGACCAATCTAGCCAAGCGCAGTTTAACCTGCAGATCGACCCTAGCAGCTGTTATTAGTTAGCTTGTGTAGCTCTAACTCATGTACGAAACATTACACTGCGCTCCAAAACGCAAATCGTTCACGTGGCTCAAAAGGCTGCCCAACTTAAATGGGAATGGGCAGGACATGTCTATCGCATGCCGAACGAACTGTGGGCCCGTAAAGCTCAGGATTGGTGCCCTGAAATAGTGACACGGCATCGCGGCAGACCACGATGGCGGGACGAACTGGATGTCTTCCTTGAGAATTGGAAAGAAGTAGCACAGAAACTTGACCTTTGGAAGGAGTGGAGGGAGGCCTTTGCCCAGCAGTGGGACTATATGGGCTAGCTATAATAATAATATAATAGCGCTAACTAAACCTATGTATATTCTTTTTTCCAGAGACAAAAATGGAAAGTGAGTGGAACTCCAAAGTAAACACTATAATTGTGAAGGTTGAACCAGATACCACAGGGCCGCAATCACAGAGTAGTGATGATGATGATGATGATTATAACTGTGCAGACGCTCTAGCTGACGCACCAGGTAAGGAACTATTTAATACAAGGTGTAAACGGACCCTCCACGAAGCCGTCAACCAAGCAGTCTGTACATCAAACTTAGTAACTCTCTGCAAAAATTATTGCTGGGAAACGTCTTTTTTTTTGGGTTGCATAATCACGTTACGGTAGGACTCAATGTAACGCACTCAAAACATTGTGCTGGTGGATGCATTGAAAGTCGGACTTCGTGGAGGTTTTTAAAGTAAAAATCTTACATAAAAAAATGTAAGTATTTAAAAAAAAAAACTTGTGAAAATGTTGGAACTTTGACCCACCAATATCTCCGTAACTAGAAGGTAAACAAATGATCACAACGACGGGGAGAACAAGTGCCTTTCGGCATCATTAAGGGTTTTGTTACACCCATTAGACTAATTGTAAAGACACTATACACAATGACGGGTATTTGCCGCCCAAATATCTTCGGGTAAGATAGCCATGTTCATTCAAAAATACAATATTCTCCTTTTGTGATGAAGTTTAACCTTTTGAACGCCAGATCATAAAGGCACACGCGTGTCCTCCACGCCAAGCCCCCTCACCGCCAATACCTACAAAAAGAATAGAGATTCCAAAACTATTTGTTTATTTCGTGTTATAGTGCACCGCACAGTTTTTGACACATATTTGTGTCGTTGGCGTACAGGGCACGCGCTTGCTTGTCACGTATATGTGACAATGGCGTAAAGCCCGAATCTTTTCAGCCAGCAACTTCAATCCATAAATTTTCTAACCTCATTTCAGATGACGACCTCAAACCAGACAAAATGGGGGAGGATCCTGACGACTTACCTCTCACACACCACGCGACTCAGAAGAAGGAAGATACTATTGATACTAGTTTACTAATGAATATCCCGGTTATAGAGCCTGTCAAAAAAGAAGAGAAACCTGCGCCTGCGCCGAAGCTGGCGCTCCCACCGGTGGCTAAGCCAAGTAAGTGGGTCTTATTTTGGAAGGATACGAGTATCTCGCACATTTCCAGCTTTTTTTAAAAATACAATAAGTTTAAAAAAACCTGCCCAATCTGGACATAAGAAACATAAAATATTCATGAAAGTAAAAATATTAATGAATTGTAAATGATTTTTGTCCTAAATTACCACGGTTTCCCCAAATTCTAACTAACTTTTAAAACGTGACAACACCATCTTCGGCATAAGTATTTTCGATCGTCAATTGTATTTTTTTGATGTCACTACCCTAGAAGCGACCGCTCGCGCCCTTGTGTTACCATATAAGTTTTCTCATTTTAATACATTTAATTTTTTGCAACTCTAGCTAACGACCCAAGAGCTAGACTGACCCGACACTATACCGAAGACATTCCGGATGTCAGCCTGTACGAGATTAGGATGGCTCTTAAACAGCTTAAAAACAACAAGGCACCGGGTGATGACGGAATTACGGCCGAACTCCTGAAGGCGGGTGGAAAACCGGTACTTAGGGCCCTTCAGAAGCTGTTTAATTCCGTCATACTCGAGGGGAAAACGCCGCAGGCATGGTGCAGGGGTGTGGTGCTCTTCTTCAAAAAGGGCGACAATGCCCGGCTGAAGAACTATAGGCCCATCTCACTTCTAAGCCATGTCTACAAGTTGTTCTCAAGAGTCATCACGAATCGTCTCGCGCGCAGGTTTGACGATTTTCAGCCTCCCGAACAAGCCGGATTCCGAAAAGGCTTTAGCACCGTAGACCACATACATACGCTGCGGCAGGTTATACAGAAGACCGAAGAGTATAACCTGCCTCTCTGCTTAGCGTTTGTGAACTACGAGAAAGCCTTCGATTCGATCGAGACTTGGGCTGTACTGCAGTCTCTCCAACGGTGCCAAATCGACTATCGGTACATCGAGGTGCTAAAGTGTTTGTACAAAAACGCCACCATGTCAGTCCGACTTCAGGACCAGACCTCGGAACCTATCCTTCTACAGCGAGGTGTGAGACAGGGAGACGTCATATCTCCGAAACTGTTCACCGCTGCACTGGAGGATATCTTCAAGGTTCTGGACTGGAGAGGGCTAGGCATCAACGTCAATGGCGAGTACATCTCTCACCTTCGATTTGCCGACGATATAGTGGTCATGGCTGAGACCATGGAGAACCTCAGTACAATGCTCGATGACCTTAGTAGAGCTTCCGAAAGAGTGGGTCTTAAAATGAACATGGACAAAACCAAAATCATGTTGAATGCCCTTGTAACACCCACTCCTATCAAGATCGGAGACTCTACATTCGAAGTTGTAGACGATTATGTCTACCTGGGACAAACGATCCAGTTAGGTAGGTCTAACTTCGAGAAAGAGGTTAATCGTCGAATCCGACTCGGCTGGGCAGCGTTCGGGAGGTTGCGTGGTATCTTCTCGTCCAACTTACCGCAGTGTCTCAAGACGAAAGTCTATGACCAGTGTGTGTTGCCAGTGATTACATACGGGACCGAAACGTGGTCGCTCACAATGGGCCTTATCAGAAGGCTTAAAGTCACCCAAAGGGCAATGGAGAGGGCTATGCTCGGAGTTTCCTTGCGTGATCAAATCAGAAATGAGGACATCCGCAAGAGAACCAAGGTAACCGACGTAGCCCGAAGAATAGCCAAACTGAAGTGGCAGTGGGCAGGGCACATTGCTCGCAGAATGGATGGCCGATGGGGCCGAAAAGTTCTGGAGTGGCGACCGCGAACCGGAAGACGCTGCGTTGGAAGGCCTCCCACTAGGTGGACCGATGACCTGGTGAAGGCTGCAGGGATCCGCTGGATGCGAGTCGCACGGGACCGGTCAATGTGGCGACACTTGGGGGAGGCCTATGTCCAGCAGTGGACGTCTTTCGGCTGAAATGATGAATGATGATGATGACATTTAATTTAATTTTCATTGGGGTATTTTTTTTGCTTGTTCTCCAAAAAGGATTACATAAATAGAGTCTAATACCCTCACGGATTGGAGAGGTTTTTTTAACACATTAAATACACCGTCGTACAGTCAGCAACAGAAGGCTTCGTATTGTAATGAATACCATAAATTCGTGATTGCCAGCGCGCTTGCGTACGGGACGTTCAACAGTATCATACGCGCAAAACTGTAATCTCATTGTATTCACTTAAAGTAGCTGTTCCTGATCAGAGGCAATGCCATTAACGTGCGTATGTGTGCATTGCAGTAGGTATACAGAAAGAATCCCGAGTGTCTCGAGGGTATGATCACCCGGCACATGGCTTATACGCGTATCCAACTTAGAGATGAAACGGATAGAAATTTGGCCGGATACCGGATATTTGGCAAGCTTCGAGGGCGGATGGCCGGATATTTGGCAAGCTTCGAGGCCGGATGGCCGGATATTTGGCAAGCTTCGAGGCCGGATGGCCGGATATTTGGCAAGCTTCGAGGCCGGATGGCCGGATATTTGGCAAGCTTCGAGGCCGGATGGCCGTATATTCGGCCCTATGTCGCGTTACATGTTGTGACGAATTTGATTTGAGTTAACGCTGCCACACACGAGCGTTGTTAATGAAGCCAAACGGAGTCGCTTTACCATCAAATGCTGAAATTTTAGTATTTATTCACCATAATTTACCACTTCTTAATTTTGAGTACCAATTTATTATCAATAATAATATGTTTGCATTTTTTATTATAAATACATGGTGTTTATAAGCTACGGTGGCATGATTTACCTTGTGTTAATGAGAAATTATTGATTTCTTTTCATATTCCGGATAGTGGGTTACTATCTGGTATCTGACCGGATAGTAATAATTGACCGGATAGACCGGGTAACGGATAGTTACCGGATATCCGTTTCACCTCTAATCCAACTAAACTTAACGTGAATTTGAACGCGCTCGAAGCGTACGTTTTCAACAGAACAACAGTACCATAAAAGACATACGACCTTACACACATATACTGTTTAACAGGCCCGAAGGCGCCTAAGAAGCCGATTCCTGCCGGCTTCCCTTCGGGAGCTTGGCACTCTACGGTTTATTGTCATACTGACGTATGTCCCCGCCAAGAAACACCAATTAATTTAAATTTTTCTTTTGCCCACAGAACTATCGATGTCAAAAGTACAGCAACTAATGCGAGAAAGAGACACAACATATATGACGGAGACGAACATATTGACAATAGTAGAATATTCCTTCGTTTGTCCTTTTAAATGTAGACATAATCATCTCCTCTGTTACTATTGCGGGGAACTTTACGCTGATCCAGCTTTACTAAGACATCATACCGTTGAATACCATCACCCAAAAAAATTCAAAGTGACCGAGCACAAGAAAATGGTCAAAATTGATTTAACAAGAATAGATTGCAGGCTGTGTGGTGCAAAAATCAATGATTTGGATGAATTTAAAAGACATATTTCTAATGTACATAAGAAGAAGTATTATTTTAATTATAAAGATTCGGTTTTACCGTTCAGGTTGACTCGGAATGAGTTGAAGTGTGCGATATGTGATGTTTTGTTTCCATATTTTCATGCGTTGAATAAGCATATGAATGAGCATTTCAGTAATTATGTTTGCGAGACTTGTGGATTGGGTGAGTTTTCTTTGTTTAATTTTATTTATAATTTTGTAAATAACTTTTTTTCTATAAAAAAAAATTAAACTACATTTTTATAAAAAAACAATTAGGATTTTTTTTTTTTTTATAAAAAATCAAACTTTTTTATAAAAAAAAAAAGCTTTTATTAAAATGAAAATTAGGTTTATCTATCAACATTCACCAATCCACTCTGGACCCGTATTATAGCCCAATCCCTCTCACGGAGAGGAGGGCCGTGTCCCAGCAGTGGGAATACTATAGGCTACCTAATTATGTAAAGCAATTCTTTTTTGAGGAGCTCATCATCTGCCTAGTCTTAATAACAGGCGCAGCCCGAAAGTCTTACCAAGGGGTATCGTATTACCCAGTAATAACTGGTTGTGGAGGTCAGATAGGCAGTCGCTCCATGTAAAATACTGGTAGCTGCATCCGGTTAGAGTGGAAGCCGACCCCAATATAGTTGGGAAAAGGCTAGGCTGATGATGTAAAGCAATCCTTTTTATCCGACATTAAAAAAAAGACGTTGTTGTAGTGGTCGCAACTTCGACTGCTGAGCATGAGGTCCTGGGTTCGATTTCCGGGTCGGGCAAAGTGTTATTGGGTTTGTCCATCAGGAATTTTTCAATAGTACCCACGGAGTCTGGATTTGCGACCGGTTGATGGCAATAAACCCGCCCCCTATTACATTTGACTTAAACATAACTGGCGAAATGTGGGTGTACTATTAGGTACACCTCTGCCTAACCCTTCGGGGGATACTACCTTATGTTTCTCGTCTCAACTCCGGCATTTCTCCACCAAATTGAACGATTCTTCTCTTACCAAAATTATCGTTCACAGGCTTCGTAGACAAAGGCCGTTTCATGATGCACCAGCAACGCCACGAAGAAGGCGACTTCCCTTGTCCTGACTGCGGAAAGGTCTTCAAGGCGCAGTACAATCGGGACTTGCATGTGGACCGCGTGCATCGCAAGAAGGGCCGCGTCTACTGCCCCAAGTGCGACGTCAAGCTCATGTCTTACCCGCAGAAATTGAAGCATTTGGTTGAGGTAAGTTATTTTAGTCATCATCATCTCCCTGGCCTTATCCCATCCTATTTGTGGTCAGCGCAACGCGTTTTCTTCTTCCATTCTCCCGTCAACCGTCACAAAATCATTTACACCTTTTTCTTTCATCTCATTCCTCACACAATCCATCCATCTGTGTAAAGGATGATATGGCTAGAAAGGAGGTGTCTGATGAGATGATGAGTAATAGAGAAGTATGGAAGAAGAAGACATGCTGGGCTGACCGCAAATGAATTGGGATAAGAGCAAGAGAATGATGATCATAACTACCTAAGCTTAGCAGCTTTCTGGGAAACATCTGTGATTTTTCGCGCGCAGTTCCTTTGCAAGGTGTACGTTCCGAAAGTCGAACCCCAAGATCATTTGCTCCATAGTTCGCCAGCATACTTCGAGCATTTTCAATATGATTCTACCTAGCCTTTTTCTCCAACTATGTTGGTGTCGGCTTCCAGTCTAACCGGATGCAGCTGAATACCAGTACTTTACATGGAGCGACTGCCTATCTGACTTCCACAACCCAGTTAGTATTGGGTAATAAGATACCGCTTAGTAAGACTTTCGGGCCACTGACTACCTGTAACGACTGTCAAAGATCTACAAATGACAGCCGGGACCAACGGCTTAACGTGCTTTCCGAGGCACGGAGCAAACTCGGTATGTAATGGGTGGTCCTCCATCTACGGACCAACCTAAGCAAGCGCGGCTTAGCCTGAAGATCGACCCGAGCGGCTGTTATTATTTAGCCACGAGCTCCTTGAGCATTTTCAGTATACTTCTCATAATTCTTCATCAACATTCTCCTGCCCTTATCCCAATTTTTTTGGGGTCGGCGCAGCATGTCTTCCTCCTCCATACTTCTCTATCACTCGTCATTTCAGCAGTCACCTCCTTTCTAGCCATATCATCGTTCACACAGTCCATCCATCGTTTCTTTGGTCTTCCTCTACTCTTATAGCCATCCACATTCATACTCAACATTTTCGTCACTACATTTTACACTTCTCATTATTAATTGATATATTATTTTGTTCCCAGGTACATGGTGAAGAGCCTTTAAGTTTCCCCTGCACGATGTGCGAGCGAATATTCGACACTAGGAGAACGCTCACCATACATAGGCGGAAAGACCATCTGAAAGACTTCAGGTATAAAACAATCATCAAAATTGATACACTAGCTTTTAAAAAGACCTCATGCTGAGCAGTAGAGCTTGGGACCGCAAGCCCAACCAAGATCTTTAACTTGTAGCGGCACAACAAAGAGTACTACAGCAACATAGAACGAAATGTACTACAGCGCCATCTATGACACACACAAAAAAAGTCGGTGACTTTGTTTATTTCATCGATTTTTTTGTCTTTTTTAGTTATTTTAGAGTTTTTAGTGAATTTTTTGGAAGTCGATTTTTTTTGCAAAATTTTTTTTTCTTTCCCTTTGAAATCCTTTTTTCTCTAATCCCCAGGTACGAATGCCAATGCTGCGGTCAAAAGTTCTTCACAAGATTCGCTCTCAACAACCATATGCCCACGCACACAGGGGAACGCAACTTTAAATGTAAAGTGTGCGAAAAAAGCTACCCCAGACTAAAGACTTTAAAAGACCATATGCGAATACATACAAATGATCGGAGGTACAGATGTCATGTGTGTGGACAGGCCTTTATACAGAATTGTAGTCTGAAAGGGCATATGAAGAGCCAGCATCCAGAGTATGAGATGAGAATGTAAACCGCGATGATTCCGTTTGTTTATTTCATAACACAACATCACGCCTGTAATCCCCGATGGGTTAAACAGAGGTGTACAGTCATGAGCACCAATATGTATCTGCTAAGCAACTTTTTGGGATTTTCTTCTATAACCATAATCAGCCTATAATGTTGCCACTGCTGGGACACAGGCCTCCTCTCTATGAGAGGGAATGGGCTTTAATCCACCACGCGGGTTGGTAGATGTCACATGTCTTCGAATTTTTGGTTCTAGGACATGCCGGTTTCCTCACGATGTTTTCCTTCACCGTTTTAAGAGCAGTGGTGATGAAATAAATTACACAAAGTAATGCGCCTGCCTGGGTTCGAACCCACGACTTACTGTCCGTAAGTCAGGGCCGCCACCACTGGGCCACCGCTGCTCTCTCTTCTTCTATAGTACTGATTGTAATTTCAAGTTGTTACTGACATAGTATCTTGGTACCCATATTTTTTATGAATTTGGTTTTATCTCAACGTTCCAATGGTTATAACACGAGAGAATCGCATTTGAATTTAGGTAAGTGTATACATGTTGATGCTCGTGACTGTACACCCACATTTTGCCAGTTATGTAGTAGGGGACGAGCTCAATGCCATCAACCGGGCGTAGATTCAGTCTCAAACAAATTCCTGATGGAAAAACCCAATAACACTTTGTCCGACCTGGGAATCGAACCCAGGACCTCATGCTCAGCAGTCGCGCTTGCGACCACTGGACCAACGAGGCAGACAAATTTCATACAAATCACAAATATCTAAGTACATGTGCTTAGTTTTGCCGTGGGCTTATATCATCACGCTTGCTAAGTGTAAAAGTATTTTTAACCTTTTGAACGAAAGTGTCACATATATGTGACAAGCAAGCGCGTGCCCTGTTCATCAACGACACAAATATGTGACAAAAAATGCGGTGCACTATAACACGAAACAAACAATTAAATAGTTTTCGAATCCTTATTTTTTTTGTTGCTATTTGCGTTGAAATTGTGGCTTGGCGTGGAGGGCACGCGCGTGCGTTTATGTTCAGGAGGTTAAAAATTAGACATACTAAAAGTGGGGCCGGTGACTGAAAAGTTGTGTGGTAATCGGTTATCGTGGTATGACCATGTGATGCGGAGGAATGAGGAAAGTGTTGAGATGGCTATAAGAGTAGAGGAAGACCAAAGAAACGATGGGTGGACTGTGTGAAGGATGATATGGCAAGAAAGGAGGTGACTGCTGAGATGACGAGTAATAGAGAAGTATGGAAGAAGAAGATATGCTGCGCCGACCCCTAATAAATTGGGATAAGGGCAACTGACAAGAAAATGAAGATTTAAAAATTTGATAGATCTTTTTTGAAACACATTTCATGTTTTAAATCTTGAAAAAAAAAAAACTGTATGGTCATTTTAAAGCTTATTTATACCATGGTATAATAATATACTTAGCCTGGTATTCTCTTCCCGTGACAGCTGGGTCACGTGATGGCCAAAGAATACGTCATCAGTTGCGATGCGGTCGATGTGTCGCCGCGGTGTGTGATTGAATTACCCGAGCAAAATGCATTTTTTAACTTAACAAAGCAATTATGAACTAATAATTCAATATGTAAATTAATTTAAAACTAAATAGTTGAATCACACGAGATACTAAATAGTTAAGCTAGTTAGTAATTTATTTTGAATACCAGGCGAAGTATATTATTATACCATGATTTATATATGTTAATCAGTATTATATTTTGACATTTGTTATTAAACTATAAAAAGCTGCTGTGTAAAAATATTTCTGTATTATTAATAAAATGTATTATTAAATTACAATTTATATCCCCATATTATAAATGAAAAAGCAAATAGTGCTCTACATAATTAAATATTTATTTATTCGTTATTTAAGAATACGTTATATAATATCGTCGCAGTAGAGAAACTGTACATATTGTAAATACACATATAATAAATGTATTATTCTATTATTTAAGACTATGTAAATATAAACTATTTTAACACTATTATACATTGATTTGTCAATTAAACAATGTTTTTCTTTTCTTTGTCCTCAAATTTGACCTACACGCGTAGCATGACCACCGTAGAAACTGGTTTTATCGACGGAAGAATCGACAAAATGACAAGTCGTCAAAGAAATCTGACATTTTGTCGATTCGTCCGTCGACAAAACCCGTTTTTACGGTGGTCATGCTACGCGTGCTGGTATCCCATTATATCATTTGACGACGTTGAACGAGAGTGATCTGTGACATTTTTACCAATTTTTATAATAAGTCTTACATGCCACACTGATCTAAGTGCTCTCCAGCTAGGGCTGCGGGACTGTTCGAAAGAGATACCGCGGAACATGGATGGGTTTTAGTCAGTACAAGTCTGACACTCCCTTCCGCTCCGCCCAGAGCGGGGGGGTCATTTGATGATTTCCCATCCTAAAAATAAAAGAAAAATTAAATTAAATTAAAAAAAAACACAGAAGCTACAGAAAGCCACTTGCTACGATCCTTACATACCTACTACTTTCGCCTCGACCACGTTCATATGTACGTTTGGTCAAACACGCACGTCGCATGCGAGTACTATAGGCACCTGACCTAAGAATATCACCAATAAGGTCACTGTCTGTCCTTGAGTCATAAATAAGTCCAGCTACACGATAACAGACAAATGCTTGCACTGACTGGACAGGTCCACTCATATCTGTCTGGTTCTTACTTCAAATGACCATCTTAGACACTAATCTGCACAGTCCTCATATGTGTTGAACAAGATGTACAGTCTGGGCCTTAAAAGAGACTATGGGCCGGCGCTCACTGCCGGCACGGCGTGGCAAAGTTTTATTACTAATCAAGTTATTTTGAATCTTATTTCAATGACTTAGAATTCATGTTACTTTATTTCGATACCACGATGCCGACGTGCAGCGGGATACTGCGGCATGACGTGTCATGCCGTTTCATGCCACGGGTTGCCACGGCGCGCCATGGCATCCCGCGAGACGTATGGGTCACTTGTGTCGAGGAATTATGATTGCTAAGCAAATTGAAATAAGGTTCAAACTTCGAATCCCCGCAGAGCAAAACTGATTGATGCTAGAGTGGCTGGGCTTTCAGCAGGAGGCCACGGAACGCCGCGGGATGCCGCAGCAGAACCTACCGTGCCATGCCGTGCCACGCCGTCAGTGAGCGCAGGCCCTGTGACTCCTGAGTTTGTTTCGGCTGTTTCTTCTCAGAGTAGACAGATACGAAACACCGGCCTCATCAAAAAATTATGTGTAAAAGTGTTTTGCTCATTGTATTGCAATTTTTTTTTTAATAGTCTTTTATGTCGCACTGCTGGGCAAAGGCCTCCCCATATCCTTCCAGGTACTCTCCTCCTACGCCACCTCGAACCAGCCTTCGTGATGCGCCTCTAAATCATCTCGCCACCGTTTTCTGGGCCGGCAAAATAAACATCATTTATCATTTAAAGTAAAGAATAAAATAAAAACGAAAGAGGTTTAACGTAAAATGTATTTTATTTCTATATACAGTTAAAATAAGTACTTATACCACTAGAGTTACTTGTATAAATAAATAAATAAAAACCAGATCCTTTTGTGAAGCGTTCAAGATCAACTAGCATCTTAAACTTATACTGTCACTTACGGGATATCTTCCGTGATTGTTCATTATTCAAAATAATCTCCCGATATTTCATTTATTCATTTCATTTTCTTTAATATCGGGACCGTAAGTGACAGTATAAGTTTAGTTGTAAACCGTGAAAGCTTAAAACAGAACACATGATCAGAATCATGTTGTGGCAAAGCTATTTACCCTAATATTTTATGGAAGACTTCAATAAAATATGATCATCGACAACTTCCCCCTACTAGCAATGTCTCTACAAGGTTATCTCAGACAGAAACGCTGTCAAGCTAATGGGTTTTTTTTTAATGAAAGAGCATCGCACGAGCATGCACTCCACACCAAGCCACAATTTCACCGCAAATACCTACAAAAAGAATAGGGATTCCAAAACTATTTAATTGTTTATTTCGTGATAAAGTGCACCGCACTTTTTTTGTCACATATTTGTGTCGTTGGCGTACAGGCTACGCGCTTGCTTGTCACGTATATGTGACACTAGAGTTAAAAAGGTTAAATTATGTAAAGCTTAATCAACATATTTCGATAAAAAGTGACAAATTGAAAACGAAATATGTCGCAAATTCATTCACGTATTCAAAATGATTCTTCAACATTTTGTCCTCTTAAAACACCAATAAGAGGACAAAAAATATCAAGTACTATATTCAATGATTTAAAAAATAAATAACTACTTCCTACAAAATCTATACAAATAAATGATATCGAAATGGCTGTTTTTAATTTCAAAACAACAGCTTTTTACTGAATGCTTATGAAAGTATAATTATACGGTTCTTAAACAAAAACATTTTTTTTAAATTTTTATTTGTCTGTCTGTTTGTTCCGGCTAATCTCCGAAACGTCTGGACCCATTTTGACGGGACTTTTAATGGCATATAGCTGATGTTATAAGGAATAACTTTTATTTAAAAAAGGTTTAGGGCCCCATCTAAAAAAAAAAATGAAATTGTTAACAAAATCCGATTCAAATAAGGAACAGCTGGGCAACAGCTAGTATTCAATATATACTTAATTATCAAACTTATTTACAAATTATACACTTAAAATTAACACTACAGACACACACATCAAGCTACTACAATCTGTCAAATTTCTTTAATAGATTTTCAACTTTATCGCTGAAGCATTAGGATCAACGTCGATTGGGAAAATTTGACAGTTTAGGGTAGCTTCATGTGCTGGCGAATGAACATTAGTACAATATTCTATTCAGATCACCGCAATGAAAAAAAATCGATTAAAAATATAATTTATTAAACACATCACTATAATGGGTAATCCCCTAAGACCGGGGTTACCAGATTCATAAAAATAAATATTTACAGCATTGTTTTTACCATGTCCTGTTTAGTGTTGTCAGATCCAAAATTATACAAAAAACAAACAAATTAACTACTTCCTAAGTAATATTTATCTATTCTAAAATCTATACTATTTTGCATTATTTTTATACATTACACATTTACTATAATTTAATGAGAGGTAGAAGACTCGTATAGGCCAATGTTTTATTGCTCCTATTCCGTATTTTGATAATCACGCTTGATTTTCGCTAAGAGAAAACCAGTTTATGTAGATCTCTCATTGTATTGGAATCTATACAAAGTGAGGCCATGTCATACTGGAAATGTATAGGTTGATGTGTCTTTGTGTGTACAGACGCCAGCACATCAAGCTATTGCAATCTGTCAAATTGCTTTAACAGATTTTCAACGTTAAATAACATTTCAAGTTGAAATCATCAATAATTAATAAATAACATCACGCCTGTAATCCACGAAGGGTTAGGCAGAGGTGAACCTAATAGTACACCCACATTTCGCCAGTTATATTTAAGTCCCATATTCAAGGGGGCGAGCCTTTTGACATCAACAGGGCACAAATCCCGACTTCGTGGCTGCTACTGAGTAATTCCTCATGGAAACTCGCAATAACGCTTTGCTAGACCCGAGAAGCGAACCCAGGACCTCATGCTCAGCAGTCACGCTTGCAACCACTCGACCAACGAAGCAGTCCGTCTATTCAGGATACCCATCCTCCAGATCCAAACTCTGATGCTGTCTCTTCATATGATTTTTCAAATTAATATTTTGAGTAAACGAAGCATTACACATAACACAACGAAATTTCTTCTCATTACTGTGTGATTGCATATGGACCTTTAACCCTCTCAACCTAGGATAGCTTTTCCCACAAAATTCACACCTGAAATTTCTCTCGCCTGTATGTGTTGCCATATGTTCCTTTAATCTAGATGGTAGATAAAATCTTTTTTCGCACAGGTCACACTGGTGTTTGAATATTTTTAAATGGTAACGGCGATTATGTTCTCTTAAAGATTTTCGACTATCATACGCCCTATCGCAATGATCACAGGGAAACATTCGCTGTTCCCCATGCGATTCGATCATGTGCCTATATCTTAGGGAATAAGAAAAAAAAACTTCGTCGCATTTGTAACATTGGTATGCAGGCTCTTTCTTGTGTAGTTTAGCCTCGTGTAAATACCTAGAATGCTTAGATTTAAAGATTTTCCCGCAGTCCTTACAAGGGAAAGATTCTTCGATTTTCTGATGAGTTTTTTGATGTAAAACTAACATTCTTTCTTCGAAATAATGTGCGCCACAAACGTCACATATACACGTACCAAAATGTTCCGCCATATGCTTTTTTAAAGCATGGAAAAAGCTAAAACTACACCCACATTCTGTACAAGTCAAATTATTGACCGTTAACCGAAATTTCAAAAACTCATTTGACATATCATAAACATCTTTCCCATGTGTAGTAGTGAGGTGAGTTTTTAGTGAGTCTATGCTATCAATAGTGATGGGACATAGTCGACAATCGATTCTGAAAATATCGACTAGTAATAACTTTTTATTGGCGATGTGGTCTTTGAAAGTTGTAGGGTCGTGAGTTAAAGTGTGTTCTCTGAGTTTGTTGGGATCTGTGAAAACTTCGCGGCAATAGATACAATAGTAATCGCTGAAGGAGGTGTCGAAGGGACAGACGAAGGAGTTCTCGACTACTGCTATAGTGTTGGCGTAAGATTTCTGTTCAGTATCGATATGTTTTTTTGGTGTTTGTTGCGGCGGAAGCTCTGGTACTGAAAGAGAAATATGGGCCAAATTATAGCACATAAGATAGCATGAATGACAACTGAGATAGCATAAATTCTGAGATTCCGAGGACAGTTACGCGACACCACGCAGCAAAACACGACGCCGTCAACGATTCGTGTCTAGTTTTAGTTAAATAAGATTTTTTATATGTGTTAGTTTATTATTTTATAAGATTATTTTGTGTATTTTTAACTATGGGCCTCAGTTGCCTGACAATAAAATGATTGATAAACACGCTTGTGTCTCCAGCACGCTTAGCATGACCACCTTAGAAACGGGTTTTGTCGACGGAAGAATCGACAAAATGACAGATTTCCTTTGTTAATCTGTCATTTTGTCGATTCTTCCGCCGACAAAACCCGTCTCTAGAGAGATTGGATGAAATGTGTTACCGAGACTGCAGATAGCCATTGTATGTCAAGTCATCATCTACCTAGCCTTTTCCCAACTATGTTGGGGTCGGCTTCCAGTGTAACCAGTTGCAGCTGATTACCAGTATTTTACATGGAGCGACTGCCTGACCTCCACAACCCAGTTAGTACTGGGTAATACGATAACCCTTGGTAATTCTGGCTGTCAGACTTTCTGACCACTGACTACCTGTAACGACTGCCATAGATCTACAAATGACACCAGGGACCAACGGCTTAACGTGCTTTCCGAGGCACGGAGGAAACTCAATATACAATTGGAAACTCAATGTACAATGGTCACCTATCCACAGACCAACCTAGGCAAGCGTGGCTTAACCTGAAGATTGATCCGAGCTGCTGTTATTATTTATCCACGAGCCCCTCAAAATGATACATACCTATTATTTCCTGCACTTCTAAGTACTCCTGACTCCTAGTACGTCGTTTGCTGATCTTCTCTTTAACACATTTGCCGTTGACAGCCTTCTTCCGTTTGGAGCTCCTTGCTTTTACTTTGAGTTTCTTCTTTTTTGGCGATTTCTTTAATGGTTTTTGTGATGGCTGGCTTTTTAAGCTTTCGGTATCTGAAAATAATAGCAGCTATGTCACTGTCAGTATTTACATACAGGGTGTAAACGGACCCTTCGCGAAGCCGTCAACCAAGCATTCTGTCAAATATAATAACTCTACGCAAAAATGATTGCTGGGAAAGTACTTTTTTGGGGTGAAAAATCACGTTTTATGGTAGGACTCAACGTAACGCACTCAAAACATTGTGCTGATGGATTGAATAGTACGGAGGTTGTAGAGGTATTAAAATTAAAGTTATAACATCAAAAACTTTATTAAAAAAAAATTGTGAATATGTTGAAACTTTGACCCCAATATCTCCATAACTAGAAGGTTCCCAAGTATGGTCCAGAACAAAAAAATGATCGCAATGACGGGGAGAACAAGTGCCTTTCGGCTTCGTTAAGGGTCTTGTTACACCCATTATTTTAAAAGGCGGACAAAACAACTGATGGGACCTTGGGACTGAGGAATCAGACAACCTATTCAATATATTACAGCTTTTTACTACATTCCATTTCTAAACTCACCGTCATCCACATGGTCCAACCCATCATCAATCATATCAACATCCTGCACCAACTCATCATCTGCTAGCTTATCAGCTGTCACTGCAGGTTCTGGAGTACATTCTTCAATTTCCACCTTCACTATGGTCTCATTCTTTACTTCATCGTCTGGGTGTCCTTCTGTAATGATATAAATGTAATGTTTCCACTCTTCAGGCTCCATGAAATGGTGTGGGCTGTAATGAAAATCTTTAAAACCCAATTTAATTTAATTTAATTTTTTTATTTATTTTTTTATTTAATTTCCGAAAATCGCAACACAATGTTTTTTTAACGTTCGGCTACACGCTCAATCTTATTTGCACCAATTCTTGTTTGTACAAGCACACATATGCGTTAAGATGGCGAAACGGTATACCGCACACATGGCTAGCACAAAACGCTAGTTTGTATAAAATAGATTTGCACAGTTAAATATACATATAAGGTCTAACTATTCATACACGAAATATTTTCAGGCAATCATCTAACGGCTATAGCGAAGCCTAAGGGAGCCGAAAGGATTTTTTTTTTATCTGAGTATATTTTTATAAAAAATAAATAATTTAAAATTACTTGACCCACAAAATAAATACTAGTTTTAGTTTACCCCTTATTTTTGAACATCCATTACGCTAGTTTACTACGTCGTATTTACCTACTGTCATTGTTAGAATATGGGAGTAAAGGTTTTATGCAAAAAGTCTCAAAAATTTTTAGAATTATAATAATTTCGTAAAAAAAAGCACTCAGATATTTTTTTTTTCCGTTGCTATGGCGACTTTATGACTTATAGAAGTTACTCTTAAAATATTTCGTGTATGAAAAGATAGACCTTATATACGTGAAGACGGTAAAATATAAATGCGAAAACTTTTTGCGCATGCAAATTGCTATCGCGTAGACGCCATTCAGCTTTTGCGCCAATTTGTGTAGAAACTGTTCGCGCTGCATGCGCAAAAAGTTTCTACACAAATTGGCGCAATTGAGCGTGTAGCCGAACCTTTCCAATGCATTCTTATTACCTAGACATATTATAGTATTAATTTACAGTAATTGATGTTGTATTAAAATTTTACGTTTAAGATGTCCTAATATTTGTATGCCATTCTATGGCGAAACATGTAAGTTCACAGCCCTATTTATAAGGCCTATGTACTACGTACCATGTTTTTACACAATTAAAAATTATTCTATTCTATTCTTTAGGTCAGTATGCGTGACGCCTTTGAGTTTTTTTTTTAATATATTTTACTTGCTTATGCCCGCGGCTTCGTCCGCGTGAACTTCGGTATTTGACCAACGGGATCGTACTACCGGGATAAAAAGTATCCTATGTATTCATCCAGGTTATAAACTATCTGTGAGCCAAATTTCATACAAATCCGGTCAGTGGTTTATGCGTGAAAGAGTAACAATCATCCAGACATCCTCACAAACTTTCGCATTTATATTATTTTCCTTTAATTATCTCTTTACTTTAAATATTCCTTAAAAAACAATTTAAAAAATATTTTTTCCAAAAAAAAAAATTTTTTTTTATTATCTCCTTTATTCATTTTAAAAACTTATTTACATATTTTTTAATATTTCTTTAAAAAAAAAACCATAAAAAAACATTTAAAAATATAAAAAATAGTGGTCCGCCGGTAGCGGAAGCAGGGTCCAAGCTACCGGTGGTTAGGGCTCCAGAGACAGGATACGAGCCGTATGTAGGAGTACTGCCTTCTGAGTCAGGCCCTTGATCCAACCGCCTAAGGAGAGCCTCGAAAGATGATCGTCGAGGCTCTTGACTATAAGGCCATTGGCCGTCACGACGATCGGCACAATGATAGCCGAGTTCACATTCCACATGTCGACAACCTCGTGTGCCAAGTCGAGATATTTTATTATTATTATTATTAGTTATAGTATCTCAGTTTTGATCTCACTTTTTTTATTGTTTTCTTACCAATAATTATTTGGAACAGAGTACACATACGATTTAAAGGCTTAAAACCAACGCACACCAGATTCAGGCTAAGCCTATGAGGCCCCAAGCTGTCAGAGCTTTGTTATTACTAATTCCTTGTAGTGAGTGAGTGTTTTCACTTACACTTTAATGAAATACTATTTGGAGCAAATTATAAAACCTCTTTTCCTCACCTCCATGGACCTGTATGTTAGCATGTAACAGCTTCTCCTCACAGACCAGCACCTGTTGTCTGAAGGCGCGCGCGTCTCTTAAACGTACCACACACGTCGCACAGATCACACGCTCCGCCTCCTCGCCCTCTAAGTGCGATAGCTGTGAAGAAAATAATCATTCATAAATTCTTCTTCATTGTTCCCTCCTCAGAGTAAGCAGTGATAGCCTAGTGGTGTTGTTATATATGTATGTGTACCTAGTTATAAGTAGATGTGGCTGCGCCACATACTAAGAGCAAGCGTCGAATATACCAATGTGAATCATACCGTCTTTGCGTAAAAACCTCTGTAAGTTTTATATACAACATTGGCGATGATTACCCACATTAATATAAAAATCAAAAATGTTCGGTGCTAATTCTATATTTGGAGTTATTACCAATTTTGATCACCTTACTCAAGACTGAAACTGCTTTACAAGGGGCGGCTTCAGCAATGGTTCATTGGCGTGGATAATAATAAAGCTGGAGTGAAGACAAAAGCGGTTCTGTTGAGCGCACTCACGGAGAACACGTATCAACTGGCGTGTAATCTCGCTTTGCCTGAAGATTTGGATACGAAGAGCTTTGACGATATCTTGAAAATCTTGGACGACCATTTTGTGCCGAAGCGCTGCGGGTTTGCGGAGAGGCATACGTTTAATACGGCTGTGCAGCAACCTGGTGAGACGCACTCACATTGGGCCGCGAGGTTACGAGGTCTTGCTACGTACTGCGCGTTCAAAAATTTGGAAGATTATCTTCTGGACAAGTTCGTTATGGGCATGTTACCTTACTTGCTGAGTAAAGCTGTGCTTACTTAGCAGAAAGTACCCGCTGTGCGCGCGAAGGCGCCGCTGTGGGACCAACAGGAAATACAGATGGAGACCAGGATGCAGTTTTCGAGATTGAGCAAGGCGTTCATACCAAAGCAGCGAATTCATCACAAAAGGATCAGCGAAGTGAAAAGTGTTCAGTATGTGGTTACAAGAACCACAAATCGTCGGAGTGTCGATTCGCAAACTATTCGTGTAAATTGTGCAACAAAAAAGGACATCTGCGTAAAATGTGTTCGAAAAATAAAGTGAATCGCATTGAGCAAGGTAATACCGATGACGAGGAAGATGATGGCGAGTTGCTTTTGAATATTAAATGTTTCAATGAAGTGCCAATGACTGAAACTGTAAGTCTGGAGAGTCAAAGTATAAAATGTGAAAACTTTTACAAAAGTAATTTCCTTGAAGTTCCGTTAACAGCACCTAGGAAAAAATTGTTGACTTATACTAGCCTGGAACACAAAGGGCAAAGAAGGAACATGGATGGGTTTTAGTCAGTACAAGTCTGACACTCCCTTCCGCTCCGCGGAAAAAAAAGGGTGCATGTTATTAAACATTTCATATAGAGGTCGTACGGTCAGATTGCCTGTGTATGTTATTCGCGATGGCAGCCCTCCCCTCCTAGGTCGTGATTTCATGCGTGCATTTGAATTACGTCTTGTATCCACAATTGGCTACTGTAATAATATGACTGACGCTGATAATAATCTATTAAAAGAACTAATTGACGCTTATCCGGATGTATTTTCAGATGAACCTGTGTTTTTTAAGTCTCGCCCAGTGCCTTTTGCCTTAAAAGTTAAAGTAAACAAAGAATTGGACAGATTGGTCGAGCTAGGAATTTTAAAACCGGTTTCTCATTCAGAGTATGCGTCACCGATTGTGCCTGTTCTTAAGCGTGATGGTAGTGTTCGCATTTGCGCTGATTACTCGGTAACAAGTCGGTCGGTTTCCAACAGCGCAGGAACTATTTACCAAACTACATGATGGGGAAGAATTTAGTAAACTAGACCTATCAATGGCATACAATCAATTAAAAATACATGAAAGCTCACAAAACATCACTTGTATAAATACTCCGCGGGGTTTATTTAATCACACTCGCCTCATTCTTGGTTTAGCTAGCGCTCCATAAAATTTTTAAAGGGTAATTGAAACCATAGTAGGAAATATGGAGGGGGGGTTTTAGTTTTTCAAGATGACATTTGCATTACTGGTTCTAATAAATTTGAGCACTTGAATTGGCTTAAAGAAGTGTTACAACGTTTGCAAGAAGGCGGTTTTACTTTGAAAAAGGACAAATGTGTTTTCTTTCAATCAGAAATATCCTACTTAAAGTTGATGCAATTATGCAAGCAGCTGTACCTAAATATGTAAGTGAATTACAATCATTTTTGGGTCTAATAAATTATTACAGGAATTTTACTCCGTACGCCTCTTCTATACTGAGTTTGTTACATGAGTTAATAAAAATAAGGCTGTAAATGGCGCTGGGGATCTGAGCACAGTTCTGCTTTTAGCAGCATTAAAGAAATAATGTCCTCAGATAAGGTCCTCGCACACTTCAATAACAATGCTAAAATAATTTGAACGGTAGATGCGTCCCCAATCGGTTTGGGTGCAATATTATCACAAATAGGTTTCCAACCTGTTTCATATGCGTTGTGCTCACTTACTGTAGCTGCAAAGAAGTATTCGCAAATACAAAAGGAGGCTACAGCAATTATTTTTGGCGTTAGAAAATACCATCAATATCTTTATGGTAGACCCATACCTTTCATCTTACGTACAGATAGCTATATTTATACCAGTGTGAATCATACCATCTTTGCATAAACACCTCTGTAGGGTTTATATACAACAGGTGTGATCATCAGACTGCCAAGTCATAGGTCTCAAGTTTGAACCTAAGATACTCACCTCTGATTTATCTGATTCATGTGCATATTGTATAATTATCACTTGCTTTGGTGAAGGAAAACATTGTGAGGAAACCAGCATGCCTGAGAGATATTTCTCGATGGCATATAGAGCCAATTCAGAGGCCCATGGGCAGCATAAAATCTTTGACACCAGGTTTGTCAGTAACCACATCATTCATCATATAAAGTTCTGTTAAAATTGGAGGGAGGACACATAGGGGCTCGACAGACAAGTAAGAGTGAAGGAAGGCCTTTCTCCAGGAGTGAGACAGAACAGGCGAGGAAAAAAAAAAACAGTGGTGTTGTTTATCGTCTTACAAAAAAAAGCTGGGTTGTAGATGTCAACATAGTTTGGAACAAGCCTAGGCAAATTATGATGAAAGCGCCTTGTTTGAAAGTCTCCAATAATTTTCAATAAATATTCTAGCCTTTGAGATTACCGCTAGAAATTGAGCCATAGCGTATTCTTTACTTTTTTAGCTACCGTAAACTATAATGGTAAATTACCTGAGATTAGAAAATAAAAAGGCTTTTCATTTATTTTAAGCTATAATTAGTATGAAAATGAAGAGAGGAAATGAGAACTTACGAGTAAACCAAAGCATTCGACGAACATCTCTGAATAAATCTCCTTTTGACCAAGCCACTCGTATTCCACGTTCAATAACCGACATTTCTTCAAAGCACCACAACATCTACACAGACCAGGATCCACTATAGGACCCTGGCGGCTAGCAGAGCTCATTTTATTATCAAAAAAAACTGTTTTGTAATAAATATTTACATTCAATTTAGCATTTTGGTGACATTTCGACAGATGCGAATGTTTATCGACTTTTGACTTTGACAGTTATTTTTAGTGATGCACCACTTCTTCTTTCGTATTGATAGTACGACTTAATTATATTTCTTGGGCCCAGCATGTGGCCACGTTACACGAGGCGTCTATGGCGTCTTTTAGGTGTTCTAAATTGCAGTTGTTGGGACACCTCGGACACTCCAGCAAGTGGGACAGTGACGTACTGCTTTTAGTTAGTTTATAGTTTTTTAATTATAGTTATTTTTAGCTATTGGATGGTGGCACTACTCGGTAGTAGATGGCGCTGGTGACAGTTTTTATTTCGGTATTGAAAAAGAATGAGGGTGTCATGTAATCGGAATTATCAATTAACGGGAGGCTTAACAGCTGGTTGCCATTCATCATCATGTTTCTTTTACCTGAAGGTTAATTTCAGGTATTGAGAGGGGTTAGTAAAAAGAAACGAAATCCCATTCATTGTAATTAGTTTTACTGAAAGTAATGAAAATAATATCAATACAATAATAAAATCGTAGACTTTCCGTGTCTGTACATTACAGATTTTTGCAAAAAAGTCACTGGAAAGTGCGAGAAATAAGTAATAGAAAGTAAAAATATCTTTTTTTAAATTTTTGTCTGTTTGTCGGTTTGTCGGTTTGTCTGTTCGTTTGTGCGCGCATCACGTAAAAACCCCTCATTGTATTCAAAATCTAAATATTACAAAATAAGAAGCATTGTTGTGGGTATTATTTATTTCATCAAAATCGACCAACAGACGCAAAAGATATTAACTTTTAAAATTTTGTTAGTAACCTCATACGCGATTTCTATGATAAAAATAATTTACGTAAATAGGTTTTAGTCGTAGTGTAGTCACTCGGAATGGCTGAAAACTAATTTCGTTTTATTTTTCCTTTTGACTTTACTCTTTGCACGGAAGTAATAAGTACTACGTACGCACGCGACGGCCAGTCAAGCTTTACATAACCAGTTTATGCGAATCTCTCACTGTATAGGAAATCTATACAAAGTGAGGTCAATTTATTCTGGAATTTTACAGCTTCATGTGCCGCCGTGTGTACAACTGCAATTCTTGCTTGCATTAAAAAATTGCCACCAAAAGAGAGGTTAACGCTAATTTAGTCTCTTTCTAATAAGGTGACCATTCATTTTATGTAAAAAGTAGGACATGATGGAAAGGCTGAGAATATAACATTATTAAATTAAATTATAAAAATATTTTCAATTTTCGTTTTCGAGGCAATTAAATAATAATAAAAAATAGTAATACGAGAAAGCTATTATTAAACATATATTAAGCAATTACAGCAACTCAACCTGAAGTTTATTTAAATAATAAAGTTACTATTATAGTACTACTAGTATTATTTGGATTTTACTATATTTAATGGTGACCAGTGAAATGATGTATTAAATAAGATTAGTTCTTAGATATTAGGTAGATAAACAATATCCCACAAAATAAAAACTTTATAGGGACAATACCAAAATAAGACAATGACGTTGTCAAATTCAACCAGACCACCTTTTTCCAATGTTGCAAAAATAGTTTCGTTTGAATAATAAAACAGGACTTTCAGGATTTCGTATTTTTATATGTGCCTACCGAAATGACTTCGAATACTAATAATTTGGTAGATTAATGATCAAGTCCACATTGTGCGAGTGGGAAAAGGCTAAAATCCGGCGACAGTGACGAGCCTCAGAACGGCTATTTAAAACTTACGTTAACGGAGTAAAATACTTATATGAACAAACTAATATTGCGAATGGGTTGCCTGATAAAGTTAAGTCAAGGCTACCCTTTATTAAAACTAACGGAACTAATCTTTTTTTCAAACCAAACGATATCAAAATGGAATTAGAGTAAATATCTACAAAGCAATCAAGCCAAGAATCTGTTAGGTTGTCATCTTTTTGTCCCTACTACAGAGTTGTAAAGTATAAATAGATAAATTGATACTATATGTCCACTCATCTATTTTCTTATTAAAATATGCATTAAAAGAACAGATAAGTAATTTTATTACAAACACGATGGCATAACGTTCGGTTGTCTAAGTAAAATCGGTCAAGCCCCACGGTTGCGGTGTCGCAATTTTAAATAGACAGGCTTATTTATAATGGTAGGTACACCAGAGTGAAGAGGAGTTATATCCGTAAGAGCAATTGTTTCACTCGCGGCATATCTTTAACGTTTAAATGCCCATGATTGCACTTGCATTTGAACTTCGGAGCAAAATATTAATAATAGTCAGTAGTAACATAAATATAGTGAATAGTCAAATGGCTTGCTTTCAACACTATTTGTTACATCGATCTGCGTAATACTTGCGTCGACGCTTCAACTTTTTTTTTGCCCGTTCATCAGAGTCCTTGGAAAAGTATCCGCTTCGGCAATCATGGTCTATCTTCGGAAATATGAGATCTAATATAATTCCCATGTTCTTCTTCTTCTTTTGCGTCGATGATTTATCACATTATTAGCACCCAGGTGGCTACGTTAATCGCGGTTTCAGTAGAGATTTTGACAGTAAGTCCTCTAAATCACAGGTGTAGGGACACTTTAGATACTCCAGGAAGTCACAGTTAGCTGCTGCTACCATGGAAGTACGTGTCTATTAGGAGCCAGCCATAAAATTTATGACGTAATTTAATTACGACATACGTTAAAGAGGTGGGGGGTGACAACAAAGTGTGACATTGTGTGACAAGGGGTAGAAGGGGTCCTAAATTTGGTGACGTCACATTTAAAAAACTAATATTGCCAAGTTTTAAAACACGAAATTTGAACTATTAACGAAAAACTTATTAAAGAAATATTTCCAACTCTATCGGCGGGCAGCATGTAATATTGCAAAATATGTGACGTCACACTTGGGAGGCGGGAGTCTCACAAAAATTGACCTTCTGATAAGGACGGATTTTTTGACCCCTCCGGTGAAAAAATCATAAAATTCGTATGACGTAATTTATGGGTGGTCCCTTATGTATCACCTTTGTTAGAATATTAAAATTATACGACTAAAATCCTAAAAGTGTGGAATGAATGCACTACAATGCCTTGAAAAACCAAACTTAGAAGCTTTATAGCGATGTTCGTGTTAATTCGGAAACATGAAGATTCTCGAAGCGCATAGTCTTTCTGGTTCTATTGCTAAATACATTAAATTCAAGCGTTTGCAGTATTTTTCAATTACATGCTTTTTGCAAATTCTCAATTTTGTTTCCATCGTTTGTGTCCATCACATTTTTTCCATCGGTTGATTGAGCTCTCAGAGCTGAAAGATTATTTTTTAAATTGTTAAGGATATTAACCGTTGGGGCCTAGGATAGATCATGAGTTGCATCTATATTTTGCTTACGTTCATAAACTTTGAGAATGACAAAAGAATGTGCGCTCACGTGAGCGAAGCCGCGGGCACAGCTAGTTTAATAATAATAATGTATTATTGGAATGACTTGTTGCATTATTGGCAATTATAATCAAGTAGACATTTATTTCTGCACATCAAATTACATAAACATCAAACTAACATTCAAGGATAATATGGGTTAAACATTCTGACAGTATATTAATGTTATTGGAAATCTTTACCCATATTTTATTAGTTTTCGCGTACAGCGTTATAATGTAAATCTATTCCTATTGTACATACTAAAATATATCAATATAATATTAAGTTTGTATACAGTTACTAAACAGTTCAGTGTAGCAATCTACCAAGAAGCCTATAAATAAAGGGCTTTCTCTCTTATGATGCATTATTAAGCATCCTCACTGGCGAAACATTTGCATAAAACATGTCTTCTCTTAGTAGAAATCAAATGTCTCATCAGACACCACGTTTTTACCCGACTGCGCGGCTGCAAAGGCGGGGTTTTGTTTTTATTTGAATATTTTCCAATGGGAACGCACAGTTACAGTAAGACAATACGACATTCAGAGATTATTGTATTTACTAATACTGATATCAGTGTTTGCAGTTATAAGTAGAGCCGCGGGGACCAATAGATGTTAAACCATTGAGGGTTGTGTGTTAACTTGAATGAAATCCGTTGCGGCAAAAGACTTGCCTCCTGACTCGTGGGACTTAAATACTATTGGTGAAACGTGTCTTATTCACATCTGCCTAGCCTACTCGTTTAGTATAAGATAATATATTCGTGGATGAGCAACTTCCGCCTGGCTAATAACTGGCAATATTATTACAATTATTTTTTTTGATAATTTAATGCTTAATGCACTCCACTTCCAAAAACTGGAGCATATAAGTAAAATCTGATTAAAATCAGTCGTCAGAATTATACATAGAAAAAAAACTTTATAGCAAATTCATCATGTTACTATGCGTTGCCTAAGGCAAAAAATACACATAAAACATGTTGAGATCTTTGTTACTCTCTGTCTTTTCCAAGTTGCAATCTTTTAGCTCATCAGACGCCAAATTTTTTATGAATGTTTCGCCAGTGAGCACACACAGTTAATCATACACCATCCTACAAAAATAGGTATTTAAATACCCTCTCAGCCTTTATCAATTATACCATGTGTTGTGTTAGCACACACAAGTATTTAAATACCCTCTCAGCCTTAATCAATTTATCAATTATACCCTGTGTTGCGTAACCATTTCCAACTTTCAGACCTTTTTTTAGAATTTTAGCGTAGAAAAATCAGAGATATAACATTATTACAGACAGTCACCACTTCATCAGTTACCTAGTTACTTTACTAGTGTTGAAAAAAATCTTTCATTTAGGGATCACCGACATTAACATAATTGGGGTGGGTAAAGAAAGGGAACAATTTTATGTTTCTTTTTAGAAGATGCACTTCATTATCCAACCATCGGAAAAGCTAAGGGTACTTCTTCAAAAGCATTCTCATTTTCTTCATAAAAATTAGGTATACTCCACTCCAAAATCGGTATCGAAATCTATGGGGATCACAAACACATCATGCTTAGTCAGGAACGTTGTTAAGAGCTGCCGTCTTTCTCCTTCATATATTTACGCATCACATTGCTAAGCCCTTTGAGATGGGCCCATACGATGATACGACTGAATTTACAGCAAAGTAATGGATATCGGTAGCATTGTCAAACGATCTTCAACTACGTCTATATTTGAGCTCTTATCTCGTAGTTAAACAAAGAGTATGAAGTTTCATACATCCACTTCGTATGGCAGATCCGGTCACATTCCAGGGTATCTCTCCCTGATTGTTTTATGACATTTCTCTATAATTATTAACTGTTGTTTAGGTAAGTATTTTTTTCCAGGCTTCCATTTTTACTGTCTATTGAATGCGGTCCATGTTTATATTTTTCACCTCTCTCTGTATAGTTTCTAAACGTAAGCGCTGATGGTGGCTGTGTAAATCTCGTTTTGATAGAAATTTTAGATTCGACGGGCTGTTCTCGTCCAGAAACTCGGCTAAGGCGTACTGGCGTATCACTGGCATCACTGACAAATACTCCTCTTTGACTTTATCATACATTTTATCAATAAAATACTTATCGTCTATAACTTGAGCGTCGACCAAAAGATGATTGCTATCGTCGCAATAATTCCACAATAGATGAAGAGCATCAATGTTTTTTTGAGCGTAAATCTCTCTAACGTAAATCTCACGCAACTCTTCTAAATTGTTATCAATTAGATTTTGCATTCTATCAAAAGTTTCGCCAATAAGTAGTTGGGTGGAAATAAGTTCTTCCATTGCAAATTCAAGCCAGTCCCTCATTTATAGAAAATTGTTTTGTGTCCGGGTTTAACCTTCTCAAACAAATTATTAGAGGATAGATAAGTATTAAAGGATCCGAGAATTCCGAGATTCAACAAAACACTGTCAAACTCGCTCCAAAATAGCACTTAGTTCAGTTAATAATCTTTTCACAAATAATATTTTGATTCTAACCTAGTAACGGGAACAGTTCAAGTTTTTGTTTCACTTTTTTACACAAAAATAAACTGTATTAGGAAGTGTTTTTCTCAAACTGTTTTGTAGTTGGTAGTATATTATACTTTTTTTGCTCTAGAATATGCTAATACAAGGACGCAAATATTGCTCCCAAGTTAAATATCCCGGGTATTCTTTCAATATTGAAAAATCGATAATGTAAAACGGATACGATTCAAATGCGCGCGCATACCCATTGCCCAGCACTAGCGCAGCGCACTATTGCTGTACGCCCGATGGCGTCGCCTTGCGTTAGTTTCAAGAAAATAAATAGTTTTAATGTAATTTCGCCTAATAATCTAAGTTAGTTGTTAATAATTAGCATGTTAAATATATTTCCTGTGAAAATAAGTTAAAAACGTGACAATGGATACTAAAACAACGGAATGGCGAGCCGGTCCAAATGTTTGTCGTTGTTGTTTGACCGAAGGGTGTTACAAAGATATTTCTACGGAATATTTCTGGATGGGAAAGCGTGAGGTCTACGCTGAAATGCTTTCAAACAGCCTCAATGTATCAGTGAGTAATAACTTCTATTTATCGATCCATCTTCATGGAGACGCCACGGCATCCATTTTCTTGGATCAGAACAAGTTTTTAATAACCCGACCTATTTGTGGAGTCTTGTGTTTTGTTATGAATACTCTTTGGTTGCGACTTCTTTCGTTGGTCGTGTTTTAAATCGATCGAGCAGTAACAAGGTGCTTTTAAAGTAGGAAGATGCTTATTTTTTTAAACCTACCAAGTAACTCTGCATTACTTACTAAATATTTGTTATGCGAACATTAAACACAAATATTGGCAGATTTCTTTCGTTTACTTTTTATCAGGGTCTTCTTAACACTTGTGCAAGTTCCTCACAGGAAGATTTGCCCTTGTTGTAATATGCCTTATTTCGGACTCCAGAGTACTTCAGACAAAGCTACCATAACACTCTGATATGTTTTTTATGTTTAACTAAATGTTTAGTATACACAGTGACATTTCCATGTATTCAGTAATTGATTCTAGGCTTACAAACAACACAAATACACATAAGTGCAATAAAACATATGAGAAAGCTGATTTTTTGGCTGGACCTTCATTTTATTTGTTATTATTTATCAGGCAGGCAGTTGGGACAAGTGATAGCTGCCTGCATCCTGCTGTTACCCACTATATTTTCTATCTTGCAGTATTATTGTATTGATATAATGATCATTACACTGTGATAGAAAACAATATCAAGACCAAAGACTTTTATAAGACTTGTAGAGCGGACTTTGGGAATATATATATTCAATAGACGATTATTTAAATTTGATTTTTTTTTAAATTTTTTTTTTTAATCATATTTATTGATATTATTTATAAATCCAATCAATAAATTGATGAACTGTCTTGACTGTGAGATATAATCTAATAAACTGATACAATATGTTTTATAATGTAATGTGCCTAATTAATATTAACATAGCAAGGCTGCAAATTTTATTATGACTATTGACATTGATGTAATTTCATGTTGGTTTTTTATGATTGTTTTATTGATTATGCATGTACTAGAAATATTTGAACGACAAATAAGTTGAATATAGTGAGACTAAAATGATTTTACCATGTTATTATGTACCTATATTGTGGCAAATTAATAAAGTTCATTTAATTTCAATATTTCATACAAAAATTTTGATCCTGAGTATTTTTGATTTCACACAAATGCTACCTGGCTACTGCTAGAGGGCGTATGACATTTGACTGACCAATTTCTTATTGTCCTGTCTCATCATCATCATCATCCCACCCTTGTCCTATTTTACTTGGGGTTGGCACAACACATCTTTTTTTTCCATTCTCCTCTGTCAACCGTCATGCTATCATTTACTCCTTCATATTATTCTTCACACAATCCATTGTTTCCTTGGTCTTCCTCTCCCTCTCCATCCATCAACATTTTGCCTTGTCTTGTCCTGTCTATCACACATAAATATTTGAATGTCTTTGAATTTGTATAAGGGCTGAGGGATGCAAAATATATTTGTTTTGAGCACATGCAAAATATTGATACTAAAAAAGAGATGAAAGAACGAAAAAATATAAACCAATAGTCAATCAAGAATAGAGTATTGTTGACCGATTTTTTTTGTTTTGTTTACTTATCAACTTTAATTATACATTTAAAACCCTTAAACTTTAATTATAATGAAAAGAAAGAAATACAAATCCATGGAAGTAAACATTATTAATGAAATTTAAAATACATATATGATATTTGTGCCCAAATTACCACAATTTCCCTGAAATCTAACAAACTTTTAAATCATTTCTTCCTCATACTTTAAAAATTAGAGGTGCCGGTTACGGCTTTAGAATCGAATATCTCATCAACCATTGACTTATTAAGTAAACAAAAAAGATATTTAAGGAACCCCAATATCAGTTTTAAAGAGTTGTTGATAGACACCCCACACAGTTACATGTGTACAATGACATTTTTCTTTTAACCTTTTGAGTTACAAAAAAATACAAAATGGTTTATTGCTTCAACAGTTTACATTTACAATATTTGTGTTTGGAGTTCCCCTGTAAGCAAGTAATGCCTGTGTTGGGGAGCCCCGCTCTTCCACAGCTAAAATATGCAACACAAAATATGAACTAGGTATTACTTATCTTATTTGTGTGTGTGTGTGTGTGCGCGTGCGTGCGTGTGTGTGTGCGTGAGTGCGTGCGTGCGTGCGTGCGTGCGTTATAGGTGTGGTTAAGTTGTGTGATTATTACTACCTAATAAGCACAAGATTTTACTTAATGTGTTCCAAGAGTGTCTCCGTGTCGTCATAATTTAGTAATTTTATCCAATCTGTTAAAGTTTTTTCATGACTTATGGAAGAGGACCACGATTTTACATCACTATTTTCTAGCGGTTCATAGAAGAAAAATTTCATTTGTCTGCTTCCAACAGTCTCTGAGTAAAATGGCTGTGAAATACTGACGCAGACAGACGGACAGGGCGAATCTATAAACGTTCCGTTTTGTACCATTTGTCAACAGAACCCAGAAACCTAAGACATTCAATTCAAAATGAAATATAACCTTATTCATATAAAGTTAATGTTCACATTCCAAAAACCACTAGACTAGCTAGATCACAGTTGCTCATAGGAATGAACATATTTTTTTAAACTTTGCCCCACTAGAATTTCTCCTGTATCGTGGGTGTGTTTACAAAAATTTAAACACACAAACGAACAGCCAGACCTGGAACAACTACTTGCAGGCCATACAAATACATGTTTCGTGTGGGAAGCAAACCCGCGACACGCAGCGCAGCAGCCAATCGCTCAACCACTGACTGCGCTAACCGTGCTGTCATCATTTCAATAAGTGCAGTCTTCTTATAGGCTCCTAGACATCATAAAGTACTAACCAGCACTCAACGGCATGAAGTCAATTATGTGTCACACCTTTATACAGGTGTAAAGGACAGCCCTCCGCAAACTGACAGGGTGCATTCAGCTCCTTATTATGTTCATCGAACTCGTCGTCGCGTTTGCCGTTCGTTACGTGCATTTAACTACGGTAACGATACATTGCTTATGAGGAATTTAAAGAAATCAAATTTATTGGGTTCCCATAACGTTCCTGAAATAATTTCTTCTACCCATCTACCATCAGTCTGCGGAGGGCTGTCTCTTACACCCTGAGATCCCAGCCTTCCACTTACGGCTCCAGTACAACATCAAGTATTAACTCACAACTTTTCTCCAGATTGCATACTCCCAATCCGGAGGCCCCAACAGCAACAGTCGTCTGATCTGCGAGCTCTGCATATCTCGGCTGCGGGATGCTTCAGACTTTAAGCGACAGGTGCTGGAGTGCGAGAAAACTTTTATGCAGCACTTGGATGCTGGCAGCTCTGCGATTGCGGATGTTGAAGGTAATGTTTTTAATGACTATCATCATCTGCCTAGCCTTTTTTGAACTATGTTGGGGTCGTCTTCAAGCCTAACCGGATGCAGCTGAATACCCGTATTTTAAATGGAGCAACTGCCTCCACAGCCCAGTTAGTACTGGGTAATACGATACCTCTTGGCACTAACAACTATGTTAAAATGATTGCTGGGAACGCCTTTTTTTGGGGTAAAAATTACGTTTTACGGTAAAATTGAATGTAACGCACTCAAAATATGGTGCTGATGGATGCATTGAATAGTACAGAAGTCGGAGTAGCAGGTATTTAGAGTAAAAATACAACATTAAAAACTTGTATTTAAAAACAAATTTGTGAAAAAGTTGGAACTTGACCCCCAATATCTCCGTAACTAGAAGGTTCCCAGGTATGGTCTAGATCAGGCCCTTCCAACATACGGCCCCCAGGCCACCTAGCGGCCCGCATAGGTTTTTCATCCGGCCCGCGAGCTATTTAAAACTATACGACGTGTGACGTCTTTATAAAATGTCCCTAAGTCTGTTATTCCTGCGCCATATTTGCCTACCCGCCCCACCTCACCTACCCGCCCCACCTCACCTACCCGCCCCACTTCACCTAACCGCCCCACCTCACCTACCCGCCCCACCTCTACTACCCGCCCCACCTCACCTGCCCGCCCCACCTCACCTGCCCGCCCCACCTCACCTACCCGCCCCACCTCACCTACCCGCCTCACCGCACCTACCCGCCCCACCTCACCTACCCGCGAAGGCAGACCGCATCATTACAGTGTAGTCCGGCGAAGCTTGTTTTTTAAAATTTAGTGGTCAATTTGCATTTCATTTGGCCCGCTACGGTTACAAAAATTGGCCCTTGGCCCTCCATAAAATATGTTGGACACCTCTTGGTCTAGACCAAAAAAATATCGCATTGACGGGGAAAACAAGTGCCTTTCGGTTTCGTTAAGGGTATTTTTTTACACTAGGGTGTAAACAGACCCTTCACGAAGCCGTCAACAAAGCATTCTGTACATCTAAGTAACTTACGCAAAAATTATTGCTGGGAAACGACTTTTTTTTTTGGGGTGAAAAATCACGTTTTACGGTAGGACTCAATAGAACGCACTCAAAGCATTGTGCTGATGGGTGGATTGAATAGTACGGGGCTCGTGGAGGTGTTTAAAGTAAAAATCTTACATTAAAAACATGTTAAAAAAAAAAAAACTTGTTAATAAGTTGGAATGAGACTCCCAATATCTCCATAACTAGAAGGTTCCCAGGTATGGTCTAGATTCTAGAACAAAAAAATGATCGCAAAGGCGGGGAGAAGAAGTGCCTTTCGGCTTCTTTAAGGGTATTTTTACACTCATTATATTAAATTATGATATTTCTTTCATTCAGTTCAAGTAGAAGCAGTAGACTCTGACGTCAAATTGGAACGAGTGAAACAAGAGAAGCAACTCAGCGATGATGATGATGACTTTGAAGAACGATGCGGATTCGATGATGATGATGATGATGACCGTGAGTAATATAACTTTATATTATTGCATTATGCTTGTAGGCAGGCGATTGCCCGTATCATATTGAGAAGAACAGGCAAGAACCTCCATGGTTACTCATAAAAAAAAATGTTTTCTCTATTCAAATAAAGCTGAACATGAGCTGTTTTTATGACACCTACTGTTTATCATTTCCTAGTATGTATTTTAAGTAGAAAGAAGATGTAGCAAAACAAGCTCCTCAGCAAGGTGTACAGTCGCTAGCGCTTCAAGTTACCACAAGCTGTCAAATTTTTCTCATTCGATTTTGAATGTAACCATCAATGTTATAAGGTTTAAAATCATTTGGAAAATTTTTACTTTATTTAATGTCATTGAAAGACTATTTCATGGTAAAGTCATTCTTAGAGGGGTGCATTGATGATTTGAATCATTATAATTCTGTAAATACATGCGTATTACATATCATATCATATCATATATGAATATTTTAATCAACATACACCCTGACGCTGACCAGCTAATTGCAATAAACTAAAGATCTTGGCGATCCTGGCTCCACCTTAATCTACTTTTCGTAAGACATCTACGATACACCAAACCTTGACGCCCTCTTTCCAAATTTCAGTTGACGACGAACCCCTGACAAAATTAGCGAGCAAAATACCCAAAAAGGAATCAGTGGACCTATTAGACCTCCTCGATAACACCAAGGCTACGGCGAAACGGAAATCTACGACGAAAACTAAATCGGTTACGGCAAAAAAAACTAAAACTGTCAAGAAGGAGCCTATTAAAGCTGGTGCCAGTAAATTGGCTGGAGCTAGTAAATTGGCTGCAGCTAGTAAATTGGCTGCCGCTAAAACTGAGAAGAAGAAAAAAGGTAGGCATCTCTTTTTTGTTGTTTATGGTTGGGACGTTGAGTTGCCGAAGATATTTATTTTATTTATAGGATTTTTTTTTTAAAACGTTCCCTCACACTAGGAATTTTTCCTGTATCGTGGGTGCGTTTACAAACATTTAAACTCACATACACAAACTGCCAGTCCCGGAACAACTACCTGTAGATCATACAAATGTTTGTTCTGTGCGGGGATCGAAACCGCGACACGCAGCGCAGTAGACAATTGCTCAGCCACTGCGCCAACCGTGCCGTCAAAATTTCCAAAATAAACTACACGATTACATGCAAGTATACATAGAGCAGGGACAAATACAAGTGTGCGTTTCCGATTATAGGAGACCACATTATTCACTTATAATATAGGTACATACAGTGTATTTATATTGTAGTATGTATGTTGTAGATTTTTAAAATATGTAACTCTGTAAGCCAAAAAATGTAATTTACTAATTTAAATTGGATTTGGAAAAATAAGTGCAATTTCTACATCTAAAATAAATAAAAATCATTAAAATTCTCTCATTGCGCGGCCGGTCAAGGGCTTGATTCAGAAAGCAGTACTCCTGGAGACGACACGCATAGTGAGGCGGTTCCTCTCTCTGGAGCCCTGACCACCGGCAGCCTGGACCTTGTTGCATATTTTTTATATTTTTAAATGTTTTGTTTACTTTTGTTTTTTAAAATATTTAAAAATGTATAATATAACAGAAATGATAAATTAGGAAAATAACAGTAATAAAAAAATAATGTAAAGAAAAATAAATTCGAGGCGTTGATTTGGGATCAAATCCACACTCAAAAGGTGAGCATTTCTTTGACTCGTTTCCAATTGATGTTACGCCTATTTAAATAATTATCAGCTCTTTGTTAGTGTAAATCCAGGTTTTAAAATGACTTAATCAAGAACTCGTCAAAATGGACATTAAAGTAATTTTTCTGATAACATATTTGTTTACTTGTTTCAAAACTAAATTGCAAATGCAGGCTAGATGACACATTTCTGCTTGGTGCAAAGAAAACTGCTCAAGGACGGTATTTTTTTCATTAACGTTGACTAAACCTTATCATCGGCAACTCTGCTTACCAATCTTTCAATTGGCAGGTTATGTACTGAAATAATGCTTTCGGGCCACTGACTACATGTAACGACTGTCAAAGATCTACAATTGAAACCCGAGACCAACGGCTTAACGTGCTTTCCGAGGCACGGAGGAATCTCTGTATGTAATGGGTGGTCACTTATCCATGGACCAACCCAGGCAAGCGTGGCTTAACCTGAAGATTAACCCGAGCGGCTGTTATTAATTAACCACGAGCTCCTTCATGTAACGCCACCTACTACTCCGTCTCGTCCACGTTCATACATCATGACTTGAGATACAAAGTCAAACAAAACAAGCATTTAATAAAATTTCAGTACATAACTTGTGAATACATAATCATAATGCATGATTCGTATTAAGGTAACATATGGATATGTCTCACAAAAAAGTTCGTTTTGCAAATATAAGGATGATAGATTAACTAATATGGAAGTACTACATTTATTTAAACTCACGCCTTGTCCTCATGTGGGTAGACATAACCCTAGAACGCTGATACGATCCTTACATAGTCTTTCTTACTCCTTTCGAAGTACTACTGAATATACAGGGTGGAAGGGACACCTACGCGAAAACGGTTACCACGGATTCAGTACATCATTCTGAGCCGGACATAGAATTTTTTTATCCGTTATTAAAAAAAAAGATCTGCTGTTTCCTACAAAAGTGCAATACTTATATAAAAGTATGGATCAGCTGTTTTTTTCCTATAACACTCTGGGATAATGTAGCTTCCCGTTAGTGAAAGAATTTTCAGAAACGGATCAGTAGTTCCGAAGATTACCCCGTACATACAAACTTACAAACAAATACCTCTTTATAATAGAAGTATAGATTAGACTCTTAATAGCTGCTTTAAAATGCCGATGCGATAACCAAACTCCTTAATTTTCTGCTACCACATTGGTCACTACAGACTTGGTAACGGCGCCATCTGTTATCTCCTCCTTGCATTACTAACAAGACGCCATATTGGCTGAACTGTCATCCAATTTTGCAAAACGAATGTATACAGAGCTGGTATTTGAAATATTTAGTGTTTTTGATAGTATTTTGTGTATTTTTGCCGTGTCTCTGTGTTCTTCCTTACAGCATTTAGGTGTGCCACGAGTTATGAAGATGACTAATAAAAACTATGTTTACTTTTTCTGAAATTTTATATTTTAGCAACTTTTCTCTCTTTTAATGTTTTTTTCGCACAAGACTTTATACAGGGTGGAAGGGACACCGACGCTAAAACAAAAAAATAATTTCAAACTATCATGGTCACTAACATTATTACTTAGACAGGAAACGGGATATTTACCATGTTTACTATTTTTGTCGAGTTCCCGATATTTCGGCGCTGTTGCAAGCACCATGATCACGGATAAACTGAAGTTATTGCGGGTGGGTGTTTATGAGCAGACAAATCGGTCTACCCTCTGATCATGGTGCTTGCAACAGCGCCGAAATATAGGGAACTCGACAAAAATAGTAAACATGGTAAATATCCCGTTTCCTGTCTAAATAATAAAATAAATTATACTCCAAATAAATAGAATTTTTTCATTGTTAATTTAAAAAAAAAAGCTGTTCATAGATTTTTACCGTGAAGCTGAAAGTGTTGCAGTTTTGTAGGACACAGCTGTTTATTATTGTAAATTATAAAAAAAAAAATCTCACCTTGTATACAAATTATTAGGGCTTAAAAAATTCAAAAGTACTTGGTTTGAAATCACTACGATGGTCTTCGCTGTTTCTTCTCAGAGTAGCCAGGTACGAAACAAATTTAGTTATTAAAAAGATATTTAATTTGACTTGTCAAAGTGTTTGTCAAAAACCTATTTTTTACAAAAATAAGCATAATTTTTTCATCGAATCGCACGGGACCGGTCAATGTGGCGACACTTGGTGGAGGCCTTTGGCTGTTTCTTGTCAGAGTAGCCAGGTATGAAACACATTTAGTTTTTAAAAAGATATTTAATTTGACGTGTCATAGTGTTTGTAAAAAACCTATTTTTACAAAAATAAGCATCATTTTTTCATCGAATCTCACGGGACCGGTCAATATGGCGACACTTGGTGGAGGCCTTTGGCTGTTTCTTGTCAGAGTAGCCAGGTACGAAACACATTTAGTTTTTAAAAAGATATTTAATTTGACGTGTCAAAGTGTTTGTCAAAAACCTATTTTTTTACAAAAATAAGCATCATTTTTTCATCGAATCGCACGGGACCGGTCAATGTGGCGACACTTGGTGGAGGCCTATGTCCGGCAGTTCGGCTGAAATGATAAAAATGAAGCATTATTTAAAAGAGGTTTCTCGTTAATACTAATATTCTGCCTGTCTGTAAAAGTTGTGTGGTAATCGGGCGTGTGATTCGCATCACACGCCCGATTACCACACAACTTTTATGAATGAATGAAAAAATGCCGTGAGGAAAGTTTTGAGTATGAATATGGATGGGTTCAATGCCGCGAAGTGAAATCCCCTTTGATACCTTGTGGTCGATCTCTAAACATGGCTGGAAGCTGGAATACACTTCTGTGCATCAGTTCGCGGGTTCGATTCCCACCCTTCAATTTTAATCGTTATTCACCAATGTTAGCGCGTAGGAACTTATTAGTCTATCTCCAAAGATGTATCCAGTTAATAGTACTTTAAAACTAGCGATTAAATTATAGCGATAGCTTCGAAATAAGACAACGTGTAGCGCAGCGAGTTTGCATCGTAGTTGCTCATACCTGGGTTCGAATCCTAGTTGCATAAATTGTGTTCTACCCTCCGCTTCGTGATTGCAGGTAAGTTCTTGAATGAACCTTATTTATGAACGTTCAAAATAGTATTTTGTCTAATACTTAATATTCAATTTATAAATCTCTAAAATAGTACCTGAAAAATGTCCTCAAAAACATGTTATAAAATCATATGTTACATACAAATTGGTTAGTTTCAACGTTCATAAGTTTGGTGTTAGTTTTAATTTTTAAATTATGCTCTGATTTAATAGATTTTTGTGAACATTGGTAATTTAAACATGATTTCTTTAATACTTGAGACATATCCATATGTAGACTTTTTGCTGTCTTTCAGCATTTGGAAATAGTGTGAAAAAATAATAAATACGTTTTTTGAGTCATATTTCATATTACTTTCATTCAAAAAAGGAATATGGAATATTATTTTAGACTACAAATTCTTTCACGCAATTTTCAAAGCTAAAACTCAAAAAACAATATTAATTTGGCAATTATTACTATTTTAAATTAATACTCTCAAATCCAAATAAGTATTGATTTTTGATATCTCATATGTGCACATAGATATTAAGTATATAAGCCTATCACTATAACTACTTATATAAAACTATAAACCTTATATGATATATTTTTATGGGATTTATTTCCCAGACATAACATTGCGGGCCTCGTTGCCCGAGTTATCTTTCTATTAAAAACTTATGAACTTTATAATATTTTAGAGCAATGACATAGAATTTATCGTAAAATGCGTAATGTTTTTAGTAGGTCACATCTATCAAAAGTATATTAACATAAAAATATCGAAATATGAGATTATGTCGCAAGGGACTTGGGGGAGTGCTGTTTAGTTTTCGACTTTGCAGCGCTGAATCTAACGTTGCAAATGTAACAACGCACTTAAGAGCGTTTATACAGAAAGTGGGCAACGTCGCAAATAGCTGTCAATTATTTCGCTGTTTTGATTAATTTGGCAATATTACTGTATGGAAATAAGAAATGTGGCTAACTAGTGAACTAAAATATTGATTATGAAATGCAATAATTAATATCGTAACACCGAATATTTAGTTTTAAATGTAAAAAAAGTATTTGGAAACTTTCCAAATGCCTTTTTTAAACCTAAAACGGTTACATCAAATTCAGTGTTTAAATTGCTTTTCATTAATAATATTCTAGTCCACTAATTAGCCATATTTCTTATTTCCAAACAGTAATATTGCCAAATTAATTAAAATAGGTAAATATTTGACAGCTATTTGCGACGTTGCCAACTTTTTGGATGAACACTCTTAATGTGCCTTACGGCGTTTCTAGTTTCCAACGTAGATATTTAAGGAAGTTAAAGTCACTCATGAATACATAATGATAAGGTATGAATGAGACCATATCAAAGAATCAACTAGCATTGGATTATTTTTCAATTATCTTTTTTTTGTTTTCTTTTTTCACACAAAAAAAATCGAAAAACTCACGATTATTTGAACACCCTTACGTGAAATATGACAACGTCGCATTTTCTTAGCTTTAAATATGAATGAGGTTTGAATAAAAATGAATTACTCGTATTTATCAATGAAACGTGATTGATGATATCTTCGAAACTATGCATTTTTGGACCACATATTCTAGAACTTTTTGTAATTTTTTTACTTATAGAATATAACCCTAGAGTTATGGAATATAAACAATATAAAAACACGTTGTATACCAACTTGCAAAATAAAACCAATTGTGACGTAACTTTATTTGATATTTCAGAATTGGTTCATTATTAAACCATAATTTGTGGTTCATAATTTTTTATAGTAGGTATTAAACATTTTAAATGTTTTACTTGATTATTTGAAAGCACAGATTCAAAGAATCACTAATACATATTTGACGTGTGAATATGTTGCAGATCAGTTTATGGATTAATATGTATTTTTTGTCATTTCTAAAGCCTTTAAAGCTAGAAAATTGATGAGCTTTATGAATAGGTGAATTTACCAATATCCTTACATAAAATTACCAAATATTTGTCAATACTTTCGCTTCAGTGTGTCATTATGTTTCGGTAAAATCGGATAAATATAATATAAATTGTATAATCGGTTTATAAAGTACCCACTGCTGGGACACCGGTCTGCTCTCTATAAGAGAGTAAAACCCCGGACAATTAACAAGAATAATTAAGCGGTTTATTCTGTTTTTTTCGTTTTCTAGAAGATTTACTCAAAGCCTCAAGATTCAAGAAGTTTTCAACTAAAGTCTATGGTCTACAAAGAACTTTTTCTTTTTTAGCGGAAAGCTATGACGCGACGCGCTCAAACGCCGAGACAATTATCAGTAGCACTACTGCTTACCCCTTCAGAGTGAACGATAAGTCTATACTGTGTGTCTACTGCCAAGAGTTGTTCGAAGACCCTGACGAGTTCCGGAGACACATGGACGGAGAACATGACTACTTTAGCATCAAAGTCGCGTTCCACCATCTCCCAAAAACAGAATTTATTAAAGCAGACCTCACTAACCTACGATGTCGGTTGTGCAACACCGGTTTTCCGACTCTAGAAACGGTTTTGGCGCATTTAGAGACAGAACATGGAAGAAAAACGGACCCGAACGGCAAATTCGGCGTAATGCCATACTTTTTGCAAAAGGATGTTTATAACTGTGCAGTTTGCGAGAAAAACTTCCCTTCTCTATTTCACCTAAACAGACACACAATCACGCACTTTCTAAGTTACGTCTGCCATGTCTGTGGCAGCAGTTACGTCGCAACAACTGGCTTACTAAGACACGTGAGATCGAAACACCAAATATACGAAGTGTCCTGCAAGAGATGTAAGAAAAGTTTCCCTACGATGGAAGCCAAAGAGAAACATAGACGAACGCAGAAATCCTGCATGCCTTATTGCTGTCCGAAATGCCAGGAAAGATTCCTAGATTATAAAACTAGGAAGAAACACATGGAGGTTGAACATGGTCAGTCGAAACGTACCTATCGTTGTGTGGACTGCAATATCGAGTTTACAACAGAAAATGCATATTATGACCATTTTAAACTTCATCATTCTGAGGACTGTGCGGTTTGTAAACATTGCGGTTTGAAGTTCTTGTCGGTTTATAGATTGAAACGGCATATTGCGAAACATAATGTCTAAGTTACTGAAGCGAATTTATTGTTATGAGCTCGATTTGCATCTGCAGACATCTCTGTATGCCTTGGGTGAATCTAATCAAGCATTTGCGGAGAATATTGCGAGAGAATGATCTGTTTTCGTTCCGAAGTGGTAAGACACACCTAGGTAAGCAAAATGCGCATCTGGGAGGTTGCCATGTGGAATTTTGCCTTATTTTCACTATAAGTACACTTCCGAAGCCGATGGTAGACCACAAGCGTCAGGCGGCTATGTCAATATTTACAGAAGTGACTTAAGCGTGGATCCGCGCAATCCCGTTATACTGCCGGAACGCGGATCCACGACAAAATGGCGTCACGCGATTTTTTTCAGAAAACTAACTAAACTAGTTCGCGTATCCACGTTCTGATATCAAAGGTTAATTTAATTTCACACTGAAGTCGTGTGGCTGCGGTCTGTTGTAGCGATTGGGCTTTGTCGTTGCGGATTGCGGGTGCCTTCGAACCGCGCGAAATCGCCTTCGAAGGTATAGTTTTAGCGGCACTTTGCCGCTGACAGTGGACTGAAGTGTTCGATGTCTGTTTATGTGAATTGAGCTTTATAGGACTACCGTTTGACTGTCGCACTCCCTTATGCTTACCGTTTAAGTATCATGGACGAAATTCGAATTCTCGGGATTTTTAAAGTGTTTTTGTCACAGTAAATGTTTCGTAACATGAAAGTAGCTAATATTTTAAGTTATTTTTTTACTAAGTATGGAATTTTTATAGTTATAATTTATCGAAAATAAACTATGATTACCAATTTTCTGTATTATTTCTGAAATTTTCAATTGAGATCTTTAAAATACTGTTGGTTACTCAACAGAAGCTTGATATGTCTACAATTACTTGTAGTTAGGCTGTCTCTAACTCGACCGTGAGACTTACAATTTAAACCAGTTCCAAATGTTGCAAGGTGAATCTAAATTCTAAATGATTTTACTTACCTATCTATTAACTATAGACCCATTGTATACGGCAAACGGTTTAACGGATTATTGTTAAAAGCTCCACTATTCATGATATACTTACTTTGTTTTTGTGTGGAAATATTCATGGATACCATCCGTCTGGGAAGAATGAAGGGTTTTGACTCCTACCGATACCTCCTAAAACTCTTTTGGTTTCTATTACTACCATGAGTCGGGGAGATACTTTCGATTGATATACCTAACAAAACTTATTTCCAGTAGTCATTCTCTTACCATTATCCAATTTTACCATAATACAAATTCAACTTCTATGTAAAAGAACAAAACAAAAGTACTTATAGCCACACACACGTACCATTTCAAACTTTAAACAGAAACTCTTCGCGTAACATGCAGTACATCATCACGACCGTATCAAAACGCGTCTCCTACCAAAACTAAAGTGACAAAGGACCATTTCTTTTTGTTCTAGAGTTCGATCCGTTGGTCGAAGCCAGACAAAATGCTAAGCTCGTTCTGAGATACACAACCGCTTATCCATTCAGGATACCCGCTCACGAAATGGTGTGTGTTTACTGCTGCGACGCTTTCGAAGACCCGGCGGCTTACAGAGACCACATGAAAAAAGACCACTACCAACCCATCGTCAAACATGCTTTCTCACACGCCGTTGGGACAGAGGAATACCTCAAAGTTGATTGCACGGATCTAGGATGTAAAATCTGTGCTAAAAAGTTCGATTCTGTAACTTCCGTATCGGAACATCTCGTCTTAGAACATGATAAGCAATTAAATCTAAACGCAGAGATCGGGTTGCAAATCTTCAAGTTAGGGGCCGAAAGATGGGTTTGTGCGACTTGCTTCCAAAAGTTTCCGTCTCTCAGATGCTTATCGAGGCATACTAACGGGCACTATCACAAGTATACATGCGAGACTTGTGGCAAATCATACATCAGTCGAGACAACTTGAAAAGGCATATTCTCTTCAGTCATACCGAGGAAAAGTTTTGTGTGAAGTGTCGAAAGTCCTTTCCTAATATCAAAGAGCGCCGTGCTCATGTATTGGAAAGCAAAAGATGCTGGCCATTCTGTTGTAATGTTTGTGGACACAGATTTGTCTCGAGAAAGCTGAGACAGGAGCACATGGCGGAAGCCCATAATGTAGAAATCAAGAATAAACTCTACAATTGTCCTGAGTGCCAGGAATCTTTCACGGAGTATGGACATTACAGATCACACTTCATAATCACACATACGGACGATAACTACGTCTGCCAATTCTGCGGAATAAAATTCGCAAGTAAAAGTCGTTTGGAAGGTCACAAACTTCTGCATACGAGGGAAAAACTCTTCCATTGCACTTCTTGTACTAAATCGTTCCTTCGAAAAAAGAATTTGACACAGCACATGTGGATTCATAGCGAGCATAAGAGGTTTCACTGTACTCCGTGTAATAGGCCGTTTAATCAAAGAGTTAGTTGGAAAACACATATGAGGTCTTACCATCCGGAGTTGGTGGATTTTTGAAGTGTTAGGTGCTAGGAAGAATATAAGATTTTGTAACTATACTAATTTATTGGTGTAAGCTCTTTAGAAATGCCGACCAAAGTAAGCAATTCATTATATTTTAAGGTATTCTTGCGTAAAAAAAACTGCACACGGTTTCTGAAATTTTGAGCTGAGCTCTTTTAGCACATTGTTTTAATTAACATACCTACATTGCCTAGTAAAACTATTCGCATATACTCAATGAGTAGATCAGTACTCCATTTTTAATCTATATCTCGCGTCTATAAAATATTCATTAACATAGGAACTGTGTAACTCCTTTGGGATTACATCCAACCTTACACGGAAAATAAACCTTATCTAACCATACCATAACTGTCATAATCTAAGAAACAATCACCAACACCACAAACGAAGGAAAACAGAAAGGCAGTTGAATGACTGGGCGTTTCTTTTTGTTCTAGAGAAGCAAAATGACCCGAATTTCATCTCGAAACGGAACGCCGAGATTATTGTGAAATATTCCACCGTTTACCCGTTCAAGCTGCCTGAAGACAACATGGTTTGTGTTTACTGTTGCGAGACCTACCCGGACCCCGATGTCTTTAGAACGCATATGAACGAGGAACACGAAACTTTCAACCCCAAAATGGCTTTCGTACATTGTTCCGAAGGCTACATTAAAGTTGACTGCACTAATATCAACTGCAGACTCTGCTTCAAACACTATCAGAATTTGGATCAAATCGCAGATCACCTCTTGGCCGAACATAAAAAGCCTATTAATCTAACCGTAGCGTTAGGTCTACAACCTTTCAAGTTAGAGCACAATAAGCTTTTCTGTGCAATATGCCACTACAAGGCCGTATGCTTACGACAGTTATCCCGTCACACACAGAGCCATTTCTGGAGGTATACTTGCGAAGCCTGCGGAAAATCATATGCAACCAACACAGCATTGCGCAGTCATATAAGATTCTCGCACATTGGCAACGAAAAGATATGCCGCAAGTGCAAACGCACTTTCAGCTCTATAGAGGAGAGACGAAAGCATTTACTGGAGTCTCGGAAATGCTGGTCTCATCTATGCTGTGTTTGTGGCGAAAGATTTATGTCCTGGCATGCCAAACAACAACACTTAACCGAGTGCCATAGCGTTGAAAAAAAAGCTTATGTGTGCCCGGAATGTGGGCAAATTTACCATGAGCGCAAAAAATATAGGACACATTTTAAACTCAATCACACTGATGATAACTATGTCTGCTCCTGCTGCGGTATGAAATTCGTTACCAAAAAGAATCTGGAGGAACACAGAGTGTCCCATACCATGGAGAAACTCTTTCCGTGCACGGTATGCTCCAAATCGTTCCCTAGGAAGAAGAATCTGATTCAGCATATGTGGATTCATATGGAACATAAACGGTTTGAATGTAAACTATGTAATAAGAAGTTTAATCAAAAAGTCAGTTGGAAGACGCATATGAAATCGTATCATCCCGAATTAGAGGGTATAGAGGAAAAAAATAACGATAACCTGAAATTAGTGTTTTCTGTTTTATCCGAATAATTAAAAAATATATGATAGGGTTGCCGTTTAATAGAGGAGGTGTCTCAGGTAGCTGCAAGGTGCGGGAGGAGTGTTGAATGACAGAACAATCGTGTGATTGTTCTATTGTACAGGCGCTCAGGAACTTTCAAAAACAAAAAGATGAAGCTACAGTCCCAGTCACTAGGAATAATACCTGAAAGTGCTGTAGTTCACTACATGCTCATCTATGCCGCAAATAAGGAACTAACATCAAAAACCCGACTAAGACCGTCGTCGGGCAGTAGCCCACCAGACAACATCCTTCTGGTCGGAGGATCCTCCCTTTTCAATTGTTGAACTTTATACCTTATTCTTCATACTCCTAAAGTACAACTACAGTACTTTCTAAAGCGTAGATGGAGAAGAACGGGCAAGAAACTCCATGGAGAGTCCATGGAGTTTCTTGTCCGCTTACGCATTGTTTTTAACAAATATCGAGACCTCCGTCCCGCTACTTGAGGCACCGTCTCGGTTGACCTGTAGACCAGCCTCCGTATTCACAAATGCTTCGTTTCGATTTCGATTCGACAAGTCGTATCTCTATCTTTATTGGGCATTACTAAAGTGAGCGAGATAGACATACGACTTTCCTATCGAAGCGTTTGTGAATAGGGGGCCTTTAGTTATTGTATAATGAATGTTATTAACTAGTTCCAAAGTCTATAAAATGAGGGTTGTTTTATATTACTAGCTAGTCGTTGTAATATAGGGCCAGTCTGTCATTTGATTTATTATTTAATGTGTTTTTTTTGTAGGTTTTATTTTTAACTAATTATTTTCTACGGATCCGTACTCTGCGTGAGTTATTTTAGAGTACAATACTCCATATTGTTTAGATATACTTGATACATACACACAGGTCACACGACCTTACGATTTTAGAACAAAAATGTATTAGAAGTGGCGAGATGAAGCAAATCACTGGCTAGGTAAATATAAATTAAATTCGCTTTTCATGTCGGTTTAATTAATTAATTGCAGAATTTATTCCGGAGATCATGTGTATAATACATTAGTATTAAACTTGCATATAATATGGAATCACGGTGTTAAATCTAATCGTACAGTCCTGGTGTGGCAGGAACCGGTTGAAAGTATATGTTGATTACTTTTATTAATCGAAGCAAAACGTTAGTTGAAAAAAAATCTATAGCAGTGTTTCTCAAATAGACTTCTTGCCTTTAGAATTAAATGATGCCATTGGGTATAACATACATAATTAAACGCACGCACCTTTTTTCTCGAATGCTTAGGCATAAACTACAGAACGCCACCTGCCACGATCCTTACATAGTCTTTTCGCCTCATCCATGTTTGTACACTGCATATCGTGAGAGGTCATATTTGTGTAAACAGTTAAGCTAGCTGAACTGTGTTTAATCGGGTATTCTTCGACATTTCATATGTACCACTACGGTCCATATTGGACCCTCTCCTAAGCCTAAGCACCCACTGCTTGGACATAAACCTCCTCTCAGTGTATTTAATCGCGACTTTTCGACATTTCAAAGATGCTACTAGGGTCCTCTCCAGTAGTAAGTATAAGCAACATATAATGTTCCCACTGTTAAGGCACAGCCCGAGCAACTTTTACATCATATGAATCACCAGTAGTAACATTGTGATGTCCAGTATTAGTTTTTTACCGTAACGAACTTACCACAACACAGGATAAGTGATCGGCCATTTCTTTTTTGTTCTAGAACTAAATCCGATGTTCATCGCGAGACAGAACGCCAAATTGATGATAGAATATACAACGGCTTACCCCTTCAAGTTGCCTGAATCCTCCATGGTTTGCGTATACTGCTGTGATAATTTCCCAGACCCCGCGAGATTTAGGGAGCATATGGATTTAGAGCATCAGGACTTTAAAGTACGGATGGCTTTCGTTCACGTCGCCGAAGCAGCGGTTAAAGTTGACTGCACTGACCTAAAATGTAGAATCTGCTTCGAAAGTTTACCTAATTTAGAACAAGCGGCAGAACATTTAGTCAAAAAACACAATAAGAACATTAATCCGACTCATGACTTAGGCATGCACCCGTTTAAAATTTATAAGGATAAATATTCTTGCGCGATCTGTACTGAGAAATTCTCAACGTTAGCGTTGTTGAGTAAACACACGCATACACATTTCGTGCAATACACGTGTGATTCTTGTGGCAAGTCTTACGCATCACTGACTTCTCTACACTGTCATCTCAGATACAACTGTGGCACAGAATCGGATAAAAATAACAAGAATAGGTGCAGAAAATGTCGAAAATTTTTCACTTCGACAACAGAAAGAATGAACCATTTGGAGAAATCTCCAAAATGTCGACAGCACGTTTGTAATGTTTGTGGAGAGAGATTTATAACGTGGAATATGAAACAGAATCATCTTAAAGAGATGCATAACGTGCCTCAAAAGACGTACAACTGCCCAGAATGTCATATGGTGTTTAGTAAACGCGACACCTTGCGGTTACATTTCAAAACTACTCATACGAATGACTACGTTGAATGTTCTTATTGCGAAAGAAGGTTTGACACTGACAGGAATTTAAAAAAGCACATTGTAATACATACCGGTGAGAGGAATTTTATCTGCACAGTGTGTTCGAAGGCTTTTCCGAGGAAGTCGACGTTAGGACAACACATGTGGATCCATAGTGATGTGAAAAAACACGAGTGTAAGATTTGTGACAAGACTTTCAACCAGCGAGTGAGCTGGAGGACTCATATGAAAGCGAGGCATCCTGAAATGCGTGTCTATTAGATGGTACTTCGAAAGTACAAACGTTCAGTACAAAGTACAATACTTAAATAATATTTTACGTTTTTCGGAATCTTAGACTCTTCCAGTTTCCAAGCTTTTCTTTTCCATTCTTATGCAAATTAGTAAAAAGTTTCTAGCAAAACACAATGGAAATGATGTATTAGTGAAATTAAGTAGCACTGTAACACAAAAAGTGATCATGTCTCTTTTGTTCTAGAAATAAATCCGATGCACATCGCAAAAAGGAACGCCCAGACCGTTATACAATATACCACAGCTTATCCGTTTAGGCTTCCGGAGAGTTCCATCGTTTGCGTTTACTGCTGTGAAAGTTTTGATGACCCTCCTCGATTCAGGAAGCATATGGATGATGAACATGAGATGGTCAACGTTAGAGTCGCATTTTCCCACCTCCACGAGGGATACATAAAGGCAGACTGCACTGATCTACGCTGTAGGCTATGCCTTGAAACCTTCAACAAGATTGAAGATGCAGCGACCCACTTAAAGTCAGTCCATAGTCAAAGTATCGACTTAAATCACGATATAGGCCTCCAGCCTTTTAATATACAGACAGACAAACTATCCTGCGCTGTCTGCCACGACAAATCTTCGAACATTCGTAGTTTGAGCCGACATATCCAAAAGCACTTCTTTCAATGCACTTGCGAACTTTGCGGGAAATCTTTTGCGTCTTCCACCTCTTTGCAGAAACATCTAGAGTTTTCGTGCCCTTTTGTACCGAAACAGCGGAGATGTAGAAAGTGTAAACTTGTTTTATACTCAACTGAAGATCAAAAGAGGCATTTTGAGGTCTCCAGACAATGTCGCCAGCACCTATGCTCGGTTTGCGGTGATAGATTCAGTACTTGGAAAATCAAACGGTCTCACATGGAACAAGCACATGGCATACCTAAAAAAGTGTATCCTTGCCCTGAATGCGGACTTGTTTTTAAGAAACCAAACAAATTCAGAGCTCATTTTAAGATTGTTCATACGGATGAACATTTTAACTGTCCGAGTTGTGATAGAAAGTTCGATACCAAGTATGTTTTAGACAGGCATATGGTCGTTCATTCAAATGAGAGGCTGTTCTCCTGCGATATTTGTTCTAAGTCGTTTCCCAGAAAGTCCACGTTAAGACAACACATGTGGATACATAGTGAGATAAAGCGGTTTGAATGTAAAATTTGTGATAAGCAATTTAATCAGAAAGTCAGTTGGAAGACGCATATGAAGTCGTATCATCCGGATTTAGGCGATTTTTAGTTTTTATTGTTGGAAAAAATCATCTTTTAATGCACATTCAAAAATCCAAACATGTTTAAGGTATAGACGCCAGCCAGCACATCAAGCTACTACAATCTGTCAAATTTCTTTAATCGATTTTGTACTTTGTCGCTAAAGCATTAGGTTCACGGTTGATTGGGAAAATTTGACAGTTTCGGGTAGCTTGATGTGCGGGCTGCACGCCTCCACGCCAAGCCAAAATTTCACCGCAAATACCTACAGAAGAATAGGGATTCCAAAACTATTTAATTGTTTATATCGTGTTATAGTGCACCCCGCATTTTTTGTCACATATTTGTGTCGTTGTTGTACAGGGCACGCGTTTGCTTGTCACGTATATGTGACAAAGGCGTTCAAAAGGTTAAGAATGCACAGCCTTAAAACCTTTATTTACGAAAACATCAGAGACTCGTAGGAAAGAATATTCATTTAATCAATTTATTTATTTGTATTTGTCTTTATTTTTATGCTAAAATCAAACAATACGTTTTTCTATCTGCTGTTAAGAAAGCTGTTTTACGTTTAACTTATAACATTATATTATCTCTTATAATTTGTACTGTTAGAAAACGATGTATTTTCAGCTGTTGGTTATACGCACGCCGACCAATCAAGCTATGCAAAACCAAAATAAGCTGATCTCTCATTTTACGGGAAGCTCATACAGAGCGAGGTAAGGTTATACTGGATATGTATAGCTTAATGTGTCGCCGTGTGTACGTTTTATAATGTGTAATTAGTCAGTATTTAAAGTGTTTTTGAAATTGGAAAGAAAAATGTTAGTTTCGGGTAGACGGTACTATATTTTTATTACTGTCATTCAGGTGCCATGATGTTCATTACTGAAATCTTTGCCGCGAGATGGCGCTATGTGGTTTTGCTTGGTTTGTTTTTCATTCAAGATGAATTTGACAAGTAAAGCAAACACTGAGCCCTCCTTCATGGCCATGCTTTCAACAAACAACTCAATTTGAATAGGTTTTGGTGGGTTTCTGAAGGCAATTCAATTGTTATATCCTGCAAATTTTATTGGTTGAGCTATTTTCTCTTCAGAATAGCTGAAAACTGCCTCGTTGGTTTACTGGTCGCAAGCGCAACTGCTAAGCATTAGGTCCTGAATTTGATTCTCCAGTCGGGCAAAGTGTTATTGGGTTTTTCCATCAGGACTTTCTCAGTAGCAGCCATGGAGTCAAGATTTGCGCCCGGTTGATTGCAATAGGCTCGCCCCCTATTACATGTGACTTCGGGGATTACAGGCGTGATGTTATGTAATAGCTGAAAAAATCTTATTAAAAAAAAAATGGATTACTCTAGCGGAGTTTTGCTAGACAATTTAATTTTACCTTGTACAAATCCATCCACCCAAAAACGCTTTAGATTAACAATAGTATCCAAAATATCTGTTAAATCTTTGCATAGTTTAAAGAATTAAGAATTATTAATATGTTGGTATATTTCGTTACTTGTTTTGTAATATTTTTGTAGTTAGGTATAGAGTATTTAATAAATTGATTACTATTTGATGTTTACTTCTTATTATCCAAGAAAATCCTTAGAATACCTTCCTCATAAGTTTAAACACACGTCGGGGGACGCATTTAGGAGTAGGTCACTATTGATTCAAGATTTAGGCATATGGCAATTATGAAATATACGAAAAGAAATACGAATGCTGAGATTTACCTTACCAAAATTATACAACATGTTTAAAAAAAACTGTCCGGTCCATGAGGGTATTATTATATATCGAGATTAGATTCTATTTATGTAATCCCAAAAAATACCCCGTTAAAAATAAATAAAATGTACTATAACACCCCTCTTTTTGCGTCGGGAGATAAAAATGAGGAAATTTACATGCCAACACTCCGGTCGCTTCACGGGTAGTGACGTCTTAAACAAACAGTTGACGATCGAATATGCGATTGCCGAAGATGGTGTTGTCACGTTTTAAAAGTTTGTTAGATTTCAGGGAAATAGTGGTATTATTTGGGCACAAAATCAAGCATTTAAAAATTCATTAACATTTTGTTTACTTCATGAATATTTTATGTTTCGTATTTTATTTGGTAATGTCATTGGTATACCTATATGCCAATTTCGGATCTGATAGGATTTTTTAACAAATTGTTATTTATAAGATAAGCCCTGAAACACCCACCCTTCACCTTCTTGGTGTTAAGCGCGGAAGAAGAGTCGCAACAATTTTTTTTATCATTCTTTACTGGAGTAATGACTAGCCAATCTGAAGAAAAGAAAGTTTGCGCTGTGTTCATTATCTGACTAGCTTTTGCTGGCTTCGCTCTCGTGGATTTCGGGAATTATCTCACAGGAACGTCCGGATATAAATCTGATCCATTCCATTTAAAGAGCTAACTGAATCCCAAACTTTGTCGAAATCCATCCCGTAGTTATGGCGTGACAAAAAAATAAACGAACTCACATTTTTAATATAAGTTAGGATTTAAGTATTTGTTACGCATTTACCAAGCGCACGCCAAAAATATGACCAAAGACATTTGTCTGTTCTAGACGTGATGCGTCCGTTGTCCGTCGCGAGACGGAATGCAGAAACTATCGTCCTGAACGCCACCGTATACCCCTTCCGACTGCCGGACACTGCCCTAATGTGCGTATATTGTGGGGAAAGTTACACCGACGCCACGCCATTCAGACAACACATGAAGAAGGAACATTTCAACTTCAAAGTCAAAACCGCATTCGCTCATATCTCATACGAAAGCTACCTAAAAATTGACATCACAGAAATGACTTGCAGGATTTGCTTTGAAACTTTCCCGAGACTTGAGGAAATCGCACGGCATTTGAATGAGAGACACACCGCCAAAATTAACTTTGACTTCCAATTAGGACTGCATCCTTATAAATTCGCACAAGATAAACTTATGTGTGGGATCTGTGATCTGAACTTCCCCTGTATGAGACAGGTTAGTCGTCACATGACTACTCACTACCAGAACTTTACGTGTGATACTTGTGGCAAGTCCTACACGACAAATAGCTCTTTGCAACAGCATATCCGATTCTCACACATAGCGGCCGATAGAATATGCAGAAAATGTAAAGAAACATTCAGTTCTTTAACAGCGAAGAGGGAGCATATGACCAAATCTCCCAAATGTTGGATGTATCAATGCTTGACGTGTTTTGAAAGATTCATGACATGGCCAGCCAAAGAACAGCATTTAGTTGACGCTCATGGGCAATCCAAAAAGTCCTATTCCTGTTCCGAATGCAGTCTTACTTTTACAACTAGAAACGCATACAGAGGACATTTTAATACGACTCACGCTGAAGTTAACTTCCCTTGTACTTACTGCGGACGGAAATTTGCATCTAAAAGATATTTGGAACAGCACAATCTGGTCCATACAGGAGAAAAAGCTTTTCAGTGCAATGTGTGCTCTAAATCTTTTCCCAGAAAGAAGAATCTTACGCAGCATATGTGGGTTCACAGTGACTTTAAAAGGTTTGAATGCAGGGCGTGTAAAAAGCAGTTCAATCAAGGACATAGTTTTAAGGCGCATATGAAAGGACATCATCCTGAGCTTCCTGAAGAAAAATGGCAATGATGTGTGACAAAAGGCTTGAGCCGAAAACGTACAATCTAAAGTTACATTGCGGCGTAACGGAGAGTTAGCGAAATTTTAGAAAGCATAATTAACTTAACGCGAATTGGGTTAGGGCTCGTACACATAAACACGATACGACGTCACATCGTGCTACGACGCGGATAATCCTTAAATGTTTGTTGTCGTATCGTGTTTATGTGTACAGTCACGAGCACCAATATGTAAACACTTAACAACTTTTAATAGTGTCTTTCTCCTACTGTTCTGGTTAAAATTTCATGTTGTTACGAACATAGTATTCTGGAAGTCATATTTTTATGAAAAAGATCCTATCTTCAAGTTACAATCGTGATTTAAATTTAGGAAAGTGTATACCTACATATTGGTGCTGGTGACTGTACGAGCCCTAAGGTGTAAACTATGGACGACCCTCAAGTCCCACAACCCAGGTCGTGCGACTTCCGAAGAGCCGTCGTGCATTCTCGAGAATTACCGCAGCTCACATCTAGTTTGCACTTTATTCAATTGGCTTAAAGTTGTGTTTCGATACAAAACTTCACTGACCGCCGTTCGTAGCATTTTGATAACCAGTCTAAAATAAACCACTGTGTTGTACATACTTGAATAGTCAGAACTATACATATAAATATTTTTTAATATATTCTTGTGACCAGAACTCCGATTCCTTTTGAAAAATCTATCATCCTATACATATTAGGTATCTTTTAACATTGACATCAATGACTTAATCATCCTTTCAGATACCTTTTATTGTACATATTTACATTACCTGTACGCCATTGAGACTTCAATCAAACTGATAGTTTTATGGTCTATGTAAAATTCTGGTATTCAGCTGTATCCGGTTAGACTGGAAGCAGACCGTGTGACTGACGCTGGCTTGGCCACCATCAGGGACTTTATATCTTCGCTAGGTGCCCTAGTTTTTGAGACTCTCTCCAGATCAACCCGTATATCTTTTGAACCAGTGATCGACAAATTCTGATATTTGGCGACCGACTAATTAGCGACAAATTTTTTGTGTGTGCCAAGCCAGTTTCAGTCACACAAGCCGGCCACAACTTGCTTAGTTGGAAAAAGACAAATAGATGATGATCTTTTAATACTTTTGTCTAACCTTTCAAAATCAACAATTTAATATACAGCTTTATAAAATCACTCTATCTTCTTTTGTATAAATGATCTTTTAGGAGCTGGTTTTTTTACAAATTGACATTTCACTGTCGAGCAAATTGACATGAAAATTATACATTTTTTAATGTTTGTCGTTAAATATATTTCGTTTATTATGTAAATTGTTGTTTTGTTTTAAAATATTAAACTTGATTTTGTCATAATTTGTTGTTTTTTAATCCCTGTAATAACCTGGACACGGTTTTTCAAAACTTCTGTTTTGAAACATATAAGTAAAGTAAAATTAGCACTTGGCATGAACTAACATGCTGAAGCGACACGCGTGTTGTTTTAGCGACTGCGAAGAAAATAAGCTTACAATAAACAAGAATTTGTGTGGTATACATCAACTAAAAAACCCGACTACTGAAAAATCACGCTCTAATTAAATTCGGGGTTTACAAGGTAAAATCGACTCCTATTGTAGAAGTTGGTTAAAATGTAGCCTATGTTACCTGGGTCATAATAACCAATCGATTGACACTCATTCATCAAAATCGGATGAATAGTTTAGGCGCTACGGAGGAATATGCGTAAATACAACATACATAGACTACTAAAATCATAACCCTTCGGCTTCGCCGTAGTCGGGTAAAAACATTTTTAAAACCAAGCTTTTAAACAGATGTGACGTCTTTTTTTGTACTTCCCAGCTTACATTTTTAATTGATACACATTTCATGGGGGTGCATAAAGAAATAATTAGTCCGCCATCTTTGGGAATCCGCCATATTGGATTTAAAATGGCGTCACTTACTAAACGTGTGTATGCAAAATCTCAGCTTAATCGGTCGGGGATAACTATTTTAAAATTCAGTTGCAAGATTTGTCCTAAACAAACATAGATACATTAGAAATAAAATAAAATCTTGTAACAAATGCAATAGATTGCCTTGAGCAAGCTGCGACGCAACTTGCGATGGTACTCGCTAGTTTCCGGTCTAGTCGAGTCGCAAGTTGTATCGCTCGAGGTCGTAAATAGGCGTAAGGCAGACACGTGTCTAGTATACATTGCAATTAAACACTATGATATGAAGTTATGATTGAATTGTCCCATTACAAATACACAAAGAATATTGTATTTATTGAAAGACAGACATATTTCTTCAATATAGTTATTGAACCATTTTTTGTTACCTAAACCAGGGTACTGTGAACAGAAACAAGTGAGCCGTCCAGTCACTGCGATATTTTCTTTTTGTTTCTAGAACCACATTTATGGGCGAAAGAGAACGCGGAGATTGTGTTGCGATATTCGACCGTATACCCATTCAGATTGAGAGGGAAATCCATCACTTGCGTGTACTGCTGCGAAGGGTATGATGACCCCACACATTTCAGAAGGCACGTCGATGTCCACCACAAGCAGTTCACAGTCGCTACAGCCTTCCACCACATGAGCACCCTAAAAGAATATCTCAAATGCGATATCACCAACTTAAAATGCAGACTGTGTTATCAACCCTGTGATAAAATCGATGATTTCACCCAACATTTCAAAGCCAAACACTTCAGAACACATGCAGATGTCGTGAAGAAACTGAAGCTTGAATATGATGTAGGGTTACAACCTTACAGATTGGTGAATAATAACTATTGTTGCTATCATTGTGATAAGAAACTGCCCACTCTTATCAAACTCTGTCGACACACTATCGTGCATTACCAGCGATACACATGCGATACATGTGGACGCAACTACCTGAGCCTCGAAGCGTTAAAATACCACATTAAATGCATCCATGAAGTTACTAAACACCTCTGCAGGAAATGTTGGACAGAATTCCCAACTCTAGAAAAGAAGAAAGAACATGTAAGGGCAACAAAGCAATGCTGGACTTTCTGCTGCATTGTCTGCGCGGAGAGATTCCAATCCTGGGAGCATAAGCAGAAACATTTACAAGCTGAACATGGCTACGAGAAAATAGTCTATAACTGTCCTGACTGTAAAGAAAAATTCACTTCGAGAAAGTATTTTTATACTCATTATAAGCTCGCTCACACTGATGAAGGCTTTCAATGTTCTTGCTGCGGTCTCAAATTTAACACCCAGAAACGGTTAGATGACCATATACTCGGACATTCTGGGGAGAAGAAATTCTTGTGTTCGATTTGCGCTAAGAGTTTTGTGAGGAGGAAAAGTTTGAACCAACATATGTGGATACATAGCGAAACTAAGCGATTTGTCTGTCTTCTCTGTGATAAACAGTTTGCACAGAAAGTTAGCTTGAAAACTCATATGAGGACCACCCATCCTGATGTTTCTATTGATGTTTAAGGCTGACGCAAATTTGGCAGTTTCCTACATTACTTACTTATGAACTATGCACAGGGGGGCAGCATCGCGTTTTTTTGTATTGAAATGCTATGCTCTCCGGCTAGATATGGCTCTAATATGTCTTACAATTTTAGTTTATCGAGTAGATATAAAATAAAACTTTGTATACCAACGTACATGTGTAATTTTTTTTTGTATTCCTGACTACTACCATCCCAGATAAAATAAGACAAATCAAAAAGGTACATATCTATAGTCCTTGTTTCTGGTCATGTTAGTTCGTTGTTTTTAAATTAATTACTACAGTCCTTTGACAGTTATTTTACCTCTCAGTCCAATAGCGACCTTATTTTGACCCGTGTGAAGGTCAATGTGATTTTAACGGACTTTTGAACCACAACCTAATTGTATCGGAAATCGAGATCACTGATTTTGACAGTGACGCGAATTAAATTCTCGAGTAGAATAAGTGTGAAGAGACTGTAATGCTAATAGAATCCACGGTATAACACTGACCATTTTCTTTTTTCTTTTTAGGGACCACATTGGAAATTCACGGACGTAGTGAGACTGAGAATGAAACAAAAAAGAAAATTGTCCTTGTTTACCAGACGCCCCAAAGGCGAAACGCTGAAATCATACTAACTTATTCGACCGCGTACCCTTTTAAAACTCGTTTTAGTCAAATACTATGCTCGTACTGCCATGAGGAATTTAACACTCTCACTGATCTCAGATATCATATGAAAACAGAACATATAAACTCAGGTTTTAAAAACGTTTTCTACAGAGCACGAGATAATTTAATCAAAATCGATATCACTAATCTAGAATGTAAAGTTTGTTCAGAAGAAATTCAAGATGTCGACGGTCTTATGAGCCATTTATATAGAGAACATAATAAGCCTGTAAAATTCAATGCCCGATATGGCGTCCTACCATATAAGCAGAATTCTGATAACCATTGGATTTGTGTTTACTGTAACAAAATCTTCATTTCTTTCATAGCATTCAATCGGCACATTGTCACTCATTTCATGAATTACAGTTGCGATAAATGTGGAACAACCTTCGTCTCTGATTACGCTTTAAAAGACCATCATCGGCAAGTCAAGTGCTTTCGAACAGCTTATAAAGCTAGAAATGGTCGGGTCTTGAAACCTAGGTCTAATGCCGAAATTATTCTACAATGTTCCACAGCTAGTCCTTTCAGGACATGGAAAAGTAACTTCAATTGTGTTTTCTGTAGGGTCCAAAGTAACGATCCGAGCGGTCTCCGTATGCATGTCGTCACAATTCATGCGAATTACGACGTTAAGGCTGCTTTTTACAAGAAATTAGGGAAAGATTTCCTCAACGTTGATATCACAGATCTCCAATGTAAACTATGCTTCATGCCTATAGATTCCTTCGACAGTTTGATTTACCATTTAAAGAACGATCATCAGCAACCGATAAACAGTGATGCGCAGATAGGAGTCTTGCCTTTTAGACTAAACGATGGATCGATATGGAAATGCACGATATGTCCGAACGAATTCAAAGATTTTGTCTCGTTAAAGAAACATACATCAGAACACTTCCAAAACTACGTTTGTGATACTTGCGGTGAAGGTTTTATCACAGAATCTGCTATGATAGCACACACTAAAATACCACACGAGAATAAATATAACTGCAGTCGATGTATAGCCACGTTCTCTTCGCTAGATGAAAGGAATATTCACGTGAAAACACAGCATACGTCACTGCCTTATGTCTGTGTCTACTGCAAAGATAAACCACGCTTCGCAAACTGGGAGGTCCGCAAAAAACATTTGATGGCGGTTCATAATTATAAAACGGGAGCAGATAAATACGATTGCACGACGTGCCAAAAGTCTTTTAAGACGAGATCGGGAAAGTACAACCACATGGCAAGAGTGCATCGGATTAAAAAAGACACTGAGCTCAGCTACCCGTGTCCAAGTTGTCCCAAGGCTTTTACGACAAAACTGTTCTTGGATAAACATGTGGCTAAAAAGCATTTTGATGTTTGAAGTTTCTAAGGTAGTTTTCTTGATTGATTAACATATCCATTCTTCTTTGTTGTGAATTGGCTCCAATTTTGTATGACCAGTATGTAGCTTTCTGCACAGCTCGATCGTTGGCTTCGTTTAATCCCTGGAAGGTGCAGGTGGTTGTGCAAGATAGGCAGACAATGAGGTGGGAAATATCCTGCAAATTAATACTGCGTTTGGGGTGGGTCGAGGACACACCATTTGGGAAGATTAATTATTTCTACAGCGGGCAAACTGACGCCGCAATTGGTTAAGAGATTAACACAAACATCATTTCATTACGTAATACTGCAGTAGTTGCTACGAAAATATTGATAACATTACACTTATATTTCAAAGATTTCTTCGAGTGAATGACCAATCGGTGCACACCAGGATGCTATTCTCCCCCCGAAGACAAGAAGCTGTACTAAAATATAATAATGATGAAAATTCTTTTCTTTTTTAGGGTCCACAAAGGAAATTGACGGACTAAATCAGAACGAAAGTAAACCAAAACAAAGATTGTTTGAAAGGTCCGTTGGACAGAACCCGCAAAGACAAAACGCCGTTCTTGTCCTAAAGCACTCGACAGCGTTTCCCTTTAAGACTCGGTTTAATAGGATTGTCTGTTCTTACTGCCATGATGAATTTGAGCCAATGGCTGCGTTAAGGGAGCATATGAAAACTGACCATTCCGCTGCTGACTACAACAGCGCTTTCTATAAAGTCTACGATGCTCTAAAAGTCGAAATTACTGATCTAAAGTGCACTATGTGCTCTCAAGAACTTCCAAATATAGACACGTTCATGACACACATTTCTCGCGACCACAAAATTAAAGTCAACTTTGATGTTCCTTTTGGGGTACTACCTTATAGACAAGGACCCTCAGGAAGGTGGACATGTCTAGAATGTGACAAAACCTTTCCCAAATTCTCTCAAATCAACGTCCATTTACGAACGCACATGAAGATTTTTACTTGCGAAAAGTGTGGAGCGACATTTTTGTCAGACCATGGTCTTAGACAGCACGAACGTAACTTTAAATGCTACAAGTCTTCCTACAATCCTCGGTTTGGAAAAGCGTTGAAATATAAAAGTAATACTGAGATTATTTTAGAATGTTCTACGGCCTGTCCTTTTAGGACTTGGGGACAGAATTTCAACTGCGTTTTCTGTCGGGTCCAATCCAACGATCCTATTGGTTTGAGAGCTCATATGGCTTCTCGTCACGCGAATTTTGATATACAGCTAGTCTTCAGTAGGAAAATACGAAAAGAGTTCTTAAAGATTGACATCACTGATTTGCAATGCAAACTGTGTTTTATACCCATAGACACTTTAGATGAGTTAATGCTACATTTGAAAAACGATCATAAACAGCCTTTGAACGCGGATGTACAACCAGGGGTCCTACCGTTTAAACTTAACGATGGGTCGAATTGGAAATGTGCTATATGCAAGATACAGTTCTCAGACTTCATATCTTTAAAGAAGCATACATCAGAGCATTATCAGAACTATGTTTGTGATACTTGCGGAGAGGGCTTCATCACAGAATCAGCTTTGAAAGCCCATACAAAGATACCTCACGATAACAAGTACACTTGCACCCGTTGCGTCGCTACTTTCACTACTTTAGAAGAACGAAACATCCATATAAAAACTCAACACACGACGTTACCATACATGTGTGTATACTGCAAAGAAAAGCCTAGATTTGCAACCTGGGAGCTCCGAAAACGACATCTCATGGAGTTCCATAATTATAAGCCCGGAGCTGAAATGTATGAGTGTACGACTTGCCATATGACATTCAAGACTCGCTCGCAGAAGTACCACCATAATGTGAAAGCCCATCGAACGAAGAAAGAGACAGAATATAGCTATCCTTGCGGGAGTTGTTCTAGAGCGTTCGCTTCTAAACTGTCTTTGGACAAGCATATCGCGAAAAAGCATTTCCATGTATGATATTACTAGATTCTTCCATTGAGCATTACGCTCGTCCATTATTACTTGGGACTTGATGTTACGAGAATGTTATGTTCCATCAATGAAGCTAAGCGCGTTGAGCACATATAAACGGCGTTTAAGAGCCGCTAATGTAAACGTAAACAATTATGACACTAACAGCTCTTGAAAGCAAGTGATTGGTGAAATCCCCCCATAATACTCTTTTACAATTTTAATCGAATAGTTTTGACTGATTTTATTCTTATTGAGATTTTTTTATGTCTCCAATGGTTGTATTTTATTTGATGCAATATTTACAATAACGTAATTTTATTTACTGATGAGAGGCTTAGCGCCATCGGCAATGGAGCTCTAGGCAATGACTCATTAGACCATTTTATATTTAAATCACATTACTTTGGATCAAAGCTGGTTACAGTATTCTTGTCCAGGGTTTTTGGAAGTAAATAAACAAATATTCAAATGGCGTAAATAAGCTTATAATGTTCCCACTGCTGGGACACAGGCCTCCTCTCAGCAACCGTAAACTTCCAAACGGACCCAGTGCGAGTTGACAGATTTACTCATTAAGAGATTAGCTCAGACTCTCACAAATTAAAACCTAAAAGTACTCGTATATCGCTAATACAAGAATTGGTTGAAAAAGTGTACTTTGCTCCCATATGTTGCATTTAAAACTACGGTAGATGGCGTTAGTGTAAAATATTAATGTCCAGTTTTGAGGGTAGTATCGGTTGAGTAACACGCCATCTGACGGCAATGTAAGTAAACTATAAGATCTCATAAAAAAGGGTTGTATTCAAAAGTGTTAAATGCAACGAAAATAATGTTGAAAGATGCTCTCTAAAATGCAATAATGTTTTATTAGCTCAAACAAAGAGCTGTGAAGAATTATGCTGAAAATGGATAAAATAATAAATTAGTCCTAGTCACGAAAAATTGCGATATTTTGCTAAATTATTTCTTCTTCGTCGTTTTCTCAATGCTGAGGATTGCGACCTCATACGACGCGTCTCCAAGCTATGGTGTCTTCTGAAGCGTGGACCGTTCGGTAATAGCTGCCTCCAACGGCCTTCTTGAACGCGTCTGACCATCTTGCCGATGCTCTCTCTGCCTGGAGCATGGCAAGATAAATTACTGCCACGGAACTTTTTACTGTCTCCATGTCTTCCTAAATCCATTTCGACGTTTGTTTCTCAACGGATATTTTTTATAGGTAACCTTTTTTACTATGAAAATAAAAACATAATCTTCCAAAAAAAATAAAATTCTTGTACAATTTTACTCTACATCAAGCTTCCATATTTTCTTCAAACAATGTAGATCCATTTTCAGTATAATTCTCAAATGTATTCTAGATATTACGTAGTGAGTACGTATGTAATTTATTTTAATTATTATAAAATTAAGCAAATATAAGACGTAAGCAATAAGTCCAATAAAGAGATTATAGTTTACATTGTTTTTTATTTAAACGTCAAAAATATTACTTATTCGAACATGCAGTGACTAGTCTTTCCAAGAGATAATCAGATAACCATAACTAGGTTTAGTAATTCCTAGGTTTTGGAGGAATGACGTTATTTTAAACTTGTCAATAATAGCCAATAATAACACAACAGATTCGGAAAATCAAATAATGCTAAGCGAAGAAGAACGGAGGACAGATGCGCACAGAAACGTAATGAAGAAATCTGACGAAAAATTTTCTATTTTTAGGACAACGCTGCGAATCAAACGATGGTGATTACGAATTAGAAAAGTTACCCAAGCCGAAGTATATTAGAAGTGCTAGAGCCGAAGCCAGGATTATCACCAAGAGTAACGCTTCAGCCATCTTAGAATGCTGGTCACTCCTGCCTTTTAGATGGAAGAAGAACAGATTCAAATGTGCCTACTGCGAAGAGAACTTTACTGAATGTACCGAACTTAGAGACCATGTTCGCATCTGCTCCACAAGTCACAGCATCAAAGATATATATAGCAAATTCAAAGAAATGCCTTTAATCAACGTTGATATTACAAACGCAGTCTGCTCCTTATGTTTTTTGCCTCTTACAAATGCCACTCAAATTAGAGAACACGTAATTCATCACGGACTAGATTTCAACCAGTATCACCCTGACGGAATACTACCATTTTGTCTTGACAAACAGTCTTGGCAGTGTGTGATATGCCCGGAAAAATTCAACAACTTCCTAAAACTCTATGAGCATATGAATGTTCATTATCAACACTATATTTGCGCGACTTGTGGTAAAGGATTCATGACTGCTCCCAGATTGCGGAAACATTTAGAGGTTCATGTATCTGGATCATTTCCGTGCAATAAATGCGGCAGGATTTTTATTATGAGAGCAGCAAGGGACTCGCATAAGGCTTCTGTTCATCCCAAAGCTCCTCGATACGAATGCCCGCACTGCAATATCAGATTTGACAATTATTACGAAAGAATTGATCATATGAAAAACGCACATAGCGAGAGAGAAGTGTCCTATAACTGTGCCCATTGCGAGATGTCTTTTAAAACTAGTGGAAAACGCGCGATTCACGTCCGGACAGTCCACTTTCCACCACAATTGAACTATGGTTGCAGTTATTGCGAGTGGCAATTTAGGACCAACTATGAGTTGAAAAGGCACATGGTTCGACACACCGGGGAGAAGAATTTCCATTGCTCAGTATGCGGAAAGTCCTTTCCGAGGAATAGAGCGTTGACTTCGCATCTAAAAACTCATCAAGATATGAATGGAAAATGGCGGGGGCCAATGTTCAAGCAGAGAATGCAAAGGCTGCCTTCGATTAATCCGCACGATTTGACTGATTTAGTTCCTACTGATATAAAGATGTAGTGTACAAGGATATTTTGACGCTCGAATGTCGTTGATGACGCTGTTGATAAGTTTGCGAAATCGTTTATATTGATTTGGACGTGCGCCAAAAGTTCCTTGACAGCTATAGATATACTTACGCAACTACATATTTCCAGTATAATTTTTTTAAATAAAATTTTTAAATCAAATCCTATAAGTTTTTTTTTCTCTTTGTATCTATGATTATTTTCATTAGACATATGTATTACAATGTTTCGAGGAAACCATATAAGTTAAGTCAACATTGACCTTCTCTAAATGCCACATATTGAGCTTTTAACAAACATACCAAGTAGCACAAAGACGTCTCGGCCGGATCGCTGCACACCGATCGCGCAGCCACCAGCCGCGGCAGTTCTGTGTTCTGTGAACAATATATAAGGCGTAAAAGTGAAGTGGAGCATAAGTATTTCTGTAGTTAAATAAACTAATATTAAAAAACAAACTAGGCCAATAGTCGGTCGACTGCAAGCAGCTGCGAGGACTCTAAAGGCAGCACTAAATACTTCAACTCGACCAAAATTTGTTCATTTGTAGAACACCTACCTAACAAGAACTTAACCAAGTATAATGTAGTATTGTAGCACTAAATGCATGATTCCGGGAGCTGGTACTTCGACAATCTAACGAAATAACGTAGTGTTTCTTGATTTTAGGTTCCGCTATCGAAGCGGTGGGCAATCTAGGAGTTAGACGAATTAGGAAGTTGAAAGAAAACGTAAGCGATCGCCAAATGCGCAGACGACGACGCGCGAACAACCAGCTCCCCGAAGAATCTGAGAAACGAATCTCCAAAACCATGATGCGTCGGAACGCCATGATCCTTCTAGAATGTTCCACAGCCTGGGCCTTTAGATGGTTCCATAGCGCTTTTTATTGTTCTTACTGCGACGCTAAATTTGTTGATGTACCACTTCTCCGTTCACATATTAAAGCTCATCACCTAGACGAGTTACCAACTGAAAGAATCTTCTCGAAGTTAAAAGAAAATAACATGGTCAAAGTAGATGTAGCTGAACTTAGTTGTAGGTTGTGTAGCAGGTTTCTAAATAGCATTGACTCTTTAAAAGATCACCTACTGATTCATGGAAAGACTTTGAACGTGGAGTACAGTGATGGTGTCCTCCCATTCAAGTTAGATGAAGACGTATTTACTTGCCAGCTTTGCTTCGCCCAATTCGTAACTTTCGCCAAAATGAATGAGCATATGAACACACACTTTCAAAATTACATCTGCGATTCTTGCGGGAAAGCTTTTGTCTCTAAATCAAGGTTTAGGAAACATGTACAGTCTCATGAAAAGGGCAATTTCCCTTGCGGGGAGTGCGGTGAAGTTTTAGAAACACGAGCGTCTCGGATGTGTCATATAATGCGGATACATAGAAAAGGTGTCCGCTATGCTTGCCCAAGATGTCCTGAACTCTTCACGACATACCATACGAGGGCGAAGCATTTAGTAGAAACTCACGCTCAACAGAGAAAAGAATACTATTGTAACGCTTGCGACAAAACCTTTGAAACAAGCTCAAAAAGAGCAGGACATATTCGCGTGACCCATGCTAATGTAGAAAAACGACACTTCTGCCCAGACTGTCCCTCGATATTTGTTAGCAAATCGAAGCTGTTGCGGCATCTAAGAACACATAGAATAAAATACGACTGATTTTCGGAGATAACATACGTATATTTCTATTTTTAGGAGCGATAGAAGACAAAGATATGGCTGCTGAAACCTCCACTAATGTTTCTTGGAAGAAAAAACGCCGAATTACAGAAGACGCAAAAAATGCAGTTGTTATACTAAAACACTCAAATGCAGTAGTGTTCAGACTGCATAGAGGCAGATTCTTATGCGCTTACTGCCCAAAACAATGTCTTAATGTATCAGAAATACGGGACCATTCAGTTATTCACGAAAAGCTCGAAATATTCGAGAACCCAGCTGTGAGAAACTCGTTTCCTCTTCGAATCGATATCACAGATCTATCTTGTAATTTATGCGACAAAAATTTACAAAATATAGAAGTATTAAAGACGCATTTAACCGATGAACATTCGAAAATAATCGACCCTGAACTTTCTGATGGCGTCGTTCCTTTCGTCTTGACTGGCAAAGAATACAGATGCGTCCATTGCAGCTTAGTCTTTGAAGGGTTTTTGACATTGTTCACACACATGAATCAACACTACCCAAGCTACGTCTGCCCTACATGTGGAAAAGGATTTTCAGGACGAAACAAGCTTCGAAGCCACATAGTCAGTCATGAATTTGGACAATTCAATTGCACGAAATGCGATTCAGTGTTCCCGAATCGTGGAGCTAAGAACAGGCATATAGCTTCAGCGCATGGAAGGAAAGATAGATATAGGTGTCCAGTCTGTGATGAGCATTTTGGACATTATCGTTTAAGACTGAAGCATTTGGAAAAGGTTCATGGACTTAAAAGTGGAGTGTAGGATTAATTTTTCGTCCAGGTAGTCTACCACGACGTCATAAAACAGTATTATTTTAATATTATTCCAGTGTGGAAAAGAGATGGCGCTAGACATCCTGTAAAACTCTGTCTTTTCCCTCACTGGAAAGACTTTAAAACAATACTACTTTAATGGTGGAAGCGCCAGAGTCGCCCGCGAAATTCGTCTTCAATTCAATTTCAATCATCAATACAACCTTCTAAGTTCATTTAACACCATTGAATGACTTTTTCATGAAATAGTTATTGAATGGGATTAAATAAACTGGGGTTGTATTGATGATTGTAATTCTGTAACTACATAAATACGTGCTATAGACGCGAATCATATTTTTTATCAACATACAACTTGACACTGAATGTAAACGAAGACGACATGGTAATCCCACTGTACTGTGCTTGGAGGATAAGACATTCTTATTATAAGTTAGGTTATTTTAAAGAAGAAATAATGATACGTTATTATTTCCTTTTAAAAAATATATAAAAAAACATTTAAATATTAAAAATTGTAGCCCACCGGTGTCGGGAACAGGAGAGGAAACTCCTAACAATACGAGCCGTGTCCAAGAGTACCGCTTTCTTAATCAAGCCCTTGATCCAGCTGCCTAACGACAGCCTCCTCAGGTATTGATCGCGGCTCTTGGCAATTAAGCCATGGGCTAATACGACTATCGCCGCAATTATTGCTGAGTCCACATCCCACATGTCGACAACCTCACGAGCCAAGTCAAGATACCAATACGTTTATTTTTAACATTACTTACCAACTTAATAAAATATAAGATGATAGAATCACATTGTCTCATTACCTGCCAATTTTAGACCGCAAGAAAACTTTTTCAAAAGATTATGATGAAGGCGATCCTAACATATTACGTAATTGAAAACAGATGATGTCAATTCATTCGTGTCACATGAGTTCAAGGTACTTTCTTTCACCGTGATTTAAAATTGATGGGAATAGGTACCTAATAAGTATCCATAAACTTGTTACATCTAGATCAGACCGCCCATTGTGTCACCCTATGAATAAAAATCTGCATTTGTATCGGGAATACCCTTCACGAGGCCGAAAGGCAGTTGTTCTCCCCGTCATTGCGTTATTTTTTTGTTCTGGACCATACCTGGGAACCTTCTAGTTACGGAGGTATTGGACGTCAAAGTTCCAACTTTAACACAAGTTTTTTTTTAAATACAAGTATTTAAAGTTATAAATTTACCTAAAATACCTCCCCCCCCCCTGTTATATTCAATGTATTCATCAGCACAATGGTTTCAGTGCGTTACATTTGGTCCTACTGTAAAACGTGATTTTGCACCCCGAAAAATAAGTCGTTTCCCAGCTATAATTTTTGCGTAGAGTTACTTATTTTGATATACATAATGCTTGGTTGACGGCTTCGTCAAGGGTCCGTTTACACCTTGTAAATAAGAGTTTGGATTTAGGGGGTAATCTTTGGAAATAGTGATCCTAATCGTTTCAATTGGAAGCTCCATTATCTCCCAGTGGCATAGATATTTAAATGTTCCCGTAGGACAATTTCCGACCACATTGCGAGCGGAGCCATGGACATAAGCTAGTTTATTATAAAACATTAGTTTTAGTATATGAGAAACCCGATACACGTGTCTAGTATTTTTATGTAAAGAATCTATGTATAAAATTTCAAAACTGTATCATGAAAAATCACAAAGTTATAAGCTTGTTCTGTTACCTGGTTGTCCGCACAAAAACGTGGTCAAAACGCGGCGCGCCCGCGTTCGTGCCTCCAGTGTCGTCTTGAGCTCATTGATAATAATAATTTGGCAGTAGGTACCTAAATAATTGCGATAGGTTACTTCGTGTCGCTCGGTGTTCAACTTGTAGGCTTTTTAAATATTTTTGGGAAACAATATAAAGAGAGGAAACAATATAATCCATCAACTTGTAGGCTTTTTAAATATTTTTGGGAAACAATATAAAGAGAAGAAACAATATAATCAGTCGGCTCGCAGCTACGTGTGCGAGCGCGCGTTGCGTGCGCGGTGACAGGATTTTAACCGAGCGGTCATTGACCTTGACGACGCGATAATGTCTAACGCGATTAAATATAATAATTGCAATATTGTGATAAACGATTAGTTACTTTAACGATTAGTACGATTCAGTTATTTATTCTGAACAAACTATATTCAGGTTTCGCATATACTAAAAATAATGTTGTGTAGTTGGATAAAAGCAAAGTTAGGCAAATGATGATGATTCGTGTCACACAAGTCCAAGGTAGGCACTTACTATCTTTCACCGTTGATTATGAACTTAAGGGTATTGCCACACCAATCGATCGATCGTCGATCGAGCTCATCGTTCGATGGTATAATGGATAACTCGATGTCGATCGACAGTTTCTACTACACCAATTGATTGATCGTCGTCCTTTCTACCATCGATCGATTGGTGATCGGCGATCGATCGATTGGCGTGGTAACACCCTAACATAGATCAGTCCGTTATCTTAGATCGATTACACACTGTCCACCCTTCGTCCGGATCCCGGCTATCTCAGATCACCTCACAACAGACAATCGGTTACAATTCCTCATCCAATATGCCTAATTCTGCGCTCCATAGTGATTATATTCTTTTTGTTTTTAGGGCCCATAATTTGGACAAGGCTGAGCCGCAAGTATAACGATCACAGAGATAATGCCGCTATCATTCTCGAAAGTTCCAACGCTTGCCCGTTTAGGTGGAGGCGAGGCGCCTTCACTTGCGCCTCCTGTCCATCCTCTTTCGCAGATTTCAGCGAAGTCAAGGAACATAGTAAAGAACACAAGAATTGCAACGAAGCTCTCCGAAAGGCTCGACCGTTTTCTAACGTTAAAATAGAAGTCACTGAGCTACGATGCGAATTATGTCTAATGCGAATGACAGGCTTAGATACTCTTTGCGATCATTTAATCGAAGATCATAATAAACCAATCATCACCAAAATTGGTATAGGAGTCACACCTTACTACCTGACAGGGAAAGACTACAAATGCACTCATTGTGAAGAGACTTTTCTTCTTTTCTCTAAATTGAACTCGCATTTGAACACACATTACCCAAATAGCATCTGTTTTCAATGCGGCAAAGCATTCTCTTCTCTACCCAGATTAAAATCCCATTTGCTAACACACGACTCAGCAGCCATAACTCAATACAACTGCAATAAATGCGACCAAACCTTCCCCACGCGTGTCTTAAAAAATAATCATATCAGCCAAAAACACGGCCCAGAATACAGATACCGATGTCCATATTGCAAAGATAGCTTTAAAAGCTACGCTGATAGGGGAAAGCATCTAAAAACGGCGCACGACAAGAAAATAGAGTATCCATGCAACTTGTGTCCAGCAGTTTTTGCCATGTGTAATCAAAGAACCAAACATGTCAAGCAAGTTCATATGGGTATAAAGACTTTTGCGTGCGAATTTTGCTCGTACAAATTCGTGACGGCTGCTCAGTTGAGAAGTCATATGATTAAGCATGGAGGAGAGAGAAAATATCAGTGTCAGGTGTGTAAAAAGGCGTATGCTAGAACTAAAACTCTCCGTGAGCATATGAGAATACATAACAATGATAAAAGATTTGTCTGTCAGTACTGCAATACTGCTTTTGTTCAGAAATGTAGCTTGCAAAGTCATTTGAGGACGCATCATCCTACACAGCGGAGCCCTTAAAAATGATTAAGGTTCTCATCTGTGTTAATACTTGCCATTTTTACGATTTAACTCTTCAGCGGCCTAGCCTTTTCCCAACTATGGTTGGCTCGCTTCTAATCTCACCGGATGCAACCGGATCCCAGCGTCGGGCACTAGTTGTCCGGCATTTTGCTGAACTGGCCCTATTTGGCGCAGCCGTGAGGCACACGGTGTCACACTATTCTATTTTTTTTTTTTTTTGTTTAGATTTAAGTTTTTTAATTATTTTGTTTTTTATTTGTTATTTTTTTATACTGTGTGCACTTGTGGCATGTGCCAAATAAATATGTTTTCTTTCTTTCTTTCTTTCTTTCTTTCTATCTGACCTCCAAACATAGTTACTGGATAATTTTACGATTTGCCTCTTCACGGGTATAATATGTAGATAGAATAATAACTAGATAAACTACTTTATTCTTTACAACATTAGTTTTAGTATATGCGAAACCTGAAACAAGTGTCTAGTATTTTTATGTAAAGAATCTATGTACAAAATTTATAAGCTTTGTAAGCTTTTGTAAGCTTGTTCTGTTACCTGGTTGTCCGCACAAAAACGTAGTTACGACGCGGCGCGTACGCGTGCGCACCTCCAGCGTCGTCTTGAGCTCATTGATAATAATAATTTGGCAGTACGTACCTAAAAAAAAAAAAAAATTGCGATAGGTACTTAGTGTCGCCCGGTGTCCATTTAATTATTAATTTCATATACTAAAAATCATGTTGGATATCAAGATTTTTCTTCTTTATAATAAAATAACAGATTTCATTGTAGAAATAGTACATAGTGACACACAACAGGCGGTTTTATCGTTAAAAGCGATCTTTTAAACACAGTCTTCTCGAATTCATCGACAACTATAGATTTTTATTTTTTTTTTAAATATAAATTGTATTATTTGTATTTTGTTAATAATACCATAACATGGGCTACTATTTTTAAATATAATTTTTTTTTTAATAATTATTTTAGATTGAAAAAGTTAAAAGTGTAATTAATGTATGAAATCGGATAAAATGAATTGAAATGATAAACTAATTAATTAATTGAATAAAGATATTTGAACGTGTTTTTGTTTTTGTTGGTAATATCCACATTCTTGCCCAAGTTTTAAAACATATTACTTCACACATCACGAAGCTGACATACATCAACGCCTTTTTTTCGTGGGGGTTAGCTAAAACAACGAATGCCACCTGCTAGTACAATCCGCGTAGCTATTCACAAATGCTTCAATTCGACTACGATTCGACAAGTCGTATGCCTATTTTTTTTGGCATTACGAAAGCGAACGACATAGACATACGGCTTTCTGAATCGAAGCATTGGTGAATAGCTATGCAGTACTCTTAGTACTTCGTCCAGCTGAGTAATCTTATACTCCTTATAAAATGCGAAAGATTGGATGGATGGATGGATGATTGTTACTAAATAACACCAGAACGGCTGAACGGATTTGGATAAAATTTGGCACAGAGATAGATAATAGTGTGGATAAGCACATAGGATTTTATTTTTGATATTTTTTTTTGAAGTCGCGGTCATCAGCTAGTTAAATATAAGCATAAGGATGCTCAACCCAATAACCGATATTTAAAAAATAATAGTAACAAAAAGTTGTATGAGATTATCCTAAATTACTTCACCCCGCGACTTAGCCCGCATGAAAAACACATTCTATGGCAATCGTGTAGTTTGCCATCAGTGAAAGAATTTTTCAGTCCAAAATTTAAACTTTAGCTCTTTATAAATTTAGTAAGTATGTATAACAAAAAATATAAGATTATCGTAATTATTTAAAGTAGCACGAAATATGGATTACGAAATGGAATGACATGAACACGAAGACCCTATATCGGAATTTTTCTATTTTTAGGAAGAAAAACAGAAGGAACTGTGATAAAGCTGGAAGTTGAATCAGACACTGAGAATAATAGATCCCCTATGATCTCAACCGCACGAGAGGGCTACCAAAGACGAGCTATCTTCAGAAATAACATAGCCATCATCATGGAAACTTGCACCGCCTACCCATTCAAGTACAGAAAAGGAACGTACCTATGTTTCTTCTGTAAAAACACTTTCTTAGAACCAGAAAAGTTGAGAGAACACAACCAACTTCAACACTCTGAAATAAAACAGTTACTAAAGCCTCGAAAATATGAACCTCTAAAAATGGACTTTGCTACAACGATTTGCAAGATATGCGGCACGGAAATCGGTGATTACGCTGAACTGAAAATCCATCTGACTGTCGAACATGGGAAAATAATAGATTGTACTTATGGGGACAGCGTCCTTCCTTATAAACTGAGCAAAGAGGAACACAGCTGTCAAATATGTGGGAAAACATACGAAATGTTTCTCAGCCTACATAAACATATGAATGATCATTACGAACATTTTATCTGTGAAACTTGCGGGAAACGATTCGCGACTTCCCAAAGAATGGTGAATCATGCTAGGACTCATGAAACAGGAGATTTTCCTTGCAAACGGTGTACAGATACGTTCCCAACTTACGCATCTTTGTACGCACACAATGCTAAAATCCATAGGTCAAATAAGCGGTACAAGTGTCCTATTTGTGACGAAAAATTCGCTTCTTACAAACATAGGTTGAAACATTTGAACACTATCCACGGAGAAAAGACTGCTGTGTTTCCCTGTCCGTCGTGTCCTAAAGTTTTTGACTTATGTAGCCGTAGGACCTCACACATACGCTTCCAGCATCTTCAAGAACGAAATCATGTGTGTTCTATATGCGGCATGAAGTTTTTTACGAATTACGAGTTGCAGGAGCATTCTATAAAGCATGGAGGCGAAAGGATCTATCAATGTGATGTTTGCAAGAAATCTTACGCGAGGCTTAAGACTTTGAGAGAGCATATGCGTATACATAACAATGATAGAAGGTTTATTTGTCCAGTTTGTGGACAGTCCTTCATACAGAATTGTAGCTTGAAACAACATATGAGGGTACATCATCCTGCGCATTTGAAAGACGTGTATTAATAAATAATGTATTTTATCTGGTGTTTTGTTTTAACTTTTCGTCTTTCTCTTGAATTTTGACACCACATGATTGACCTTGTTTTTTTTTTTTAAAAAATACATTGCCCCACACTAGGAATTTCTCCTGTATCGTGGGTGCGTTTACAAACATTTATATTCACATACACAAACAGCCAGACCCGGAACAACTACCTGTAGGCCATACAAATATTTGTTCCGTGCGGGAATCGAACCTGCGACACGAAGCGCAGCAGTCAATCGCTCAGCCACTGCGCCAACCGTGCCGTCAAACGAATATGTGTTTACGAAGAAACTGTGGCCATAGAAGGCTCAAATCAATATTTTCAAATCGGTTTGATTGTGCAATCGGATCGCTATACTTCGCAATGGTAGTATTATTTTAACCAAACATCTTTAATAAATAATTTAAATAATAACAGGGATTTAGTAATAACTATCGTTTTCGTTACTGGAATAATAAATTGGTAGACATTTTTTTTTGTTCCTAGAACAAATAATATAATTCGCAGATAATTTTATAATCTTAAAGCATGGCCTGGGTATAAAAGGTGAAGCATAATTGGAAGTATACAGCATGAAAAAGATTTCAAAGAAGATAACAATCCTCATTTCTCATTTTTAGGTGACGAACTGTCTAATGAAGATTGCCCTATAGAAAGAGCTGAATTCAAGGCACGCATCGCAGAACAAAAGAAAACCTTTACAGACGACGTTAAAGCTAGGACAAGACACGCAATAATACTGCTGGAATCTACGAAAATATGCCCCTTTAAATGGATGAAAAATCTTTACATTTGCTTCTATTGCCATCAACAGTTTCCCGACCCTGCGTCACTGAGGCTACATAACACACAACATGGTTTTCTAACGACATCGCAAGTCAAATACGCTTTATCTAAGCTTAAGAAGTATGAATTAGTCAAAGTTGATATCACTGATTTAGGGTGCAAGCTCTGTGATGATTTAATCCCTGATTTTCCGTCTCTAAAGTGGCATCTACTGGAAAAGCATAACAAGAATTTGGATCCGAAATCCGGGGATGGTGTCTTACCGTTCAAAGTTACACTCAATGAATTCCCTTGCGCTCTTTGTACGGAAAAATACACGGAATTTAAATCCCTAAATCAGCACATGAACGTGCATTTCCAAAATTTCATTTGCGAGCAATGTGGTACAGGTTTTATAACTCCAGAACGTTTAAGAACCCACGCGTTCTCGCACGAGACAGGATCGTTTCCTTGTGAAAGCTGTGAGAAAGTATTCAGGTCCACTAACGCGAAAAACGAACATTACGCTACCGTTCATATGAAAGTAAAACGCCACAGGTGCCCTCATTGTCCAGAAGTATTCAGAAACTACTTTCAAAGAAACAAACATATTTCTGCTGTCCACGGTTTGAAGTTAAAGGAATTCAAATGCACTATGTGTCCTAAAGTTTTCACCATAAGTGGGAAATTAGGTGTACACGTAAGAGCAGTGCATTTGAAATTGAAAAGGTATTCTTGTGATGTTTGTGAATGGAAGTTTTATTCCAAATCTGAGTTGAAGGATCACATGGTTAAGCATGGAGGGGAAAGGAAGTACCAATGCAGCGTCTGCAAAAAATCTTATGCTAGAAAGTACACGCTTCAAGAGCATATGAGGATCCATGCGAATGATCGTCGTTTCGTGTGTACGATATGTGGAAGATCTTTCATACAAAACTGTAGTTTGAAGCATCATACGAAGATCCATCATCCTAATATAGGGCAGGTTGATAAACATGCGTTTGCCTCGTGATTTATGTGTTCTTTTTCGTTACTAATACGAAGACTGATTTGGTCAATACTTAATTTTATATTATTTTTATCTTTGTCAAAAAGCAAGTAGAGTACTACAAGGAACTGTTGGTAAACATTTGTGAATTGATTCATTACTTTTAATGAAAAATCTGCCTCGTTGGTCTAGTGGTCACAAGCGCAACTGCTGCATGAGGTCTTGGGTTCGATTCCCAGGTTGGGCAAAGTGTCATTGAGTTTTTCCATCAGGAATTTCTCAGTAGCAGCCATGTAGTCTGAATTTGTGCCCGGTTGGTGGCAATAGGCGCGCCCCCTATTACATGGGACTCAAACATAACTGATGAAATGTGGGTGTACTCTTGGCTACACCTCTGCCTAACCCTTCAGGGATAACAGGCGTGATTTAATGTAATGAAAAAACAATATGAAAGCGTTAGTTTTGAATTTGGCCCCGCGCCAAAAGATCCTTGTACAGCTATAATTTTTTTTGTCACAATGTTGTGTCAACTTGAGAACCGATTTACAATTTATCGAATTGCGAGGTCATAACGATATTTAATCATTAATTTTAAGTTTCTAAAACTCAGCAACTAAGTAAAAAAACCGAATTGAACTGAATAAAATGTGATTTTTCCTAACTTATAACTTTTATTTCCACACAACAATAACTCAACGGGAAATGGTTCGCTAACTTTCACTTAAACACTAAAAAATAATCACCAAGACAGCAAGATGGCAACTACAATTTTTATTCTGTTTTTCTAGGATTGGACTCCGAAATACCGGATGCGAAGCGAAGAATCATCCCGTTATTCCAAGTAGCTTACGACAGGAGTTTGTGTAGACCTCTTGGGTCATTGATGCCCTTCAGTAAACTCCGACAAAAGACTATTAGGACCTTCTCTTCACCTCCAAGAAATTTCTCTCCATCTCGCAGTCCTTCCCCTGTTTGCCAAGCTATTGCACCATCGCCTTTCATAGATAGTACACCGACTTTATCGGTCCAAACTGTAAAACCAAAAGAGCCTAAAGCTAAAAAAACTCCAGATATCAGACAGAATGCTTTAGCTGTGTTTGAATTTTCAACGGTTTATCCGTTCGTTTATGGGAGTAACAAATTTAAATGTTTTGTTTGCTCTCAACCGTTTTTGGACTTGAATGAATTGAAGCTACATATGCACCTGTCTCATACCTTCGCTCCTTTGAAAAGACTGGTCAATAATCGAAGAGAAAATGTCTTGAAAGTCGATGTAAGTGAAATTACATGCAAGATATGTTCAGAAAAACCTTCTAGCCTGGTAGAACTCAAGCGTCATCTCAAAGAAGTACACGATAAGCCAATTGATTTAGAAATCCAAGATAATATGATCCCGTTCAATCTCGAGTTTGTAGACGATGCATACAAATGCGTCATATGCGAACAGAACTTCATAAAAGTGCGAATTTTAGTCATCCACATGAGTGAACACTTCAATAACTATAGCTGCGAGATTTGCGGATCAGTCTTCATGACTTTACGGCTTTTGAAGAAGCATTTAGAGGTCCATGACTCTGGTAACTTTCCTTGCGATCGCTGCAATAAAGTTTTCAGTACTCCTTATAAACGTACTTTGCATATACGAGGGGTTCACCTAAAGCAGTGTCCGAGAAGATGTCCAATGTGTCCGGAAAAATTTAACTCAAACTACAAAAGGACTATTCACTTGCAAGATGTCCATAATCAAGAGACTAGAGTACATAAATGCAAGACTTGTGGGCGAGGATTCAATCTGAAGTATCACTTAGTCTGCCACGTTCGTTCTGTTCACCTCCAGGAGAGGAATCAGCAGTGTGCTGTATGCCACCAACGGTTTTGTAACAAGGAGTCATTGAAACGTCATATGGTGATACACACTGGGGAAAAGAATCATAAATGTGATGTGTGTGGCATGGCGTTTTTGAGGAGGAAAAATTTGAAGGATCATCTGCGTTTGCATGATATTAGTTAGTTGTTATTCAAGAGAAGAGAAGAATATAATGAGTGTAAAAGTACCCTTAACGAAGCCGAAAGGCACTTGTTCTCCGTCATTGCGATCATTTTTTTTTGTTCCATACCTTCTAGTTAAGGAGATATTAGGGGTCAAAGCTTTTTTTTTAAACAAGTTTCTTTTGTTATAACTTTACTTTAAATACCTTCACGACCCCCGTACTATTCAATGAATCCATCAGCACAATGTTTTGTAGTGCGTTACATTGAGTCCTGCCGTAAAACGCGATTTTTCACAAAGAAAAAAGTCGTTTCCCTGCAGAATGCTTGGTTGACGGCTTCGTGAAGGGGCCGTTTACACCTTGTATGTTAAACTAATAGACGAGTAATTGACGTTTTCTGTTTAACTAATTAAAGTTCCTAACTTATCTAACTTTTCTAAATTTGGGCCCCAATTATTTTAAAATATAAAAAAACGGAAAATGGGTGTAAGTTATAAATATTATAATACTCGATCTAAAATAAACTTGGCAGTATTTTTACAGACTAAATGTTTTCAGTATTTAGGACATAAATACGAGTTCCTAGAAATAATTTCAGTGCGCTAGATGTAATTTTAAGGATTTATGACTGACAGCAGCAGTACCTAGACGTAGTTTTCGCATGATGGTCGCTATCATCATCTCCCTAGCCTTTTCCCAACTATGTTTGGGTGGGCCATGGACCGACTGCCTATCTGACTACCCCAACCCAGTTACTACTCTGTTAAGATACCTTTTGGCAGGACTGGTTGTCACACCCAGGGCTCGGAAACCGGTTACGGTTATTGACCGCAAACCGAAATCGATTTACGTTAAAGGTTACTCTTTACCGATTTGTACCGGTTTATGCGGAAATTGGGTTTTTCATGAATTTTTGTTTTGATAGTGAAAATTAACCAGTTAAAACCAAGTTTCATAGGGTCCCCGGCGCCCGCCACCCTCGCCCGCACGGTCTGGATGTTGCCGTAGGCGAAAAAAAATAACGAATAAACCGGTTAATTTGGATGTAAAAACGGTTGGTGCTTATGTAACCGGTAATCCTTATCATTTACGTTACATTAAAGCAGTTCACTTATTTAACCGGTAAATGAAGGAACGATATATTTACCGGTATTAATTGAAATTAACGGTTACGAGCCTTGGTCACACCTAATTTCTAGCTACTTATAATGACTGTCAAAGATCTACAAATAATAGCCAAGACCAGCGGCTTAACTGCATTCCGAGACACGGAGGAAACTCGGTATGTAATAGATGGTCACCCATCAACGGACCTACCTCAGCACCTTTAGCCACGAGCCCAAAATTTCAGTGCGCTAGTTATAATTTTAGGGATATGACTGCTCTAGTTTTCGCATAATATTAGTTATGTAACTGACTGACCAATGGTCAACGTTCAGGGGAGTTACTATGACGTCTTAAAGCAGAAGAAATACCAGTGTGGGAAAGAGATAGAGCTATAAAGGTCGTCTAGCGTCCTCTCTTTCTTAAAACAAGAGTAATTCCAGTGTGGGAAAGAGACAGCTATACGGGTCGTCTAGCGCCATCTCTTTCTTAAAGCAGGAGTAATTCCAGTGTGGGAAAGAGACAGCTATACGGGTCGTCTAGCGCCATCTCTTTCTTAAAACAGGAGTAATTCCAGTGTGGGAAAGAGACGGCTATACGGGTCGTCTAGCGCCATCTCTTTCTTAAAGCAGGAGTAATTCCAGTGTGGGAAATAGACAGAGCTATACAGGTCGTCTAGCGCCATATCTTTCTTAAAGCAGGAGTAATACCAGTGTGGGAAAAAGACAGCTATACGGGTCGTCTATCGCCATCTCTTTCTTAAAGCAGGAGTAATTCCAGTGTGGGAAAGCGACAGCTATACGGGTCGTCTAGCGCCATCTCTTTCTTAAAGCTGGAGTAATTTCAGTGTGGGAAAGAGACAGCTATACAGGTCGTCTAGCGCCATCTCTTTCTTAAAACAGGAGTAATTCCAGTGTGGGAAAGACAGCTATTCGGGTCGTCATCTCTTTCCCACAATGGAATTACTCCTGGCTTAGGACGTCATGGCCACCTGAATACTGATTTCATGAAGTTCGTCCATGAAATCAGTGTATAGAAAGTTGACCACTTGTAAAAACGCGAAAAATAATATTAGTTGAATTTATTTTATCATTAACTTCTTCCTGTCCTTGTCCTATGTTACTTGTGGTCTTCGCAACACGTATTTTAGGGTTCCGTAACCGAAGGGTAACCAACGGGACCCTATTACTAAGCCTCCGGTGTCCGTCCGTCCGTCTGTCAGCGGGCTGTATCTCATGATCCGTAATAGGTAGACAGTTGAAATTTTCATAGCATGTGTATTTCTGTTGCCGCTATAACAACAAATAAAAGGGGCTCCCCTACTGCGATGGTACAGGACCCTTCATGCGCTATAGTCCGACCCGCACATAGCCGGTTTTTATTACTTCCATTCTCCCCTGTCTACCGTCACGGTATCATTCACTCCTCCTTTCATATCATTCCTCACACAATCTATCCACCCATCTCTTCTTTAGCCTGCCTCTCCCTCATTTTTATATTCGTCTTTTATTTTTAATGACTCCGTCACGGTATCATTCACTCCTCCTTTCATATCATTCCTCACACAATCCATCCACCCATCTCTTCTTTAGCCTGCCTCTCCCTCATTTTTATATTCGTCTTTTATTTTTAATGACTAAGTATATTTCTTTACTTTGAAACAAATGTGAAATAAACTATTAACTTGATTACACTCATTAAAATCATTGATTCATTTTATTATACTAGTTTTTTTTTTAAACCCATTACCTCGTTTGTGTGTGTGAGAGTGGTCGCAAGCGCGATTGCAAGCATGAAGTCCTGGTCGTGCAAAGTGCATTATGACTTTCCAATGGTCAACCACTGACACTCCATTGAAAGAAATGGCACAAAATAGTAATCTGACACATAATATGTAAAAATATATATAAATGAAATCTGGCATGCATAAATGTTCTTTAGTAGTAGTTTTTCGAAAATCATTTCTACTAGCGGGTTTTATAATAATGGCAATACGACAATGTCATTATAACACAATTCTATTACGAGACCATTGACTGACCAATGATCGACCATTATGAATTTAGCAGATTATGAACTTTTAGCAAAATGACAATGAGATCGTGTTGGAATGACGAAGTTATAAAAGCTGCTAGCTGTTGCCCGTTACCTTCGTCCGTGTGTAATTATTATAAAAACACATTTTTCCCCGTTTAAGCAACATTTTTCATTGATACTTCGCTCCTATTGGTCGTAACTTGATGTTATATAGCCTATAGCCTTCCTCGATAAATGGGCTATCCAGCACTAATCAAATTTTTCAATTCAAACCAGCAGTTCTTGAGATTAGAGCGTTCAACCAAATAAACTCTTCAGCTTTATAATATTAGTATAGATACTATTCTGCATTTTAATTCTATGCTTTATAACACTAACAAAATATCTTATATTCGATTTATGTACTTAAATAAGATAAACTATCTTCCTACTTTAGTAAGTAATAAGGCATTTCTAATTCAAAAGCGGTTGTAAATAAAAATCTACGTATAAACATCATTTGAAAAAATGACACAAATTCATTTTTTTCTTTTAGGAATCATCCAGAAATCAAACTCAACGATCACTCTGAAAGACGAAGATGGAAATGATATTAAACTAACAGTTCTTAAGTATCCAATTTCTTTAAATACTCTAGAATATGAAGTGCAAGATAAGACTTCAAACCATAATTTAAAGAATAAACAAAAAAGGAAAATTTGTAAAACGAAAGAGCTCAAGAAAAGCAACGTTAAGATAGAAAACATAGCTTTTCATAAGTTGAAAGAACCAGTACCTATTAATAATGTCGATTGGAACAGCCAAAATGAGCAAGAAAATTCAGTAACATTCAATGTAAAAACTGTTCAAGGATTCATCCGAGCAACAACAAGACAAAGAAGTGAAAACGATGACTATGAGAATTGCAAACAGAATGCCTTGATCATCTTCGAAAATTCCTACGTCTACCCTTTTATACATGCAGCTAACAAATACAAATGTGTCATCTGCTCGAAGTCTTTCCTAGAAGCTAATCTATTGAAAGATCATACTATAAACGAACATACAAGTAAAGAAATGAAACGAGCATTAAATAATAGAGTTAGAGACAAAAATCTGAAAGTAGACGTCACATATCTGCAGTGTAAAATCTGTTTACAATCACTACCTGATCTACAAAACTTGAAGACACATTTAAAGGATCATGGGAAGAGTATACAGCCACATTTGCAGGACAATATAATACCTTACAAGTTAGGAGGCGAAAATTTCGAATGCCAGATATGCGGGGAGAAGTATCTGAAATTACGTCTCCTAATAATTCACATGAGTAAACATTTCAACAATTATAGCTGCGAAATATGTGGTTCTTTATTTATATCACTGAATTTATTAAAAAGACATTTACAAACTCACGAATCGGGAAGCTTTCCTTGTAGTAAATGCGATAAAGTGTTCACAAATTCGACAAAAAGGTCTCTTCATTTTAAAGGAGTACATCTTAAGCAGTTTCCCCGAAGATGCCCGATTTGTCCCGAAAGATTCAACTCAAATTATCAACGGACGAAGCATTTGCGTATAGCTCATAACCAATCAACTGGTTTATATAGATGTGACACTTGTGGACGGGAATATGACTTAAAATACCATCTTCTCGTACACGTAAGGTCTGTCCATCTTCAAGAGAGGAATCACGAATGTCCAATGTGTAATTCTAGGTTTTTCTCCAAATACTGTCTTTCGAGGCATATGGTGATCCACACTGGTGAGAAGAATTTCAAATGTGAGGTATGTGGGAAGGCGTATGCAAGGAGGAAGAATCTTCGTGACCATTACAGGTCCCATGAGGTCGGATTGTGCAGCATTTGTGGACTAAACTGTGGAGATCATAACAGTCTTGTTGCTCATTTGAATAGCTTACATTGATTTATTTTGAAAGATTTTAATATTCTGGTAATTATTAACGAAATCTGTGGGTAAATTCGCCAAGCATTGACTTTAGACGGTCAATAAAAATAGAACAGAAGCTTTACGAATAGTGAAAGAAAATGGCATCACATTGCCTCCACGACACGACGGTCTATAACAATCCACTACTGATAATAAAGCATACTTCTGCAATCACACGCCATTCAATTCTGAAAGACTGTTTTGCCACATTCCGTTGTTGTATTAGTCCTTTATTCATTTTCTAAACATATAATTTACATTTTTAATAAAAAAAAAAACATTTAAAAATATAAAACATAGTAGCCCACCGGCATCAGGAACAGGGTCCGAGCTACCGGTGGTCAGGGCTCTTGAGAGAGGAACCTCCTAACTATACGCACCGTGTCCAGAAGTACTGCTTTCTGAATCAAGCCCTTGATCCAGCTGCCAAGCGAGAGCCTCCTCAGATGTTGGTCGAGGGTATTGGCTATTAAGCCATTGGCCGACACGACTATCGGCACAATGACTGCTGTACTCACGTCCCATATGTCGACAACCTCGCGGGCCAGATCTAGATATTTGGTTTTTTTTTTTTCTTTTTTTTTTTTTCTTTCTCTGCTTTCTCGAGGTTCTCGTCATGCGGAACCGTTATATCAACAATCATTGCGCGACGCTCCAATCGATCTATCACCACAATGTCAGGTTTATTGGCAACAATAGTCCTGTCAGTGACGATAGATCGATCCCAATACAACGTGATATTACCATCATCGAGAACTGGGTCGGGCACATACTTATAGTATGGCACTTCTGATTCAAAAAAAAAAATCAAAATCAAAATATTTTATTTTACATAGGCCTAGATGGGCACTTATAAAACGTCGAAAAAAAGGTGCACGGTTCGGGTTGGTCGTTTCCTATGGAGAAGAACCGGCAAGAAACTCCATGGTTAATCATTTGGTGTTACATTAATATCATGGATACAGCATTTGTACTTAAGTATGGGGGGACAGCGTAGGCCCGACAATAAGTCGTTGCTTACACAAAAAATGTAGAACAAAATAAAAGGTTAACAAAAGTTAACAAGCAGCTGGGAATCGACAAAGCCTACAATGTTCACACATTTACAAACAATTGATAAAAAAGAATCTATACAAAGGTAAAAAAAAAGAATTGTAAAGTACTAAATTAAACAAGTGACACAAATATTGTTATCAGTGCTGTAACTATTCTGAGCAAAAGATGTATAAATGATTTGAAAACTATTGTGAAAATCTGATTCAAAAGAGGAGAAAAAATGAGATTGAGAATAGTTAGAGACATCCACATATTTGTGCCGTTTATGAGCTACCAGGGAAGCCGCATGCGCAGAAGGAACTAAAGCCAAACTTCTTTATCTTCAACGTAGTCCTTGATTTTGTAATATGCTTTTTTAATAAGGACACGTTTGATGTAGTTTTTGAATTTTCCATCGGTCAGTTCTATAACTGACTTTGGCAACCTGTTATAAAAGCGTATACTGTTTATATGAAAAGACTTACTAGTTTTTGTTAATCTGAACTTAGGTATTACAATTTCGTGTTTACTGCGTGTATTTATATTATGAAAGTCACTTCTTATTTTGAAAAGCCCTCGATTTTTGCGGACATATAAAATACATTCTAAGATATAAAGTGAAGGCAGGGTCAGTATATCAATCTCTTATTTTTTTCTCTGAGGGACTCGCGAGGACCCATTTTATATATCGCGCGGACTGCCCTCTATTGAAGAATGAAAATTGAGTCAACGTCTGCTGCTGATCCCCACAGCAGAATGCCATAAGACATAATACTGTGGAAATAAGCATAGTACACTAGCCTAGCTGTAGCCACATCAGTTAACTACCTTATTTTCCTTACTGCATATGCAGCTGAGCTTAGCCTACCCGAAAGAGTTCTAATGTATTCCACAAGGTTGTACTTCAAAGCAAGTTGCTAGTGGATAATCTTGGCAACGAGGTTGTGTCTATGTAAGTACTCTCCGTTAGCCAGACGAGAACACCCAGAAATAATGTGTCGGATCGATTCTCCCGGACGGTGGCATGGCCGACATATGTCAACCGTGCCATCCTTCACAATGTATTTCCGGTAGTTATTCGTCCATTATTGCACAGACAAAACCTTCGGTTTCCCCGAATAGGTCACCGAAACGCAGCCAAGCTACGGACGCTAAGAAGTCTACATCGGGTCCGTGTAGAGCCCGATAAAAGCGTCCGTAAAGCTCCTTGCCCTGCCATACCTCCTTGCGATCATTAGTGTCTAATACTCTAGGTTTCCGCCAGTTCTCGTTAGCCAGGGAGAGCGGGGTGAGGCCCTTGTCCACTGAGACCACATCTCGGTGCATCCCCACGTCAGCCTCTAGGAAGTATTCCCTGAGACTGCATACCTCACGGTTGTGCAGGGTCTTAGCATTTAAGAAGCCACGACCCCCACACTTCCGCGGGATATACAGTCTCATCACCGACGACCGTGGGTGATGCATTCGATTTGCGGTCAGCAGTACACGGACCCTCCTATCCAGGGCATCAAGTTCCGTCTGAGTCCATTTGAGTATGCCGAAAGAATACATCAAAACCGGCATGACCCAACCGTTGAAGGCGCGCACCTTGTTTCCGCCTGACAAAAGACTACTTAGTACCTTATTCAGGCGGCCAAAGAAGCGCTCCCTCAACGATTGTTTCATGTCAGCAGTATTGATACCTAATGCTTCCGACATACCCAAATACTTATAGGTTTCTGTTGAGGAGAGGGATCTAAGGTGTATGGAATCCGAGAGTTGAGTTCCTACGGAGTCCATAATCTCCCCTTGCTTCACATGCATGACTGCACATTTGTCCACACCAAATTCCATCCTGATGGAGCTACTGAAAGTTTCCGTTACCTTCAGTAGCTTCATCAGTTGCAAATTGTTGGGGGCATAGAGTTTCAGATCATCCATATAAAGAAGGTGAGATATGACCTGACCATCTCTCCTCAACCGATAGCCTAGACCTGAACCCTCCAGCAGTGTGCTGAGAGGGTTCAAGGCTATACAAAACCACAATGGACTCAGACTATCACCCTGGAATATACCGCGCTCGATCCTTATCGGTTCGCTGTTTCCCTGTGCCCCATACATGACATCAGGAAGGTACGCAGAGTTGCATCAACTTTGTTGTATTAGTTATTATTAGTATTATGCTCGAAATATAAATAAGAAAGATCAAATAAATACTTATTAAATATGCTTTTACGAAACGTTTTTTTAATTGTATCAATACACTTAAAGATTCCAAAACCCCTTATAACCTTTATAGCAAATCAAGTAATCTATTAGGTTCGTATCTAAAGTAACAAATGTTGATATTGTAGTTAGTTAACAGACGCCATTTTAAAAAGGCCATAATTTTTTTTTCCTCAGGACTGAGGGGAAGACCACGAACGGGACCAAGAACGAGTATCTGGCAAATGACAATATCCGAGCGACAAAACGCAGCAACCTTCCTAGAATATACCACAGTCAAGCCTTTCTTTTACCAGCAAGCGAATTTCAAATGCTTTTACTGCAACGAAGTCTTTCCCGAAATACACTCCGTATTGCAACATACCACCTTCCACGTTCCACCAGAACGATGCTGTTTATTGAAGCAGTATTTAAGAAAAGGAAAGAGAGTCATCAAAGTTGATATATCAGGTCTCAAATGCAGACTTTGCGAACAAAAGTATTCTGATCTTGATGATATTAGAAAGCATTTGACACTAGCACATAAGAAAGAGTTCAATTCAGCAGGGAATGGTTTGATTGCGTATGATTTAAATACGAGTAACGGTCAGCTGACTTGCCATAAGTGTTCAAAGACGTTCAACTCTTTCTTCCTTCTTAACAGACATATGAACGTGCATTTTAACGTCGTTTGCGAGACTTGTGGCTTGGGATTCATGTCTCATCAACGCTTGATAAATCACAGAATAGTACATCAGACAGGCGTTCACAAATGTGACAAATGCCAAGAAGTATTTCTAACAAAATTAAAGCTACGGTACCATTTATTCAAGAAGCATGAAGTTACGAACGCTAAGAAGATAAAACCATTAAAATGTCCACATTGTTTGGAAAGATTTGCAGAACACTATAGAAAGATGTCACATTTGAAGGAAGTCCATGGAATCGCATTCACTTTCGAATGCATTGCTTGTAAAGCAGTGTTGCCAACGCGTAGAGCTTTGACAGAACACACAACGAAGTTGCACACGCAAAAAATTCAGTGCAAAGTCTGTGGTAAGTGTTTCGGAACCAAATCCTTGTTGAAAATGCATATGAGAGGACATACAGGCGAGAGAAATTTCTTCTGCATGATTTGCCAGAAAGCTTACATGCATGAAAGGACTTTACGCCAACATATGAGAGTACATGGTCCAGTTTGGAAGTTCACTTGTTCGGAATGCGGAAGCGGGTTCCATAATAGGAATGATTATAACAAGCACATGAAGCAATGGCATCCTCAGAGCAGTTTAAGACTATCGTAAAGAATTTTGGAAATGAACTTATGAATTGAATTGTGCTAAAGAATATCGTAAACCTGTAACAAGAACTGTCAAGTACTAGGTACCTATTGTTGCAACAATCACTGTTTACTAAGTACAAAAACACGAATGCTAGTAGTCTTTAGCTAGGGCACAAATACTATAATATTATAACGAGCTAAAGTTTAATGTTTGTAAGTTTGGATGAAGAGGGTAATTTTTAAACTACTGATCAGATTCTGAAAATTATTTTACTTATGAGAAGCTACATTATCCCCAAGTGTGTATATTTAAAACATTCCCGTGGGATTATTAACGACAATAACGTGAGCAAAGCACCGGGAATAAGCTAGTACTTACTCAATAAACTTAGTTATTACTAACTTTTGTATGGATTAGTCATTGGTTTTTTTATATCTAGAGTTATTACTGATGTTTAAGAATGCCTTATTTGAACGTTCCCCGCACTAATAAGTAAGTCTAACACGAATGGTTGTTCAGGATTTGCAAAGCTACTGCTTAATAGCTTGTTTAGCAACTCACTTTAAAAGGGGCGATATGTTTTCGCCATTTTGTAAACGCTGTCAAAAATGGCATTTTCCTATATTTAGGCAATGACGCCAGCACATCAAGCAACTACAATCTGTCAAATTTATTTAATAGATTTTCAACTTTATCACTATTTAAAGCATTATAATCAAGGTTGATTATGAAAATTTGACAGTTTCGGGTAGCTTGATGTGCTGGCGTCTGTAGGTATCTACTCCAAAATATAAAACGTTTAGCTTTTCTTTAGAGATTATCAATTGATTTAGTAAGGTTTCTAGTCATTATATTTTATTCATATAACATTTTATATCATGCTTAACTTTAATATTATAATGGTAGACGTGTTACACAATCCTCGGCCGTGTCAGGCTTTACGTTCGAATCGGATTTTACATAACAAATAATGATTTACCAAGATGTAGTTTGAGGTACCATGTGTCCAAGATAATCAATAGATACTAAATAAAAATGCACTAACAGTTAGTTAGAGAAACTCAACATGTAAAACCTATTAGTAAGAAGCCAATAATACTCAAATGAATTCAAAGTATACATATCTTCAGTAGATAATTAGTTATGTGTGTAAGAATGTCAATAAACAGTATTTTATATCGAAATACCGTAATTCTTTTAATGAACATACCTGGGCGTCTCCACTTCGTAGGTAAGTTTTATCCTGAATGACAGGGTGGAACGGACACCGACGCACAAACACTTACCAAGTGTTCTGTACACCATTCTGAACCACATAGGACATTTTAATCGGTAATTTAAAAAAGAATCAGCCGTTCCATACATTTTGACCGTGTAGTTTTGTAGGAAACGCGTGAATTTTATAAAAAATTCTGTTGAAAAATGTCTTTTTGGAGGGGTTCGAAATAATGTATTCAAATGATAAACGTTTGTGCGTCGGTATCACTTCCACCCTGTATACAACATTAGTTTTAGTATATGCGAAACCTGATACACGTGTCTAGTATTTTTGTGTAAAGAATCTATGTACAAAATTTCAAAACTGTATCATGAAAAATCACAAAGTTATAAGCTTGTTCTGTTACCTAGTTGTCCGCACAAAAACGCGGTCACCACGCAGCGCGTGCCTCCTCCTTCGTCTTGAGCTCATTGATAATAATAATTTGGCAGTAGGTACCTAAATTATTGCGATAACCGGGAATAAGCTAGTACTTACTCAATAAACTTAGTTATTACTAACTTTTGTATGGATTAGTCATTAGTTTTTTTATATCTAGAGTTATTACTGATGTTTAAGAATGCCTTATTTGAACGTTCCCCGCACTAATAAGTAAGTCTAACACGAATGGTTGTTCAGGATTTGCAAAGCTACTGCTTAATAGCTTGTTTAGCAACTCACTTTAAAAGGGGCGATATGTTTTCGCTATTTTGTAAACGCTGTCAAAAATGGCATTTTCCAATATTTAGGAACTGACGCGAGCACATCACGCTACTATAATCTGTTAATTTTCTTTAATAGATTTTCAACTTTATCACTAAAGCATTATATTCAAGGTTGATTGAATTTGACAGTTTCGGGTAGCTTGATCTGCTGGCGTCTTTAGGTACCTACTTCAAAATATAAAACGTTTAGCTTTTCTTTAGAGGTTATTGTTTGATTTAGTAAGGTTTATAGTCATTATATTTATTCATATAACATTTTATATCATGCTTAACTTTCATATTATAATGGTAGACGTGTTACACAAGCCGGGGCCGTGTCAGGCTTTACGTTCGAATCGGATTTTACATAACAAATAATGATTTACCAAGATGTAGTTTGAGGTACCATGTGTCCAAGATAATCAATAATACTAAATAAAAATGCACTAACAGTCAGTTAGAGAAACTCAACATGTAAAACCTATTAGTAAGAAGCCAATAATACTCAAATGAATTCAAAGTATACATATCTTCAGTAGATAATTAGTTATGTGTGTAAGAATGTCAATAAACAGTATTTTAAATCGAAATACCGTAATTATTTTAATGAACATACCTGGGCGTCTTCACTTCGTAGGTAAGTTTTATCCTGAATGACAGGGTGGAACGGACACCGACGCACAAACGCTTACCAAGTGTTCAGTACACCATTCTGAACCACATAGGACATTTTAATCGGTAATTTAAAAAAGAATCAGCCGTTCCATACATTTTGACCGAGTAGTTATTGCACTTTTGTAGGAAACGCGTGATTTTTACAAAAAATTCTGTTGAAAAATGTCTTTTTGGAGGGGTTCGAAATAATGTATTCAAATGATAAACGTTTGTGCGTCGGTATCACTTCCACCCTGTATACAACATTAGTTTTAGTATATGCGAAACCTGATACACGTGTCTAGTATTTTTGTGTAAAGAATCTATGTACAAAATTTCAAAACTGTATCATGAAAAATCACAAAGTTATAAGCTTGTTCTGTTACCTAGTTGTCCGCACAAAAACGCGGTCACCACGCAGCGCGTGCCTCCTCCTTCGTCTTGAGCTCATTGATAATAATAATTTGGCAGTAGGTACCTAAATTATTGCGATAACCGGGAATAAGCTAGTACTTACTCAATAAACTTAGTTATTACTAACTTTTGTATGGATTAGTCATTAGTTTTTTTATATCTAGAGTTATTACTGATGTTTAAGAATGCCTTATTTGAACGTTCCCCGCACTAATAAGTAAGTCTAACACGAATGGTTGTTCAGGATTTGCAAAGCTACTGCTTAATAGCTTGTTTAGCAACTCACTTTAAAAGGGGCGATATGTTTTCGCTATTTTGTAAACGCTGTCAAAAATGGCATTTTCCAATATTTAGGAACTGACGCGAGCACATCACGCTACTATAATCTGTTAATTTTCTTTAATAGATTTTCAACTTTATCACTAAAGCATTATATTCAAGGTTGATTGAATTTGACAGTTTCGGGTAGCTTGATCTGCTGGCGTCTTTAGGTACCTACTTCAAAATATAAAACGTTTAGCTTTTCTTTAGAGGTTATTGTTTGATTTAGTAAGGTTTCTAGTCATTATATTTATTCATATAACATTTTATATCATGCTTAACTTTCATATTATAATGGTAGACGTGTTACACAAGCCGGGGCCGTGTCAGGCTTTACGTTTAAATCGGATTTCACTTAGCAAATAATGATTTACCAAGATGTAGTTTGAGGTACCATGTGTCCAAGATAATCAATAGATACTAAATAAAAATGCACTAACAGTCAGTTAGAGAAACTCAACATGTAAAACCTATTAGTAAGAAGCCAATAATACTCAAATTAATTCAAAGTATGCATATCTTCAGTAGAAAATTAGTTATGTGTGTGAGAATGTCAATAAACAGTATTTTATATCGAAATACCGTAATTCTTTTAATGAACATACCTGGGCGTCTTCACTTCGTAGGTAAGTTTTATCCTGAATGACAGGGTGGAACGGACACCGACGCACAAACGCTTACCAAGTGTTCAGTACACCATTCTGAACCACATAGGACATTTTAATCGGTAATTTAAAAAAGAATCAGCCGTTCCATACATTTTGACCGAGTAGTTATTGCACTTTTGTAGGAAACGCGTGATTTTTACAAAAAATTCTGTTGAAAAATGTCTTTTTGGAGGGGTTCGAAATAATGTATTCAAATGATAAACGTTTGTGCGTCGGTATCACTTCCACCCTGTATACAACATTAGTTTTAGTATATGCGAAACCTGATACACGTGTCTAGTATTTTTGTGTAAAGAATCTATGTACAAAATTTCAAAACTGTATCATGAAAAATCACAAAGTTATAAGCTTGTTCTGTTACCTAGTTGTCCGCACAAAAACGCGGTCACCACGCAGCGCGTGCCTCCTCCTTCGTCTTGAGCTCATTGATAATAATAATTTGGCAGTAGGTACCTAAATTATTGCGATAACCGGGAATAAGCTAGTACTTACTCAATAAACTTAGTTATTACTAACTTTTGTATGGATTAGTCATTAGTTTTTTTATATCTAGAGTTATTACTGATGTTTAAGAATGCCTTATTTGAACGTTCCCCGCACTAATAAGTAAGTCTAACACGAATGGTTGTTCAGGATTTGCAAAGCTACTGCTTAATAGCTTGTTTAGCAACTCACTTTAAAAGGGGCGATATGTTTTCGCTATTTTGTAAACGCTGTCAAAAATGGCATTTTCCAATATTTAGGAACTGACGCGAGCACATCACGCTACTATAATCTGTTAATTTTCTTTAATAGATTTTCAACTTTATCACTAAAGCATTATATTCAAGGTTGATTGAATTTGACAGTTTCGGGTAGCTTGATCTGCTGGCGTCTTTAGGTACCTACTTCATAATATAAAACGTTTAGCTTTTCTTTAGAGGTTATTGTTTGATTTCGTAAGGTTTCTAGTCATTATATTTATTCATATAACATTTTATATCATGCTTAACTTTCATATTATAATGGTAGACGTGTTACACAAGCCGGGGCCTTGTCAGGCTTTACGTTTAAATCGGATTTCACTTAGCAAATAATGATTTACCAAGATGTAGTTTGAGGTACCATGTGTCCAAGATAATCAATAGATACTAAATAAAAATGCACTAACAGTCAGTTAGAGAAACTCAACATGTAAAACCTATTAGTAAGAAGCCAATAATACTCAAATGAATTCAAAGTATGCATATCTTCAGTAGAAAATTAGTTATGTGTGTGAGAATGTCAATAAACAGTATTTTATATCGAAATACCGTAATTCTTTTAATAAACATACCTGGGCGTCTCCACTTCGTAGGTAAGTTTTATCCTGAATGACGATATATAAGAAGTATTCCCTTATAAAGGACTACACAATTTAACCACAGTTTGTTTGGATTGATTTTATTTATTTATCTGCACAATAACCCCGTCTGTGTAACGCATACTGAACAAAAGAAGAATCGAACAAGAAGAAAAATAAACACAAACATTTTATCTCCCCAGGAACTGAAGCGAAGCCACGTCAAGGAGCACTGACGAGTATCTGGGAACTCACACTTTCTGAACGTCAAAATGCCTCGATTCTTCTAGAAAATACCACAGCAACACCTTTCGTGTACTGCCGATACTATTTCAAATGCTTCTTCTGCAGAGACCAATATTCAGATATTAAAACTCTCCTGCAACACACGCTGACGCATGAAACTCCAGAAAATACTACCATCCTTAAAGAATACCTCCCAAAAGGAAAACGGACAGTCAAAGTAGACATATCAGAGTTAAAATGCAGAATTTGTGCTCAACATTTTAAGGACCTCGATGAAATACGGAAGCATTTGACTTTAGAACACAAAAAGTCTTTCACTGAGTCAGGAAACGGACTGGTAGCTTACGATCTGTCTTCCAAAAACGGCCAATTCGCCTGCCACATATGCAACAAAATCTTTCAAACTTTTATACTTTTAAACAGGCATATGAATGTGCATTTTAGTAACGCGGTCTGTGAGACTTGTGGTGCTGGATTTATGACCCATCAGCGGTTGATACAGCACAAAGAAATCCACCTACCAGGAGGGTATCCTTGCAGTAAATGTACCAAAGTATACACAACTAATTCTAACCTAAAATATCACATAGAAAAAGCTCACGAAGGGGCCACGAAGATGAGAATGTTAAGGTGTCCTCATTGCCCCGAAAGATTTACTGAACACTTTAGAAAGTTGAAGCATTTGAAAGAAGCGCACGGGATAACGTTTACATTTGAATGTGAAGTATGCCATTCGGTGTTCCCAAGCCGCAGAGCATTGACAATGCACACAAATAAGTTACATACCGAAAAAACTCAATGTGAAGTTTGCAAAAAGAGTTTTAGCTGTATCACTTCTTTAAAAAAACACATGGTGTCTCATACTGGCGAAAGAAACTTCATTTGTTCGTTGTGTCAGAAAGCGTACAGACACCAGAAGAGTTTGAAACTGCATATGAGAACGCATGTTCAGGGAGAGCAATATATAAAATTCAATTGCTCTGTTTGTGGTAACGGGTTTCCTAATAGGAACGATTTTAATAGACACGTGAAAGAATGGCATCCAAGGACCTTTTTTGATTATTCTGGTCATTAATTAAATCCTAAACAGGGTGAAAGGGACACCGACGCACAAACACTTACCAAGTATTCAGTACACCATTCTGAACCACATAGACCATTTTAATCGGTAATTTTAAAAAGAATCAGCCGTTCCATACATTTTGATCGTGTAGTTATTGCACCTTTGTAGGAAACGCCTGATTTTTATAAAAAAATCTGTTGAAAAATGTCTTTTTGGAGGGGTTCGAAATAATGTATTGAAGTGATAAACGTTTGTGCGTCGGTATCACTTCCACCCTGTATACAACATTAGTTTTAGTATATGCGAAACCTGATACACGTGTCTTTGTGTAAAGAATCGATGTACAAAATTTCAAAACTGTATCATGAAAAATCACAAAGTTATAAGCTTGTTCTGTTACCTAGTTGTCCGCACAAAAACGCGGTCACCACGCAGCGCGCGCCTCCAGCTTCGTCTTGAGCTCATTGATAATAATAATTTGGCAGTAGGTACCTAAATTATTGCGATAGGTACTCAAAGTCGCTCGGTATCCAACTTTTAACTTTTTTAAATATTTTTGGGAAAAAAATATAACATGGTTTAAAAATTATTGGAATCGATTCAGTTACTTATTCTGAATAAACTATATTCAGGTTTCGCATATACTAAAAATAATGTTGTATAAGATCGAGAATTCTCAGCCCTTAATTCTTATTCGAGCATTGATGTCACAGTCGTCAGAGTAGCAGTACGAGTTGTAGGTCGTGGGTTTGAACTCAGGCAAGTGAATTACTTTGTGTTTATTGTTTCATCACCACTACTCTCGCAACGGTGAAGGAAAACGTGAGGAAATCGGCGTCTCCCAGAACCAAAAATACATGTGACATCCATCAAACCTCACTTGGCCCGCTTGGTGGATTATAGCCCGCTCCCTCTCAGGAAGAGAAGGCGTGTTTCCCAGCTATGGGAACCTTATAGGCTGATTATGCTAATTCATGTTAAAATAATAATCTTGGGTTGTCAAATCTTGGCGCCCAACTGGGCCATGTAGACTCAGTTGGGCGCCAATAATGGCCACAATTTTTAACTTGTTCACGATTATTCAATTACATAAAGAACAGTATTATTATAAGACAGTTAACTACTGTACGACTGATTTAATGGATCTCTTTGTAGAACTAAGCTAAGCAATAATTTTTATTGAAAATAAAATGAGGACTAGAATATTGCTGCTTCATTTATTGAAAAGTACCTAAATCACTCAAATAATAATAATCAGTTCCACAGTATCTAAGTATATGTTCTGTCATTAGTAAGTATTCCGATAACAAATAATAAGTGAATATTTAATGTGATAAATATATATTTTTTTAATTTCCAATTTAATTTCACAGGCGACAACCCGACGCTAGAAACAAGCATATGGCAGTTAACGGTACCAGAAAGAAGAAATGCAGCTACTTTCATTGAACATACGACTGTCAGACCTTTTATATTCAAGGGATCGAGCTTTAGATGTTTCTACTGCACAGAGTACTATTCAGAACCAGCCACCTTATTAGAACATACTACAACTCACAGCATCGAAAATAGAGAAGAAATCTTCGATAAGTATGTAGCTAAGGGCAAAAGATGCTTGCAGGTAGATATTTCGAAGCTGAAATGTCGGATATGTGAAGAAATTCATTCCAATCTGGACACTATTAGAGAACATCTAAAAAATAAGCATGGAACACATTTCTTCTTAGCTAGCAACGGCATGACAGAGTATAACTTAGAGCTTATCAATAATACTTACGTTTGTCATATTTGTGGAGAATGTTTTCATAATTTTAGCTTGCTAAACTGTCATATGAACAGTCATGTAGGTAAGGTAGTTTGTGAAACCTGCGGAGAAGGATTCTTATACCAACATCTACTAATAAAACATAAAGAGTCTCATTTGGCAAAGCCATTCGCTTGTAAAGAATGTGACAAAAGTTTTGTAAAAAAAAGCCAGCTGACATATCACACGAATATAGTGCATAAGGGAAAACAGCGATTTAAGTGGAAGAAGTGTCCCAAATGTCCTGAAACTTTCAAAGAACATTACGCAAAATTACTACATTTGAAGAAATTCCATGGAATTACGAAGACATTCTCTTGCCATGTCTGTAAAAATAGTTTTACAACCCGAAGGGCGCTTACCGAACATCTTACTAGATTTCACACTGAGAAATTAAAATGTGAAGTGTGCAGTAAATGCTTTGGCGTACAGTCGAGATTGAAAGAACACATGCGCGGACATACTGGAGAGCGAAATTTCATTTGTCCTGTATGTAAAAATGCTTACATGCATCAAAAGACTCTGAGTAAACACATGAGGACCCATGATATAGTTTTTAGGTATAACTGTTCGGATTGCGGCGCAGGGTTCAAAAGAAAAAATGATTTTGATAAACATATGAAACAGTGGCATGCGTCTGATGGTGATATTGTGCAGTCAGAGGGAGATAGAAGATGAGTTACTTGGTCTAGGAGTAAGAAACATAGAATGAACCTTGGAGGAGTTTCTATTGCTTAAAAGAATCAAAATGACTCATCATCACTCTCCTGCCCTTATCCCAATTTATTTGGTCGGCGCAGCATGTCTTCTTCTTCCATACTTCTCTATTACTCGTTATCTCAGCAGTCTCCTCCTTTCTAGCCATATCATCCTTCATACAGTCCATCCATCGTTTTTTTGCTCTTCCTCTACTCTCATAACCAAATGACTGAGAATCAAAATGACTTATGGTATAAAAAAGTCTCCAGTCTATGGTAGAAGTGTAGAAAAGGCGAAGAAGACAAATCTTTTCGTGAAGCACTCTAATTATTTCTGATATTACGCCCAAATGATAGCCTAAGAGAAGATGACAAATACTAAATATGACGATGACGTTCAGAATGTTTTTTTTTTTTTTTTGTAAATTGAATCTCAAATAATAAGGCTGATAATTGAATTAATTGTAGCAAAAGTATACTTTAGGGGACTTAACGCTGACGTCATATGTTTCATGTATGAAAATAAATTAATCTTTCTTTATCGTGTGGTTAGTGTCTAACCTGGTGTCAGAGTTTTTATGCTGCCCATGGGCCTCTGACTTGACTTAAGATTCCGTCGAGAAATATCTGAAAGTCTAAAGTCATATCAAGTCTCTCAGGTATGCTGGTTTGAAACGCACCTCTGATTTTTGGATTCATGCGCATGTACTTGCTTCGGTGAAGGAAAACAGCGTGAGGAATAAATTAATAAAACCAATAAGTTTGTATTAATACTAATTTATTTACTTTATAAACTAACATGAGCATCACAGTAATGGCAGGTTTGAAAATTAATTAGACCCTCTACGTATTGTTCTTCTTAAAGATAACCAAAATACAAATAACACGACGGCCCCGATGACTATGAAAACAGAAAAGCTTTTAGGGACCTCCCCCGTAACTCTCGACCACAACTCATCGCATGACCGGCCGCTATCGCAAACAAAACTGTTCGGAAGCCCGGTCGTGCGACCATACTGTCTTCCTGCCCCCGTAGCATGACCACCGTTGACAAGGATTTCTTTGACGGAAGAATCGACAAAATGACAGATTGTGTCGACACTATGACAGATTCCTTTGCACTATCTGTCATTCTGTTGATTCTTCCGTCAAAGAAATCCTTGTCAACGGTGGTCATGCTACGGGGGCAGGGTCAGGTTGAGGCAGACATTTATATAATAACTCAGGTACTTACTTAAACATTTAATAAGGGGTATCTACATTATTGGAAGGCGTATGATATAACAAAAAACACAAAAAGAAATCAAACAAACGAACAAAACAACAAAAATTAAAGCTGGGAAACGACTTTTTTTGGGGTGAAAACCCACGGTTTACGGTGCGCAATGTAACGCACTCAAAACAATGTGCTGATGGATGCATTGAATAGTACTGGGGCCGTGGAGGTATTTAAAGTAAAGTTATAATTTGTATTAAAAAAAAAAAACTGGAAAAGTTGGAACTTTGACTCCCAATATCTACAGGTATGTTCTACAGTAAAAAAAATTATTGCAATGATGAGAAGAACAAGTGCCTTTCGGTACTTTTACACCCATTATTACAAGGCGAGGCTTGCTGGCTTCTACATATTTTCAGCAACAAACAAATATTCTTTGTCACCAGCAACATGTGTCCCAATTAATACAGGTTTGCTTTTAGATGGTCGAATAGCTCAACAATCCTACTTCTTACTAATAAAATGCGAAAGTGTGTAAGGATGGATGAATGGATGGATGTTTGTTCCTCTTTCACGCGAAAATTACTGAACAGATTTGGATGAAATTTGGCACATAGATAGTTTATAACCTGGATTAACACATAGGATACTTTTTATCCCGGTAGTACGATCCCGTGGGACAGTTCCAAATCCACAAATCAAACATCATCAAAATTCAGCTTTTAAACAAAATATTTCCCCAGAATCCTTGGTCCTCTGTCAAGGCCACACCACAGTCTCAATCCAAGGCACGTAGAACTTCACCCGGGTGTAGATACCCGGCTGGCCGGAGTACCCACAGTTGCGGCCGTACGAAGTGACTCCGATGACCGTGTGGAGGCACTTGGAGAGGTAGGGTTTCGCTTGAAGAGGGCCGCCGCTGTCGCCCTGTGGGAGGAATGATATTACAAATATTACAATGACAAACTTTTAGAGTACAAGGGTGTCGCTAAGGGTAAACCATTCTGTGGCCTAAATTCAAAGGCAGCTAAATCAAAATCTGTCAAAGCTTGAGGAAGCCACAAAAACTGATATATTTTTGTCAAGGTAGCGATGATATTCTATATTTAAACCAGATTTACAAACAATAAGAATATTAATAAGAATCGAGAAAAACAAACGAAATTTTTGACAATAAATTATTTGCAAATCAACGTTTAATAGAATAAAAATACTGTTGAAGACAGCTCCATCTATGAACGGGAGAAGCCAAGAGAGCGGCGGAACTTTACCACATAATCTACATACGCCTGCGACACTTCAAGCTGCGTAGTTCGTCCACCTACCAAGAGAGGGCGGCGATGCAAGACTATATAAACCCGTGAAGACCATGGCGCAGCCCTTCTTTCTGCCTCAACCTTCCTATCACTACCTCGCTCAAACTTGCTTAACATTGTGTTACTTTAATAAATCCACGAGGAGAATAAAATATTCACTTTAGTTGCCATCCATACCCTGATTCTCAAAACCCCTGAGACATAAGGACACACCTCAACAAATGCAAATCAACATTTTAGTGTCATCGGCAATGTAAGTAAATATTAATACTGATTGGTGATCATCGTTCATGGCCTTACTCTTAGGTTCCTTCCTACCCCCGTAGCATGACCACCGAAGACAAGGATTTCTTTGACGTAAGAATCGACAAATATCAAGGGCTGATATCAGGTTGAGCTACTCGTATACTGACTCTTGCATGAGGACAGGGCCTCAAATCTGCTATTGTGTCAGAATGATTTCATAATTGTTGATTTTGACAAGTGTCAATATTGGTGTCATTATGACTTTCCAATGGTCAACCACTGACACTCCATTGAAAGAAATGGCATAGAATGGTAATCTGATAAATGATAAATAATATGTAAATATATATAAATGAAATCTGGCATGAATAAATGTTTTTTAGTAGTAGTTTTTCATCATTTTTTTTATTTTTTATTATTCTTTTTATCATTTCTTCTAACGGGTTTTATAGCAATGGCAATACGACAATGTCATTATAACACGATTCTATTACGAGACCATTGAGCGACCAATGATCGACCATTATGAATTTAGCAGATTACGAACTTTTAACAAAATGACAATGGGATCGTGTTGGAATGACGAATTTATAAAAATAGCAGACTTGGGCTCCTGGACTACTGCAAGGCTCTTCATAGAGAAGCCTCTTAAATGAACCAACCTCACAAGTATCCTTGCCGCCTACCTCATCACCATAGCACATCTGTATGGTGCCGTTGAAGCCAGTGAGCAGGTGTCGATGTGGCGGGAAATGCACCGCGCACGATTCCTCGTAGAACGATTGGAGAGATACCTGGAATGCGATAGTAGAATATATCTTACAAGGTGTAGACGGACCTTTCACAAAGTTGGCAACCAAGCATGTTATTGCTGGGCAACAACTTTTTTTTAGGGTGTAAAATCACGTTTTACAGTTACTAGGACTCAATGTAATGCACTAAAAACCCTGTTGATGGATGCATTGAATAGTACGGGGGTCGTGGAGGTATTTAAAGTAAAGTTATAACATTAAAAACTTGTACCTATCGAAAAAAAAACTTGTGGGAAAGTTGGAACTTTGACCCCCAATATCTCCGTAACTAGAAGGTTCACAGATATAGTCTAGAACAAAAAAAAATGATCGCAATGACGGGGAGGACAAATGTCATTCGGCTTCGTTAAGGGTACTTTTACACCCATTATAAAATACTGGTATTCAGCTGCATCCGGTTAGACTGGAAGCCGACCTCAACATAGTGCGGAGAAGGCTAAGATGATGGATGATGCATCTTGTATAAACAGCGTTTCATTGTTTGTCTAGCTAAGTGTTACCTGTTTGGTTTTTCCATAAGATATTGGGGGTCAAAGTTTCAACTTTTTCACAAGTTTTTTTTTAAATACGTGTTTTTATTGGTAGATTTTTACTTTAGACACCTCCACGACCCCCATCAATCCATCCATCAGCACAATATTTTGAGTGCGTTTACTTTGAGTCCTCCTAAAAAATCGTTTCCCAGCAATAATTTTTGCGTAGAGTTACTTAGTTTGACGTACAGAATGCTTGTTTGACGGCTTCGTGAAGGGTCCGTTTACACCCTGTAAGAACCGCAGAGCTCTCACTCCACAAACTACTTACTGGGTAACACCATATCCCTTGGCAGTCTTAACAGAATAAAGTTACTTACAGCTTGCAGCGTATCAGCTAACTGCATATTATGTCCTAGAGCTCCCCATCCCGTAGCGGTCACCACTCCCAGGAACTGATCGTCGATGTTCAGACATGCTGGGTAAACGTGCATATTGAATGTCACCCTGGAATTACAGATGAAGGAATTGTAAGTACATATCTATTTATTATATTTGGGAAAACAAACAGTAGTATATTAAACTTAACAAATATACTACCCACAACATTTTCCAGTATCATTTAAAACGGCACGGTTGGAGCAGTGGCTGAGCGATTGACTGCTGCGCTTCGTGTCGCGGGTTCGATTCCCTCACGGTACAAATATTTGTATGGCCTACAGGTAGTTGTTCCGGGTCTGGCTGTTTGTGTATGTGAGCTTAAATGTTTGTAAACGCACCCACGATACAGGAGAAATTCCTAGTGTAGGGCAAAGCTTTTAAAAAAAAAAATAACACACACATCCGCAGTCTGCACAGTGCACACACACAATCACGACATTATTAGTACACATTACTGCACATTATTGGTACACTTGGTACCAATACTAATCCATCGGTGAAAGTGCTACTAGTGACAGGAAAGTTGAAAGGCATGTGATGAGGAGAGGTGCAACTTGATGTAACTAAAAGAGTGTCGTACCTAGTATTAGTCTCAAGCAAAGCTATGTCATGGTACTTCGATGGCGCGTGGTACTCAGGATGTGGTACTATTCGTGACACGTGGTACCGATGCCATTGCTCTGGCGGATCCGTCCGCTTCAGGATACCCATTGCCACGAAACGGACTTTACCCCTGGAACAAAGACTTGGTGTTAGAACAGAGCTGCAGCTCTATTCAGGTTTTGTCCATAGAAAACAACGATTTTGTATGGAGATGCGTACGCTTCTGAATAGACGCGGAAAGCTGAACGGAAGCGTACGCATCTCCATACAAAATCGTTGTTTTCTATGGACAAAAGCTCAACAGAGCTGAATAAGTGTGGATAGTCCCTAAGAAGATGGCGGGATGAACTTGACTAAACAAACGACCAATGGCCCACATTAGCCCTGGATCGTAGCAACTGGATGTCATGGGGAAAGGCCTTTGCCCAGCAGTGGGATGACGCAGGCTAGCAGTATCACTATCAGTCCCTAAGAAACGTGATGTTTATGTTATGTTAACGTATTGTCTTTAATACCCGAAGGCAGACGTGTACCTAATAGTACACCCCCATTTCGCCAGGTATGTTAAAGTCCATTATAATAGAGGGCGAGACTATTGCCATCAACCGGGCACAGACTGACTCTGTCTCTGACCCAGACTCCGTGGCTGTTACTGAGATATTACTGATGGAAAAACCCAATAAAACTTTGCCTGACCCGGGAATCGAACGGGGATCCTCTTCCTCAGTAGTCACGCTTGCGACCACTAGACCAACGAGGCTGTCAATTTTTTAATAAGTTGGACAAAACATCAAAGATAATAACTTACTGTACAGCACTAGAGATACAGTGTCCAGCTGTCAGGATGAATCTGTCACTGATGAGGGAGCCTCCACACAGCCAGTGAGCCGTGTCCATGCCCCCGCCATAGCCTAGGAGCGCCTTGAATATATAGAAATATTTTGAAAGACTGACGCTTGGGAGATACAGTCCGTTAAAGGACTGGCACAGCCTAACTTAGGCTGTCTGTCCATTGAAGCGGAGCGAGGCTGCGGAGCGGAGAAACTGAGAAATATTAACCAATAGGATGGCATTCTGGAGAAAAGCGGAGTTTTATGCAATCCTATTGGGATATTTCTCCGTTTCTCGGTTCCTCAGTTGTCACTAAAATATCAGTGTTACATTCGTACACGTACATCGTGAGACTGGTAATTAGTGACCGATACTTAAACACGTGATTGTTCTCATGTTAACAAATAACTTTCTCAAAGAAACACTTTTTTTATACTCATCCACATTAATCACAATAACACGGCATACGGCACGTGGCGGCCGGCCTGTGGCGTGCGCCGCTTACGGAGCGGGCTAGCGAGCCGCGCGAGTGCTCTGCCTACCCACTGTACGGTACCAGAGTAATGAGACAGAACGACGCAGCTATAACAGCTGATAAAGCGCGTGCGCGGAAACTTCATACGGCTATTAAAAATAAAATGTTTCTTTGGGAAAGTTGTTTGTTATCATGAGTACAATCACCCTATACATAATAATGGGCGCATTCTCCAATCAACCCGCAATCATGGCGCTTGCAACAGCGTCGAAATATCGGGAGCTCAAAATAATAAACAATCACGGAAGGTATTTCGTAAGTGACAGTATAAGTTTAGTTGTAAACCGCAAAAGCTTAAACATGAGTTGGCGTTACATTGAGTTTTACCGTAAAACGTGATTTTTCACGCCAAAAAAAACAAGATCTAACCCAGCAATCATTTTTGCGTAGAGTTACTTAGTTTGATGTACAGAATGCTTGGTTGACGGCTTTGTGAAGGGTCCGTTTACACCTTGTTTTTCTAGTTTTACAAGCAGATCAAATAGTTGATCATTGTATAGTACTTTCGACTTACCATATGCGGGAACTGTCCCCTCCTGGCATCATACCCGATATGCGCGGCGTACACCCCGTAGGGCACGCGAGCGCCGCCTTGCGAGTACTTGTAGCACTGATCTTCTTCATGCCAGTGCTTCATCAGGCCGGAGGTGCCGCAGTCTTCGTACGGCAGGTTAGCTAGGTGCTCTAGACATACTGTGGAGAAGACGAGTCTTTGATGTAAGGAAAAGTAGAGAATAACGGTTTTAATAGGCATTGGAAATGCATTTCCCACAACAAACATTGATGGCACATCTGATTTGTATCCACAAAGGTGTAGGCGGAGAAATTCCAGATTTTGTATTTTTTTTTTAGCATAATTAGTTACATTATCCTTTGATATTTATTTTCTACATTGGTTATTATAATTAACTCTTTAACGCACTGAAACTCAGAGATTGGAAAATCCCTTTCTAAGTTCATACAGATAAAATGAGGACTATGCACCTACCTGAGGTATGAATGCTCTTTTCGACACAGTATAATACAGAAATAAATAAAAAGTATCTATTCGACTCGTACAGGACAAATATATACAACATTAAATAAAAAGAAAACAAATAATAATTTTAAAAAAATAAGATACTTTTAAAACTAAACTCGTGCTGTTGAAGGCCAAAACGCCTCTATCTCAGCATGGTGCTGTAACATTAAAAAAAAAATGTCACAGCGCTGATATTCTCACAGGGTCACGACCAGGCTTTTACGGCAAAGGATGGGTAATAAAAAACTTTAAACAAACAAACCATCATAAGCTTTTCTGCCTGTCCTGAAATGTATTCCTCCAGCTTTGTCAACGATGGCTTTACTGGAACGTAAAAAGTTACCTTATTAACAGATAAATCTGCAACTTCAAATAAATTATTCATAACTAGCTTTTGGCCTTCGACCGCAGCTGTGCCTGCGTGGAAGTCGGAAATTATTTGAATTCAGAACGTCTACGTCCAAAGTATAATATAAGTATGTGCAAAATGTTTCTGAGGCCCTAGTGTAAAAATAACGCAAATGCGTTGTTTTTTGAATCGAAAATACGATTATCCTATAGGATTTTAGTTATTTTTTTGCAAAAGGCACAATCTGTATCATCCATAGACATGGATAAATAAATTCTTAAAATTATGAAAATAATATAAATTAAACGTGTGTTTTTAATCTTAAAATTCACGTATATTTACGTTATTTTTATACCGCGAGCTCGTGCTAGAGCCTCCTTTCAGCCGTTTCCGCGTGAAAAGGTGACAGACAAACAAGCACAGCTTTACTTTTTGCATTTAGGTATATTAAACGGTGTAAAAATAACCTTCACGAAGCCGTCATTGCGATCAGTTTTTCGTTCTGGGCCCTACTTGGGAACCTTCTAGTTACGGAGATATTGAAGGTCAAAGTTCCAACTTTTTCCACAAGTTTTTTTTTAATACTAATTTTTAAGGCAATAACTTTACTCTAATTACCTCCATGACCCGTCTACCATATGTTCATCAACACAATGTTTTGAGTGAGCTACATTGAGTTTTACCGTAAAACGTAATTTTTCACCCCAAAAAAAAAAGACGTTTCCCAGCAATAATGTTTGCGTAGGGTAAACTTAGTTTGATGTACATAATGCTTGGTCGACGCTTCGTAAAAGTATAGCAGTAGGAATAGTTGTGGTAAAATACTTACTTACTCTATATGTTTAACTTTTTTGCAGTCGGTACAGCAAACAATGGGTGTGTTGCCTTGGAATGAGCAGATCTGTAACGTGGAAATGCTCATTAAAATTGCTGTCAAATCTGTAGCATTTAACATAGGTAGAGGTAACTATAAAACTGTGATTAGCAAACCGGAAAAATAACAGCGAAATATCGAGGATTATTATTGATTATAATATTTATGATGACTATATTATTTTGGGTACTTTATGAGTGATCTTCTTTATTACATATTTTTTCTTCTGTCAAAGTTGATGATGAGAAATAAAAAAAAATAAAAAAGTAAAAAATGTGTTTATTATCTTAAATCAATACAAATAAGTTGCCGGGGCTTCCCAGAAAGTAATCCGAAGATACTTCCTCAATTAATTAACAATTGATTCGTTGTGCTAATTAGGTATAAGTTACACATTTTTATAAAACAATAAAAAGAAAAATGAAAGTCGTGTTTATGGCCGTGTGTGAGAACTAGAGTGTGTTTGTATAATTGCGTCTTTATACGTGTGTATGATTGTGTGAATGAACATAATGATGAAAATAACTTTTAGTAACAATGGAAAATAAATACTCGACAAGAATTTCTGTGAGATACCATCAGACAAAAAAAAAGCTGATTAAAAAACTTTGAAAAAAAGTATTTATTTGATAGAAACTCGTGCTAATATGAAAGAAGAACTAAACGGAGAAGAACTGACCTGAGGATACTCCCTTTTCTTGACATCTCCGATCATTGACAAACACTGACACGCGTTGATGCAGGTTCCGTTTTTGCCTCGTCCGTCGTAACATTGAGATCCTGTGACAAAAGCATTATCATCACACATGGAGCGACTGCCTATCTGACCTCCACAACCCAGCTAGTACTGGGTAATACGATACCCCTTGGTAAGACTGGTTGACACACTTTTGGGCCACTGAAAACTTAACGACTGTCAAAGATCTATAATTGACAGCCGGGACCAACGGCTTAACGTGTTTTCTGAGGCACGGATAAAACTCAGTATGTAATGTGTGGTCACCCATCCACCGGCCAATCTAGGCAAGCGCGGTTGATGATAATTTATTAATATAATGTTTAGTAGGCTAGCATATCCAAGGGATATCGTCGTACCCAGTACTAATTGGGTTGTGTAAAATAGTGGTATTCAGTTGCATCCGGTTAGACTGGAAGCCGACCCCAACATAGTTGGGAAAAGACTAGGCAGATGATGATGCGTAGGCTAGCATATTCGAAGCTAGCCAAGAACTAGAATATGTCAATTCAACACTACATACCTTCCTCAGCATCAAAATCACACTTTAAAGAATAAAAATTGAAAACAAACACATTTAAAATAATAATAAAGTATTTATTTTTCATCATAATATAAATCAAAAATATTATCTACACGAATCACGGACGGGCATCACCACAAATATACTAAACAAAACTGATTCATTCCAACTTGCTTAATTATGGATTCAGATATTATTTTGATCAGGATTCAACGATAAAAAATTTGTAGAAAAAACTCGACAAGTTCATAGAGGTGTTTTTTGAGCTTCGTGTAATCGCCCCGACGCTAGGTCATCAGTAACTTATCAAGCAATTGGGATTACCCAAGTGGCTAAAATTAAACAATTAGATTCCGCTGCTTGATCTTTTATTAATAGAACTTAACATCACGCCTGTAATCCCCAAAGAGTATACAGAGGTGTACCTAATAGTAGGTACACTCATAATTCGCACGTTAAGTTGAAATCCCGTGTCATAGGAGACGATTTTTTCACCATCAACCATGGCACAAATCCAGACTCCAAATTCATAATCATCTGCCTAGCCTTTTCCCAACCATGTTGGGGTCGCTTCCAGTCCAACCGGATGCAGCTGAATACCAGTATTTTACATGGAGCGACTTCCTATCTGACCTTCACAACCCAGTTAGTACTGGGTGATACGAAACCCCTTGGTAAGACTGGTTGTCAGACTTTTTGGACCACTGACCACCTAACGACTGTCAAAGATCTACAAATGACACCCGGGACCAACGGCTTAGCGTGCTTTCCGAGGCACAGAGGAAACTCGGTATGTAATGGGAGGTCACTCATCCACAGACCAACCTAGGCAAGCATGGCTTAACTTAAAGATCGACCCGAACGGCTGTTATTATTTCGCCACGATCTCCTCCTCTAGACTCCAAAGTATTACTAAGAAAAACATTAAAATAATACAACACGAACTGAGACTTCAAAACCAGAAGTTCAGAAATAGCGCTCGAAATCACGAGACTCTCTCAAATATTTGACATTTGGGACATTTTTAGGTACAAAAATCTTTGTTAATGTTGTGACTGAGGACTGCAGAAGCGGTTCCGGTTTCGTAGTAAATCCCGGGTCTTTCTCTTGAACCGGGATCGTTCTGCAAGTCCTAATTGTGACCTAAGCTTAGTATGACGATATTTCGTATGTCATGTGGAAGTAAAGAAGCACGAATGATGATCCGCGCGTCAATGACAAAAAATATAAGCACACAAAAAGTCATCTCGACTAGCGATGCGGACGAACTTTTTGACGCCCTATAATTATTTTCTGCTTTTGTTAAGTGAATATTTTTAGTTTAGTCTTCTAGGTTGTCAAAACTAAATTAACGCTAGGCTCCCCGTGATCCAAGGGTTGGGTTATACCTTGGCTAGAGCTCAGAGGCTAAGTGTGATTCAACGTGGCAACGCCGCCAGTCTCTTGGGCAGATTACCAGCTGAAAGCGTTGAGGAGGAGTTTTTTGATGCCCTTTTATAGTTTTTTTATTTATTTTAGTTTCTTGACTATCTAAATCAAAATTGGTACTTACTAATGTTATCTGAGACCACGAACTTGGTCGACCTCTACTAAATCTCTTATATAAATAAATCTTATTATTATCTTATTTTATTCTTTTTATTTGGCCAAAACCAGCCATTTTTTTATTTGTTTTATTGTTTACACGAAATATCGCACAGAATCTTATACAACATTAGTTTTAGTATATGCGAAACCTGATACATGTGTCTAGTATTTTTATGTAAAGAATCTTTGTATATAATTTCAAAACTGTATCATGAAAAATCACAAAGTTATAAGCTTGTTCTAAATTATTGCGATAGGTACTCAAAGTCGCTCGGTATCCAACTTTTAACTTTTTTTAATAATTTTGGGAAAAAATATAACATGGTTTAAAAATTATTGGAATCGATTCAGTTACTTATTCTGAACAAACTATATTCAGGTTTCGCATATACTAAAAATAATGTTGTATAACCGATCTTCTACAAAACAGGTTCTAAGATCTATCACAGACTGAATTATTTATTAAATTAATGATGATTAACAAACCGGTGTCTTGACCGATAACTCGACAGATCCTGATTCACAATATTTTGACGATGATAATATGGAACAATGTAATTACCCGTTTTTAACTGTAGAAGTCAGGTCGGCAGTCGCTCCAAAATACTGGTACAGCTGCATCCGGTTAGATTGGAAAGCCGACTCCAACATAGCTGATAAAAGGCTACGCAGATGATAAACATGATGAAGGTGGAACGATATACCTAAAGGAAAAAGAAGACATGATGCTGGTCGATAAAGCTCACGGAATAAGTACGCTGAAGTAGTAGGCAGGCCATATTAGCCGAAGAACCAATGGCCGTTGACGATCTCTGCTAGGTGACTGGTAGCAGCCGGATGAGAGTGCCGAGATGTTGCCGAGAATCTAGCTTCTTCTTTCTATAACGTGTGGTTAGTAGGTACTAACCACACGTTACGTGGCTAGGTAGCCTGGTGTCAGAGTTTTTATGCCGCCCATGGGCCTCTGACTTTACATGCCGTCGAGAAATATCTCTCAGGCATGTTGGTTTCTTCACGATTTTTTTTTTAGAATCTAGTTAAGTAGTGTGGAATGGAATGGAGAGGTCTATGTCCAGCAACGGACTGCTGTAGGCTGATGATGAAGGGTACAAGGACGATACCAGGAACTGTGTGATGAGGAACTCGTGGCTAAATAATAACAGCCGCTCGGATCGATCTTAAGGTTAAGCCGCGCTTGCCTAGGTTGGTCCGTGGATGGGTGACCACCCATTACGTACCGAGTTACCGACGTGCCTCGGAAAGCACGTTAAGCTGTTGGTCCCGGCTGTCAATTGTAAATCTTTGACAGTTGTTACAGGTAGTCAGTGGCCCGGAAGTCTGACAACCAATCTTACCAAGGGGTATCGTACACAGTACTACCTGGGTTGTGGGGGTCAGATAGACAGTCGCTCCATGTAAAATACTGGTATTCAGCTGCATCCAGTTAGACTAGAAACCGACCCCGACATAATTGGGCAAAGGCTAGGCAGATGATGAGCCAGGAACTGTTACACTTTCATAATGAAGGCATTAATTCAATAGGTCCTCCTTAGTAGTATCTACCAGATAAATAAACTGAAACCGTTCAATTGCTTAATTTATTTTCTGCCTCGTCTGACTAGGGTCGCTAGCACTACTGTACTACTGAGTATGAGGTCCTAGGTTCAATACACAGGTCGGGTAAAGAGTAATTGGGTTTTTTTATCAAAAAATCTCAATGGCAGCCACGGAGTCTGGATTAGTATCCGTTTGATGGCAATAGGCTTGCCCTCTGTTACATAGGACTTAAACATAACTTGTGAAATGTAGTTATACTGTGCCCCGCGGTTTCACCCGGTTTTCTGGCTTGTTTTCATTTTGCTCGGCTTCTATTGGCCGTAGCGTGATGTTATATAGCCTTCCTCGATAATTGGACTATCCAACACTAAAATAATTTTTCAATTTGAATCAGTAGTTCCTGAGATCAGCGCGTTAAAACCAAACAAACAAACTCTTCAGCTTTATAATATTAAGTATAGATAGATTAGAAACACCTCTACCTACTCTTCGGGAATTATAGACGTCATGTTCTCTATCATAACTTGAATATCATGAATATTAAATCCATTACTGAGTTAACCGCAAATCAAGGAGAGTGATTAAAGCAAAAAACAATCAAACGTTCGTACCGTATCTTGCCAAAACCACGTTTTTGGGGTTCCCTACCCGTAGAGTAACCAACGGGACCCTATTACAAAGCCTCCTTTGTCCGTCTGTCTGTCAGCGGGCTGTATCTCATAATGCGTAATATGTAGACAGTTGAAATTTTCACAGAATGTGCATTTCTGATAAATAATAAAAATAAATTAAAAATAAAGGGGCTCCCATACCACGATGGTACAGAACCCTTCATGCGATAGTCCGATTCGCACTTGGGCGGATTTTCTGGATTTTTTTTCTACATTATTTAAAAACTAATTTATTTTACTATCGATTTAACAATTTTGAAACTAGTTCCGAAACGCCTGCTCTACGGTAGATTAGTTAATAACATTCAAAGAAATAGTCAATCAATAGGTTTCACTAAAGCTAGAATAAAAGGAAATGCCTTATTTTAATGACGCTCAATATTGAGCAGAACTAACGTTATTATTTAGGGACTTTTGCGCGCGGATTCACTCGCGATAATTTCGATAACAGTAACCTAAGTGTGTATGTGTTATTTCAGATCATAATGTAATGCATGAAATCCGTCCAGTCGTAACTATTTAAACATACTCACACTGCACACATACACAGATACCTACCTAAAAAATACTTTGGCTTTCATAACGGTAGTCTAATTTAAACTCGGATTTAGATGTCACCTGACGTGAAAAATGCACTCAATTATGCAATTAAAAACAATAAGCCATGAACTCAGCTTGTTTTATTTAGGTAGGTACATAATAATTGGAAACAAATTAAAAAATAAATGATCCGGTCACGCTGGTCAGGTCGGTAACTGACATTTGATGCTGTATTTAATCAATTATTCACGTTTCGTATTAAAAACCTTGAACTTGCTATTTGTGTAATTAATATGTTGTTTCTATTGACCGCCAAACGTTTTTGTACGGGGCAGTCCCTGTACGTAGAATCACTGCTGTACTTTGATAAACTGACACTCACTTCACTTTTTATGTAGCTTCAACACTCAAAGAGCTTAATACTCGTCCTTTTCAATCACCTTGGATCCGGCTTCTACTCATAACAATTAACAATGAATACGTTTATTGCTAAGAGTAGACTGTTGAGAGAAAAAACCAATGGCAAAACGACTGGTTTGGGCCGTCTATTGCTAATATTCTGAACTTATTAGCTCTGCTACTACACACTAGATGACACCGTTGATCTAATATTACAATTTGGCTTTCTCACGTTGAGAATATGTAAATAACGTACGAATAATGTATGGAGACTAGATGAATTTAGTACTTATGGTATTATTCACATCCCGTCGAAGGACTAATTGTGATTTTACTGGCCCAGCGTGGATAAGAAAAACCCAGGCGTTACCAAGCTAAGGGCGTTGTAGGGCTGTGGATGATGATGAACAATAACAAAACGTAACTTAGCATTATCTGTGACAAATTGTTGTCAAACAACAAACTTTTAAGCTGTCAGTGTCAAAAGTCAAACAAATCAATGTAATATGAAATGGGTGGTTTTTGAAGTGCAAAAACCGTAAAACTTAGTATTCCTCTGTTATTATTCTTTTAAAATGAGTACCAATAACCGCAAGGGTCCTATAGTGGACCCTGGCATGTGTAGATGCTGTGGTGCAGTCAAGAAGTGCCGATTATTGACCGTGGAATACGAATGGTCTGGTCAACGAGAAATTTATGCTGATATGTTTGTTGACTGTTTTGGGCTTGTGGTTAGTTTTAATAACTTATTTTACACATAGATTTTATTGCTATAGACCGTTGGAAACGGCTTGCCAAAGGCAGTAGTCTTGTGCCTATTATAGGCTGAATAATTGGCCAGATATGTCTCTTTTTAGTTTGAACCTGTTTAATAGGCCAAAACCAGCTATTTTTGTGTACTCAAATGTTAAAAAGAATCCAATTTGAACCATTTCCAAGAGCTAAACTTCCAAGTGGGTCATTTTTATAGTATTTATCCATCTTTTTATTTTAACTGGGTTAGGATGAGGACACTTCCATACTTTGTGAATCAACGGCGTTAAAGAAGCCCAATAGTAGAGAGCTATAGGCTGACTATGAAATCAATAAATGTGGTCACTTTCCATTTAAACTTCTGTTTTACTGGTTTGTTCTAGCTATCTCATATGGAGGGCGAAGAGGCGGATCGCGTGATCTGCGCGACGTGTGTCGTACGTCTGAGAGACGCGTGTGCCTTCAGGCAACAGGTGCTGCTCTGTGAGGAGAAACTGTTAAATGCTACAGTGCATATTCATGACGGTAAGTGAAATGCTGGAAGGAAACGGGTTCAGGGGAAGATGGTCAGACAGGATCAACAGGGATGTTGGCCGAGTTGCGTAATCAGTCATATAGGTAAGTAACTATCCGAAACTTATGAAACGGATACGGTTACGGATATATTTTTATTTCGGATATCCGATAGTTTCGGTTACGGTTACGGAGCTCCATAACATCCCTGCTCACTAGCACATAGACAGAGAGATGTTGCACATTGTGCAGTTCGTAAATACTTTAATAATGTATTGTTTTTTGATCCAGATAACGAGACTAACTTCAAAATGGAAATAGAAGTCAAAGAAGAGTCTGAAGACGTTCCTTTAAAAGCAGCCGACGATTCTGACAATGATGATGAAGACGACCACACTACTGACCCCATGGAGGATACTACGACACAGGATGGAGACACTGTCACAAATACAAATATGGGTAACTTACCCATTATGGTTGAAAAATAAATAATACTTTGTATTGAGAAGCAGCCGGCTGGTCTCGGGAAAAGAGTATCTGGAGGCGTTCAAGTATTACGTAACGCAATTTGAGGGAGGGGGAGGGGTCTTTTAAAACGTTACTATGCGTTACAGGGGCGGGACGGGGTATCCAAGGACGCGTTACGTAACATTATTTTTTTATTTAAATAAAAAAACTAGGAATTAAAATCGCTCAATTTGGCAACCCTTTTCGTTTATGCCTTACGGGGAATCACTTAAGAGAAGCTAGCAGCGGCACGCAGCAGCGGCGCGCGAGCGAATTAAAGCCACAACAAAGGTATTTTAGCGACTTCCCGTTACTTTGCGCAACATAATTGTGACTTTATGGTCAATTTGGATGTTACGTAACGTTCTGGGAGGGAAAGGGTACAGAAAAACGTTACGGCGCGTTACATGGGGTGGTCCCCATGTGGGAGGGTCAAAAATCTTTAAAAATTGCTTTAAGTAATACTTGAACGCTCCCTAGGACATGGAGGAGGCCTTTGCCTAGCTGTAGAAGATTCAAGAATAACTAAAAAAAATTTGCTCAGCTTTGATGCATATTATTATTTCCTATATTAAGTATTCCATTGCTGGGTAAAGCCCTCCTTCCATTTTTGCTTTGCTCCTGGATCTGGGCCACTACCTGCAAATTCCAAAGCAAGACCTAAGATTTGTCCCGCCATCTTGTTCGTGGTCTGCCGCGGCCTCGTCTCGCGGTACTATACGGTCGTTTATACTTCTTTGCGAATATCTCTGTCCCCTGACTAGTTTGAAGTCAAGAGTAGGCCCATTTAATATTTAAAAAAAAAAAAAAAAACTATGGAAAAAAATATACTTAAAGTAATATGCATCCGAATATCCGATCCCTACTTATAATGTAAACCTAATTGCAGTGTCAATACAAGTAAAAGTAGAAGAGGTACTAGAGAGCTCAGTTGAACATTCGTCGCCGCGACGTCGCGAGGGCGCCACCGTCGACCCGGCCAAGACTGACATGTTGGACACACTCAACAGTATGAAGAAAAAACTTGATCAAATGAAACACAATGATGGTAATATATTTTATTTATACATTAAATAGCCTTACTTACTACGATACGGTACGGTATACTTGATCATTCGAAATCTTAGCTATGTGTCGTGTTTTTCGAAAAACGGATTTTAATATACAGGGTACATACGGACCTTTCACGATGCCGTCAACCAAGCATCAAACTAAGTAACTTTACGCAAAAATTATTGTTGTGAAACGACTTTTTTTTGGGGTGAAAATGTCGTTTTACAGTAGGACTCAATGTAACACATTCAAAACATTGTGCTGGTGGATGCATTGAATAGTACGGGGGTCGTGGAGGTGTTTAAAGTAAAGTTCTTACATTAAAAACATGTATTTAAATAAAAACTTGTGAAAAAGTTGGAAGTTTCACCCCCATTATCTCCGTAACTAGAAGGTTCCCAGGTATGGTCTAGAACAAAAAAAAAAATCGCAATGACCGGGAGAACTAGTGCCTTTCGGCTTCGTTAAGGGTCTTGTTACACCCTTTATGTGACAAAGTTCTAATTCCATAGCAACCAGTATATTTTAGAACCATTTTCTTTCTTCCTTATTTGCAAAAACCTTACACAGATATTGGTGGATTTTTATAATATTTCAAGCTGTTGCCCGCGAGTTTCGTCTGCGTGTAATTCTAAAAATCTTACTTCGCTATTTGAATCGGACTTGTGAACAATTTTCAAGGGTTTTAATGTTTTTGCACGGAACACTAATCCTTATTCAAAAAAAGCTAAAAGCTGATAAGATACTCCTTATAACATCAGCTATCTGCCAGTAAAAGGCCCGTCAAAATCGGTCCAGCCGTTGCGGAGATAAGTCGGTACAAACAGACAGACAAAATTAAAAAAAAAGAATATTTCATATGCATTCAATAAAAAGCTGTTATTTTGAAATTACAAACAGACACTTCAATTTTAATTTATTTGTATAGACTACAGCATAATGTACAAAGGCGAGCTTAATCTTATCATGTTGACAAATTGGTCACTCAAAAACCAAGTTAAACTTCAGAATGCTAAAGTAGAATATTGAGTAAGTGGAAATGGGTGAAAATTATCAATTTTTCTGTATTTTGCCCAGCCTTATCCCAACTATGTTGGGCTCGGCTACCAGTTTAACCGGATGCAGCTGAAAAACAGTATTTTGCACGGAAAGACTGCCTATCTGACCTTCACAACCCAGTTAGTACTGGGTAATACTATAATCCTTGGTAAGACTGATTGTCAGACTCGTGCCAATGATTACCTGTAAAGACTGTCAAATATCTACTCATAACAGCCGGGACCAACGGCTTAACGTGCTTTCCGAGGCACGGAGGAAACTCCGTAGTAATGTGTGGTCATCCATCCACGGAGCAACCTAGGCAGGCGCGGCTTAACGAGGTCCTCTTAAAATATTTCCCATAACCACAATTCTGCAGCGCCCTACTACCTCTTCAAACACAGGTCTCAACTCACCACTCGTTAAGATGTGTGACAATCACAGATATAGATAGACCTAGACAACGCGAGAGCAACTACTTCGCGTGCCATATTATTATGTAGCTTACGTACAAAAATCGTAAGTGGCCAATTTCCAACTCAGTCTGCATCGGAGCATAGCGCTAGTCGGACGTCAGTGGGCGTCATGGCGGGGGGTAGGACGAGGGGGGCGCCGTCCGCGGCGGCGTCTTTGAATCGATTTGATTTTCCCATCACTAAATAGTGCTTGTGACGTCATAATAGGTAGTCAAAAAATGGCACGCTTGGTTTTCATACAGATCGTGATACTTGCGTTATCTAGGTCTATCTATATCTGTGGTGACAACCTTAATTCATTTAATAAGTCCGTAACCGAAGCAGATATATTTAATGACCGTAAGGTGAAGTTTAAATCAAGAATCTTGGCCTCCCTACACACCAATGAAACGTAGTCAAAATTTCTATGTACTTTATTGAATGAATGATTCTCATTTTCTTAGTAACAAAATGTATATCTCATTTTGTTAACCGATTGTACACCTAGACTTAAGTTAGCAACTAAGCGGTAATCTGGCGTCTTTGTTGTGTTTACCCGTAATTGGCATATATATTAGAATATTACCGTATGATTTAGTATATGTATGTGAACCTTAAGTAAATAAATATTTTTAACTAGAAACATTATTTTTTCAGAATCTCGCCGAACCGAATCTCCTCTCTACCGACGCCCAGTAACAGTAGACAAGGACCTCCACATACTAAGAAACGTGGTCAAAATCGTAGAAAACTCCTACGTCTGTCCGTTCATCACTGTGTTCAGTGACTACCATTGCATATACTGCCGCGACATGTTCTTAGACCCGGATCAATTACGAGCACACACAATGACTCACGATCCTAAGACTTACAAAGATATTCTAGACCCTAAAAAGCAAATACAAGTCGATATAGAAAGAATTGATTGCAGATTATGCGATGAAAAAATCGATAACATGGATAGTTTTAAAGAGCACATCACTACGACCCATGGACAAAAACTCTACAAAGATGTACAGAACGAATTTATGCCTTTCAAACTCAAAATTGGAACTTTAACTTGTGTTGAATGTGGAAAAAACGTCGCATTTTTTCATGCGTTAAAAAAGCATATGGCCGAACACTTTGGTACCTTTATATGTGACGTTTGCGGGGCGCATTATTTTGAAGAAAGACATCTGACGTTTCACAAAAACACGCACAATAAGAAAAAAGATGTACAGATGTTTCCTTGCAACGAATGTGAGAAAACATTTCGTTCTAAAAACAGTAGAAGTTTCCACATTTCACGTATACATAAAAATGAGCCCGCGTACCCCTGTAACAAATGCGATGAAATTTTTATATCTTACCACATGAGATATAGACATAAAATGAATGCACACGGCGAAAAACGAATGTTCCCGTGTGAAAGTTGCGATAAAGTCTTTGACAGTCGGAAGACGTTGAGAGAACACAATCAACGAACGCATTTACAACTATTCCGACATGAATGCACTCTTTGCGACAAAAAATTCTATCTACCCTCCGCTTTAAGAGATCATATGACATCCCATACCGGGGAACGGAATTTTAGGTGTGAGTTTTGTGGTAAAAACTACCCTCGATCTAAAGCCTTAAAGGTGCATTTGCAATCACATAGTGCGGAGAAAAAGTATAAATGTACACTTTGTCCCTCAGCGTATACGCAAGTTACAAATTTTAAAAATCATATGAAAACTAAACACCCTCTGCCGGAAGGGGTGGAGGGGTATCGTTGAGTTTAATAAATATTTATTTGTAAGGCGTAGCATAATCAGCCTATAATGAACCCACTGCTGGGACACAGGCCTCTTCTCTATGAGAGGGAGTGGGCTATAATCCGCCAGGCGGGCCCAGTGCGGGTTGGTAGATGTCACATGTCTTCGAATTTTTGGTTCTAAGACATGCCGGTTTCCCACCGTTTTGAGAGGAATGGTGATGAAATAAATTACATAAAGTAGTGCGCCTGCCTGGGCTCGATCCCACGACTTACTGTTCGTAAGTCGGGGCCGCCACCACTGAGCCACCGCTGCTTTTATTTTTAAGGCGAATTCCTTACAAATTCATTCTTAGCTGGGGTGTTATACCTAACATAACACCACGCCTGTAATCCCCGAAGCGTTAAGCACCGGCATACATACAGTACACCCACATTTCGGTCGGTTATGTTTAAGTCCCATGTAATAAGGGAGAGCCTATTGCCATCAACCAGACACAAATCCAGATCCGGGGCTGCTAATGTGAAATTCTTCATGAAAAACCCAGTAATACTTCGAGCTGGATATATTGAATCGAACCTAGAAGATCTGAAAATAAAAATCAGAAAAAATCTAAGTGATACTGAAGGTATACAGGATATAAGGAACAGCCCTCCACAAACTGAATGGGTGAATTCAGTATATCATACTAAGATGACCGGTACAAGAAATTATTTCAGGAATCTTATGGGAATCCAATAAATTTGATTTGTTTTATTTCCTCATACGCAATGTATCGTTACCGTGGCAAAACGCACGTAGCGATCGGCAAGCGCGACGACGAGTTCGATAAACTGTAGCTAGGCAGGAAGTGAACAGAGTATTTCAACATCCTTTGTCAGATTTTTGGTTTTATCCGTACTATTTACGTAAATGGGATGCTGCGTACTGGGAATGTAATTTTACATTGAAATAAAGGAATAGAAACTGAAAAATAAAGGAAAAAAACAAAAATTTCCGGAGAAAAATTCCGGTGGAATATGATTCAAAATAAGGAGCTGAGCACCCTGTCAGTTTGTGGAGGGCTGTCCCCTACACCCTATATGTGCATTAACGGACAGACAGAAATACTTGAAAGTTGAAGTCCCACGGACCTGAAAAAAGCGCTATGCTTCCACATTTATTGCGCGAACCGCCAGTCTGAGGAATTCACTGCCGGCTTCTCTGTTTCCCTGATCATTATAATCTAGATCTGTTCAAAATTCGAGTGAATTGGTTTCTTCTAGGAAAGCGTGCCCCACCCTAGGCCGCGTCCTCGCTTCACATCAAGCGAGTAGCGCCGAAACGAAAGCCTATCTAGTATATAAAAAAACAGGTAAGTGCGAGTTGGACTCTCGCATAAAGGGTTCTCGTAGTAGACGAGCCTCCTTTAATTTTTAATTTATTATTTGTTGTTATAACAGAAATACAAATTCTGTGAAAATTTCAACTGTCTACCTATTACGGATCATGAGATATAGCCCGCTGACAGACGGACGGACAGCGGAGGCTTAGTAATAGGGTCCCGTTGATTACCTTTCGGGTGCGCAACCCTAAAAACATTTAAGCGCCAAACGAACCATGCTGAACGTTACGATTGATTGGAAAAATATGGAATCAGAAAAACACTGTTTTAAGCTTTCACGGTTTACAACTAAACTTGTACTGTCACTTACGGGATATCTTCCGTGATTGTTCATTATTTTGAGCTCCCAATATTAATTTTTAGTTTACTTTTATTTTTATTTATTTAGAACAACAAATAATTACATAATAAAGCATAGGAGAGACATACAACTTAAAATTAAGAATTATGTAATCAGCGGCGTTATTCACAGAATATATAAACAAAATATTAATAACACGCTTCAAAGAGAAGTTAAAAGTGACAAAAATATGAATGAAAACAAAAACAGTGATTTTAAACTTTTAAATAATACGTTAGTGCATTGATTATGAAACATAATAATCTATGAGTAAAAGGACAAGATGTCTAATTCTTTGATTGTAAAAGCATTACTTTAATTTTATTTGTTATTAATATCGGGAGCTCAAAATAATGAACAATCACGGAAGATATCCCGTAAGTGACAGTATAAGGTTACAGTTACAGTATCAGAAGCTCATATATAAATTATTTTGTAAGAACAGGTTACTGTAAATATCATTATTGTTAAATATATCTGTTATATTTATGAATATAAGATTAAATAAATATAGTTATGAAATTACAAGTTTTGTGCGTTTTATTTATGTTCCTGTTGCTTTATACACGGTGTAACCGGACCCAAGCACTCTGTACATCAAACTAAGTAACTAAACGCAAAAATGATTGCTGGGAAACGACTTTTTCTTTTGGAGTAAAAAGTCTCACTTTTAACGGTAGGACTCAATGTAACGCGCTCATAACATTGTGCTGATGGATGCATCGAATAGTACGGGGATCGTGGAGGTATTTAAAGTAAAGTTAAAAAAATAAATGTTATTGTATACAACATTAGTTTTAGTATATGCGAAACCTGATACACGTGTCTAGTGTTTTTATGTAAAGAATCTATGTACAAAATTTCAAAACTGTATCATGAAAAATCACAAAGTTATAAGCATAATCTGTTACCAAGTTGTCCGCACAAAAACGCGGTTAGCACGCAGCGCGCGCCTCCAGCTTCGTCTTGAGCTCATTGATGATAATAATTTGGCAGTAGGTACCTAAATTATTGCGATAGGTACTTAAAGTCGCTCGATGTCCAACTTTTAACTTTTTTAAATATTTTTGGGAAAAAATATAACATGGTATAAAAATTATTGGAATCGATTCAGTTACTTATTCTGAACAAACTATATTCAGGTTTCGCATATACTAAAAATAATGTTGTATAAACAAAAACTTGTGAAAAAGTTGAAACTTTGACCCCCAATATCTCCGTAACTAGAAGGTTCCCAGGTACGGTCTCTAGAACAAAAAAAATATCGCAATGACGGAGAGAACAAGTGCCTTTCGGCTTCTTGAATACGGGTTACAGTCCGACAACTAAGCTAACCTAGTTCAGCATAGCTCGCATAGCTGACGCAGTTTTGTGCAGACTGCAACTAAGCTATGTGAGCTAGCCAAAATATGCGATGCTAAGTCAACTGGGTATGCCGATGCGCATCTACACAAGCTAAGCTAAGCCTCTCCCGCCTAACCTGGCGCCACTTCCGACAGTGCTGACCAGTGACTTGATTACCGAGATTGAACCTGTTGACATATCCAAGGTCCGGAATGTCTTTTCTTTAGATAATAATAAATCGATAATAAAAACTTCACAACCCTGACTGAGCTTTCAGTTAGTTCTTGGTGTGCACGGGACATATTTCTGGTACTTAATCTGAAATTTAGTTTCGTCGGAAAAAATAATGGTGACGTTGAAGTTCCTGTTAGATACTATAGACAAAAGAAGACAATAAAAACACACTTTATTAAATTAATTATATATACATTTAATACTGACAATTAAAAACACAACATTGCAACATTCAACTATAATTGGGGTCCAAATCATATCCTTGATGATGAGATTTCATATGATTTTTCAAGCTACCATTTTGAGTAAACGTAGAATTACAAATATCACATTTAAATCTTCTTTCATTGCTGTGGGACCGTATATGTTCCTGTAGCGATTGTAATCTGGGATAACTTTTATCACAAAATTCGCATCGAAAATTCCTTTCACCAGTGTGTGTTGCCATGTGCTCTTTTAACCTCGATGGTAGATAAAACCTTTGATCACATAAATCGCATTGGTGTCTATAAACTTTTAAATGATTTCTGCGATTATGTTCCATTAGAGTTTTTCGCCTGTTATAGACTTTATCACACAATTTACAAGCGAACGTTCGTTTGTCTCCGTGTGCTTCTATCAAATGACGGTTTCTTAACGCGTATGACAGGAAACTAGCTTCGCATTTATAACAATTTACTGTAGGTTTTTTTTCATGAACTGTAGCCACATGTAGGTACCTACTGTATTTAGACTTCAAGTTCTTCCCGCATATCTCACAAGGGAAACTCTCTTCGACTTTGCTGTGAGATTTAATGTGAGTTCTGAGCGAGTTGCGTTCGAGAAAGCAAGCACCGCATTGATCGCATATATAAGTACCGAAATGATCTATCATATGCTTTTTAAGTACATCAAAATAAGGGAAGGCGCCATTGCATTCAGTACAAATTAAGTTATCCATTGTTAGTTTAAATTTCAAGAATTCATTTGAGACGGGATATAGACTCTTACCGTGGACGCTAGAGATGTGCTTCTTAAACATTTCTAAGTCATCGATTTTTTCGTTACAGAGTCTACAATCGATTCTAGTGATGTCTATTTTCGGTATTTTACGGTTTTCCATTGTATTTTGAAAGAGTTCTACGGGGTCGTGGGAGAGGGTGTGTTCTCTTAGTTCGTTGGGATTCGTGAATTGGTCCCGGCAATAGAAACAGTAGTATATACTGATTCGGTTTTGAAAGGGACAGACGTAGGAATTTTTGACTATTGTTAAGGCGTTCGTGTACACCATAAAATCGTGGTCAAGTTCCGGTTTTTTTATCTTGATTTTCTGCTGTGATTCTTTTTTAACTGGGACTTCATCTGCAAGTTCTGCAACTGGAATAATGAAGTTAGAAGTGAGTTAAACAATTAATACCAAAATGAAATAGACAGCACCGAGCGCTGGCTAACTCCGTCACTTTCTAGCATATGTTTTAGTGAACCGGTTATTATAGGCTGATGATCCCTACAATACGGGTTAAACTTTACTCTAGGGCTCTTTTGAACGGCAGAGCATAAAAGCACGCGCGTGCCCTCCACGCCAACCCACAATTTCACCTCCAATTTTGTCACATATTTGTGTCGTTTGGCGTACAGGACACGCGCTTGCTTGTCACGTTTATAGGGTGACTGGTAATTAGTGACCGATACTTAAACACGTGATGAAACAACTTTCCCAAAGATTTTTTTTATTTATACTCAATCACAATAACACAACAGCCGTATGAAACTCGCGCGCGCGCCGACCTATCAGCTGTTAGCCGCGTGACGCCGTTGTCTCATTACTATCGTACCGTGCTACTGTGGGTAGGAAGAGAACCCGCGCGGCTCATAAGCCCGCTCCGTAGGTTTTATTGTGTTAAAAGTGAATGAGTACAAAAAAAAATGTTTCTTTGGGAAAGTTGTTTATCATGAGTACAATCACGTGTTTAAGTATCGGTCTTTAATTACCAGTCACCCTGTTCACTTTAGTAACTAATTAAATTTAAGAGCCTTGTAATGGCAACCCTAAAAACCTATTTTTGGGGTATGGCAACACTTTTTTTTTCTCTTGCTTTTGCCGCTTCCCGTTTCGGGTTCTCTCGGAGCCATTTTGAAAATTTACAGTCCACTTAAATCTCTCGCTAAATCAATCATTTTTGGTCCTTTGAGCCGGATGTGTTTGAAAAGCATCCTTTTATCGAAGTAATATCGTATTTTGTTAAATTTTCATAATCTAATTTTATTTTCGTTCGAAGGTTCATCTAAATAATTTTGTTGAAGTGCCTGAAATGTATATGTGATAATAACTGTCAACAGGTTAAAACGCTTATACGGGTAACCTTTTCAGTCCCTGAATAAAAGTGAATAAGTCATTTAAACCTACCTATAGGCTTCTCTAACATATCATCAAGTTTGGCGCGTAACGTCTTCATCTTGATAGTGATCTCTCGCTTGATGCTGCGCTCGCTTTTCACACGTTTGGCGCGAGTTCGTCCCGACACTGGCGCTTCGTCTGACAGTTTGATGTCTTTTACATCGTCCAGAGAAGTGTCTAAGGCGTCTGGAAGAAGAATAAGAACAAATAAATGAAAAAACATATATACAACATTAGTTTTAGTATATGCGAAACCTGATGCACGTGTCTAGTATTTTTATGTAAAGAATCTATGTACAAAATTTCAAAACTGTATCATGAAAAATCACAAAGTTATAAGCTTGTTCTGTTGTCCGCACAAAATCGTGGTCACCACGCAGCGCGCGCCTCCAGCGTCGTCTTGAGCTCATTGATAATAATAATTTGGCAGTAGGTACCTAAATTATTGCGATAGGTACTTAAAGTCGCTCGGTGTTCAACTTTTAATTTTTTTAAATTACAACATTATTTTTATTATATGCGAAACCTGAATATAGTTTGTTCATAATAAGTAACTGAATCGATTCCAATACTTTTTAAAGCATGTTATATTTTTTAACAAAAATATATATAAAAGTTTAAAGTTGGATACCGATCGACTTTGAGTACCTATCGCAATAGTTATTTACCTACTGCCCAATTATTATTATCAATGAGCTCAAGACGAAGCTGGAGGCGCGCGCTGCGTGGTGACCGCGTTTTTGTGCGGACAACTAGGTAACAAAACAAGCTTATAACTTTGTGATTTTTCATGATACAGTTTTGAAATTTTGTACATAGATTCTTTACGTAAAAATACTAGACACGTGTATCAGGTTTTGCATATACTAAAACTAATGTTGTATATATATAAACTAGCTTATGCCCGCGCCTTCGCGTGAACTTCAGTAACTGTCCCATGGGATCATACTACCGGGATAAAAAGTTTTTTTTTTTTTTTTAGTTTCTGTAATTGGCTGTAAACACAACCGTTGTAATTAAACAAATAAAAAGTAAGTATCCCATATGTTAATCCAGGTTATAAATCTATCTATGTGCCAAATTTCATCCAAATACGTTCAGTAGTTTTCGCGTGAAAGAGTAACAAACATCCATCCAACGTCACAAACTTTCGCATTTATAGTTTTAACTTAAATAGGATAATAAAAATAATATTTTATAAGTCGGCTGAGGAGAGTTGAATATCGCGTATTCGACTGACAAAATTTGATTATTGATACCAATAACATAACATAACAACACGCCTGTAACCCCCGAAGGGTTAGGCCGAGGTGTACCTAATAGTACACCCTCGTTTCGCCAGTTATGTTTAAATCCTATGTAATAGGGGGCGCGTCTATTGCCATCAACCGCGCATTTTTATAACATTGTATATTATTATTTGAATTTATTTTATAAGGCATTAAGTCGATTTTTTTTTTTTTTTTGCATTGTGTATGGTATTAATAGCAACTTAAGAAATTGCATAACTTTAATGATACATTTTGCATGCCTAAATTGGTATAACACAGTGGACGGCACATTCATTTAACATCGGGAAATGTATACTTATGTACTGTGTTAGCAATAAACATTTGAATTTTAATTTGACAAATCCAGACTCTGTGGCTACTGAGAAATTTCTGAAGGAAAATACCAATAACATAACACTATGCCGGAAGTTATTGATACCAATACTAAACAGCTTCTGGTTCCAGCCGATACCAGAACCGTCTAGTGTTTAAAAGAAATTGCCGTCACGGGACGGCCGGCAGATGTGAAACATCTATGTTAATATTAGAAGTCATAATTAATAATAAAAAAAAACCTATAACGAAATATAGAGTTAAATAAAGAATAAAGAAAAAATAGTTATGCTACTAAAATCAATTAATTTTTCTTATTATTTACTCCCATCAATCGTTCCAAAACATACTTTATTCTAACGAGAAAAGGTTGATTTAACGTGGCATAGAGCATCACGCCATGACAGCGTCATGCCATCTTGCGTCACGGCATCATCATCATCATCATCATCATTTCAGCCGAAAGACGTCCACGGCTGGACATAGGCCTCCCCAAGGGGAGTTTTGCCATAATCGCCACGCTTGGCAGGCGGGTTGGCGATCGCAGTATGTTTGTTATAAAAAATCACAGAGAACGCTGCTGCCCATTCACTGGTAAGTCCCTTACCGTCGTCACGGCATACGAGTTGGTTTTACTGCCTAGGCGCGCATGTAGATGTTTCACATCAAAAGGTGTGGTTATATTTAAATATGTGATAAAGATAGAGCATCGAACTGAACAATATGACGGCACGGTTGGCGCAGTTGCTGAGCGATCGGCTGCTGACTACGTGTCTCGGGTTCGATCCCCGCACGGAACAAATATTTGTATAGCCTACAGGTAGTTGTTCCGGGTCTGGCTGTTTGTGTATGTGAGTTTAAATGTTTTTAAACGCACCCACGATACAGGAGAAATTCCTAGTGTGGGGCAAAAAAAAAATCCTCTATGGGAGCAACATGGTAGTCGCCAAAAAAATAACAGCTGCTGCAGTTGTTCAATTTCATGGTCCGAGACACCAAACAAGAGGTCTTGCGTTTATAATATTACACTTAGTAGACTGTAATTCATGTGTACCTGTCATGTCATCATCTGCTAGGTCATCCGCGTCGTCCATGGCATCAGAATCATCATCTGAGAGCGGTTCCATTTTGACTTCCACCTTACCAGTGCCGTCTGAAAATTATACAGTAAAATATATTACATAGTGATTCTTTCTTTCTTGTGTGGTTATCAGTAGCGAAGGATCAATTTTTGTAAGAGGTAAGCCGGAGTCCATATCTTTAATGTGATTATATTATTTGTGTTTAGAAAACTAACTGTGCCAATTTTCAAAGGGAATCCAGTTGGAATAGAGTTGTATGGAACCTTTGCCACTGGTGGTTAGTGCCTAACTTGCACTCGTAGCATGACCACCGTAGTAACGGGTTTTATCAACGGAAGAATCGACAAAATTGCTACAACTGGTGTCAGAGTTTTTATGCCGCCCATGGGCCTCTGACTTGGCTTTACGTGCCGTCGAGAAATATCTCTCAGGCATGCTGGTTTCCTCACGATGTTTTTCTTTCACCGAAGCATGTGATAATTTTACAATACGCACATGAATCCGAAAAAACAGAGGTGCGTGTCTTGGGTTCGAACTCGAGACCTATGACTTCACAGTCCGACGGTCACACCACTAAGCTATCACTGCTACTGCTGGTGATAAAACCTAGACTTATAATAAACTAGCAACTTCTGAGGACTTCGGGGCGCCAGCCAGTTTCGTTAAGGTTCATTTTACATCAATTATACCTTCTTTAAGGTGCAGCTTGCTGCTAAGGAATGCCTCTTGGGACTGCAACACCTGTTGTCTGAACGCACACGCATCACGCAGACGTACCACGCAAGTTGCACAGACACAGCAATCCTTGGTATCTCCATCTAAGTGTGGTAACTGAAATCAAAACAGGATGACAATTTAGATATTTGATAGAATTTTTGTTTTGGCAGTATAAGGATAACCAGCCTATAATGTTCCCACTGCTGGGACCTCTTCTCTATGAGCGCGGGCCCAGTGCGGGTTGGTAGATGTCACATGTCTTTGAAACCTCACGATGTTTTCAATCACCGTTTTGAAAGCAGAAGGTATGAAATAAATTCCACAAAGTAATGCGCTGCCTGGGCTCCATCCCATGATCACAACTCGTAAGTCAGGGCTGTTACCATCCAGACCAACACTGAAGACTGTTTTGGCAAAATCTTCGCCAAATTACCAAGATGTGTTGAGCAAATGTTTTTTCTATAGTAAAATTCAAGAAACAAATTATTTTTATTTTCTTTATTTATTTTCTTTCACACTAATTACATTTTTAAATATTTCTTAACAAAAACCATATAAAAAACATTTAAAAATATAAAAATAGTAGCCCACCGGTATCGGGAACAGGGTCCAAGCTACCGGCGGTCAGGGCTCCAGAGAGAGGAACCTCCTAACAATACGAGCCGTGTCCAGAAGTACCGCTTTCTGAATCAAGCCCTTGATCCAGCTGCCTAACGAGAGCCTCCTCAGGTATTGGTCGAGGCTCTTGGCAATTAAGCCATGGGCTGAGACGACTATCGGCACAATGATCGCTGAGTCCACATCCCACATGTCGACAACCTCGCGAGCTAAGTCAAGATTTTTATTATTATTAGTTTTTTCATCTTCCTTACTTTTTACATTTTTCCTATTATATAAAATAAGGGTAGTATTTAAACGAGCGAAAATAAATTCAAATTAAAGGTGTCAAAAATACTGAATATGGGCTACTGAAATATGGAAACAAGCTTATTAACCACTAGATTGTAGATAAGGCATAGTCGACGTAGCCCTGCTGCGCGGGGCTCCTATTTCTGTTTCCAGGGTTTAAAGTGACCTATCACAAGGAGGATCGGATTCGCGCGCTCACCAGACCCTGCCATCCCTTCGATCTTAACCTGTCCGAGTTGGGGTGCCACAAGTCCCAAGCACGCTTTGCTCCTTCTTGCTGCTTCATATTTTATTCTCCTTGTTGCAAAGACCGGATAAATAGTTACTTGGTTTAATAGTTGCTTGGTATAATAGTCGCCCATTCAGTATATTAGTTGCCAATAAAATTTTTGTTCGCCCAGTTAATAAATTTCCATAAAATAATATTTAAAGAAAAACATTTAAAATAGCCCACCAGTATCGAAAACAGGGTCCGAGCTACCGGAGGTCACAGCTCTAGAGAGAGGAACCTCCTAACAAATATTATTAGCCATTTGTCTCCCACTGTGGGGCAAAAGCCTCTCTTCCCTCCTTCTGATTAGGTCAGAAAGAGAGAAACAAATAGTAAAATTAAAGTACTTGAGTGGAGAAGGATTTTTGAATGAGGGTTTTCTGTCAGTAAATTGACCCAAAGCATATTAGATAATCAATTTATTTATTGTTTAGGTGGACTGGTAAAAAAATACCTATTAATTTAAACTATGTACATTTGTGTGCTTCAAGTTTTTATATAAATTGTTTGTTGTGTGAAACACTAAGATAATACCAGTACATTGAAAAGGAAAAAAATATATAATATAAGTACCACAAAATAGTTCCTCTCATTTTTTATAGATAATCTCTCATGACATACATATTCAGCATAGATCATTTTGTAAGAAATACGAGATCTTTCCCATTAGGTCAATAAATATAACTGTATTTAATATAATTTACGTTTATACTTCTCCTAAGTTGCACCCAAAATTCGGTCTTTCACCGAAAGCATTCAGCCTCCTCAGGACAGCTAAGACTAGCAGAGAAGTACAGTAAACTGACTACACCACAAAGATAATAAAATACTTACAAGCAGACCGAAACAGTCCATAAACATTTCAGAATAAACTTCTTTCTTGCCCATCCATTCATACTCGGTTGTTAAAAGACGGCATTTCTTTATGGATCTGCAGCAGCGGCACAATGCAGGGTCTATGATCGGGCCTTTGCCTTTCGCAGGAGTCACCGAAGTCTCCATTTCACAACAATTCAGTTATTTTTCCATTTAAAAATAATATTTTCTGCGAGCGATTACAAAAACGTAAAATCGAAACAATTTTCGTTTTGACGTTTGCGTTCCAGTGCCCGCTACTGTCAAATTTTGGTTTTGAAGCATTTTAGATGCTTGTCTTTGTAATCAAGCAAAAGAAAAGAAAAAAATATAAACTTTTAAAATAATGGTTTAGAAACGAAACGATTTTATGTAAATCAATCATTTGTGTTCCAAAATAAACAAAAAATAAAGTGACCCGTGTTTATTTTATTATAGAAAAATAATAAATGTTAAAGTTATATTTGAAAAAAAAGTTTGACTTTTGTATTGTATCATACAGTCGAAAAAAATAAGCGGTAACCTTGCAGACTGCCTTTTTAATCTATGTACAGCCAAGGACTTGAAATGTTGAGGGCATTCAGATTTATTTTTATTTACACCGTTCATATTTCCGTCTAAGTGATACCAAGATATCACTATAATATAACATCAATTGGAGTCGAGGATTTGTAGACTTTTGACAACAATACGGTCTATTGTCATAGGAGAGAATAATACTTCTATGGGGGAAGAAACCTGACAGATTAGTTGCGCATAGATGGCGCTAAGTGTTTGTTACTTTCATTCAGTTACGATGGAGTTCCTTGCTTCTATACTTGAATCGATTTAGTTAGGTACCAATTTCAGGGGTTTTATTTTTTTTGCACGGATCCCTAATTCAATTTTTTAATAAAAAATAGCCTGAGTTACTCCTTATAACATCAGATATCTGCAAGCACAAGTCCCGTCAAAATCGGTCTAGCCGTTTCGGAGATTAGCCAGAACAAACAGACAGACAAAAAATTAAAAAAATGTGTTTTTGCTATAAGTGCCGTATATATTTTCATATGCATTCAGTAAAACGCTGTTATTTTGATGTAACAAACAGATACTTCAATTTTGTTTATTGGTATCTAGGATGGCTTTGTCAAGTAACAAACACTCAACACTCTGCCGTGATTGGGTTTGCCCCAATCAAAGATTTGTTCCCCTACAAGTTGCAGCTTCTTTCAGTTAACAGAAATCTTGACACCATTTAAAATCAAAGTAAAGTGGGATAAAAGAAATCAAACCATATAACATTGTCATCATTAATGTATTTTATAAAAACCTAATAAATAATACTTAATTACTGTGATAGTTATTATGTCTTTACTTAAATTTAAACTTATAATTTACTTACAATAATTATAAATTATATTAAGTAATTATATACTTAAGTTTAATTTAAAACTCTTTCATCGTTCTCTTGCCCTTATCCCTATTTTATTTGGGGTCGGCGCAGCATGTCTTCTTCTTCCATACTTTTCTATTACTCGCCATTTAATTAATTTAAAACTATTTGTGATCATTAATACAGTCAATCCTTGCATGTTTTATAATATTAAAGCCGATTTGTGGAAAAATAATAAAATGGATCTCTACTACCATTGATTAGACTTTTAAACGCCATTGTCAGACGTGACAAGCAAGCGCGTGCCCTGTACGCCAACGACACAAATATGTAACAAAATGGTAGATGAAATTGTGGTTTGGCGTGGAGGGCATGCGCGTGCGCATATGCTCTGGCGTTCAAAATGTTAATATTAAAATGATTCAAATCTCAGATTAGAACGTAATTATACGGAGTGGAAGGGACACCGAGGCGAAAACAGTTACCACGCTTTTTAGATTGGGACGAATTTCCCCGATCGACGGAGCAACCACTGTGCCCAGCTCGCTGCATATGCGAGTGCTAACACTTGTTGCTACGTTCTAGCTTACTGACAGAACATATCATGGCTTATCCAGTTGAAAAATTCCGTAGAATTAAACTTAACAGAGATACCTTTGACTTTTCCGATCTTGATGAAGTCCTAGAATTGATTGACTTCTTCGAGCCTGCTGATGCAGTGTACACAATAAAAGTCTTTGAGGAAACTACAAAGTTAAATTTTAGAGAACAGTACCGTGCTGATTTCATGCGTGAGTACATCCCGCCATCAGACGATGAACCGATGGAAGAGGTTAAGGAAGATCTCTCCCCTGAAATGGAGAAGGAAATCCTTTTCTTTTGGAGCCAGCTTTATTATCCAGGCCCAAAGAATAGGCCTTTCATGGTTGATCAAACGCCTAAAGGCATTGATGAGTGGAACAGACTCCACGCTCCCCGGACCTACGAACTATCTCAGCTGGACCAGGTTGAACACCAAGAAGTGACTGGAACCACTTTAGAAGCACCTAATCAAGAAGTGCGCTCTTTGACCGTTTCACAACAGGCTCGTGGTGGAACATTGCAAGATCTCCAAGGTGAAGAAGGAACGACGGTTAACACCATCTCACTAACGTCGACCGCTACTGCTATCACTGCCACCAGCTCGAGTTTGACGACATTAAGTCAGCCTATTGTGAACTCATTGATCAGAGTGGAGAAAGATACCACTAAGGAAGATTCAACTGCTGAGGAAAGAGTAGTCCGAACAGTCACAGCCCCTACTAAGATTAAGGATGCCAGGATTGTTTATGCCAAGGGTCTACCATCTAGTCCAAGGAGGACCCGGTCTACAAGTAGGCTTGACGCCATTGTAGCCCATCGAGCACCAGTCGAGGACGAAGACTTTGTCGATTTAACAAACAAGAGTCTTTGAGTACCGCAGACGATACGCCGTAGACAAGGATTTCTCTGTGGTCGATTACCTGAACAAGATTTATGCTGTTAGAGCCCCCGACCCTGCCAACGCTTTGCGGGTGCTGCAAAGGTTCGCCGAATGACCAGGAAAACTGTAAAACCCGTCCGGTAACAATAGACGTAAAACTACGTTACATTATTTAATTAATCTTCATGTACAATAGTGGTGCTTAGGCGGACTTAATGCCACAAGACATTCTCTACCAGTCAACCTTTAGATTAAATAAGAACATTGTGATAAGGTACAAAACAAATATACAATAAATTAGAAGAAAAATATCAGTAAGAAAAATTTCTATGTGGAGAGGGGGGGGGGGGGGTCAGAATGATGTACTGAATACGTGGTAACTGTTTTCGCGTCGGTGTCCCTTCCACGCTGTATATAATAATACCTAACCAGCGGCCAATAAAATCGATGGTGTAGTTCTTATTTTTATTCCAATTAATAAATTAACATTGAATTAAAAAAATACTGAAATCGAGATTCAATCCTAAAAAGGCAGTGTCAAAAATTATAAATTTGAGATCGTATTTTATTCTTAATTTGTTATTATTTAAAATTATATAATTAACACAAGATTGAAATCGTTATTGATTTGCCTTACCGTGTCGAAAAATGATGACATTACTGTTTCGTTGATCATCATCATCATCATCCTAGCCTCTTCCCAACCATGTAAGGATCGACTTCCACTCTAACCAGATTCAGCTGAATATCAGTATTTTACATGAAGCCACTGCCTATCTGACCTCCAAAACCCAGTTAGTCCTGGATAACGATACACCTTGGGACTTACACTTACACTTTCGTGGCACTTGCTGCCTGTAACGACTGTCTAGATCTACAAATGACAGCCGGGACCAAGGGCTTAACGTGCTTTCCGAGGCACGGAGGAAACTCTGTATGTAATGGATGATACTCAATATCGTATCTTCCGTTCCTTGGGGATGGGGGAACGCGCTCTTCTTAGTGTGAATACATTTTCATACGACCTAAATACGGTACAGAAACGATGATCGTCTGGCAGCGGATGGGCAGACGACATTGTTGCCATTGCGAGTAAAACCTCGATGAGACTGACAAAGGAACGCGGAGACAAAAAAGAAGAGAGGAAAAAAAGCAGAAAGTTAGCAAAGATGGTGGAGTTTTAGTACCACATTACACCTCCTCCCCCCCCCCACCTCACTGTGTAGTACAAGGCAAGCATTTTCTCCGCCGAAAAAAGGGATCACGGAGGTACAAACAAAGAGAGGCCTATACCCAGCAGTGATTGAAGTAGGGCTAGGAATGATGATGATGAAGTACGGTAAGAGCACATCTAACGATTTAATTCTTTTATTTAAATATTTTACATTATATTTTTTATTAAAATTCTTAATGTAGTTAATACATTTACATTCTAATCTACATATATGTAGGTAAATTTTTATTCATAAGATTATGTTTATTTGCATTTATATTATATCACTGTTCTGATTATTGCTTGTTTTTTTTTTCTATTTTTAAAGTAGATTCCGACATATGCAGTCGCCGGCACACCAAGTTACCACAAACTGTCAAATTTCTCCAAATGATTTTAAACCATAAAATGTTAATGGTTAAGTTCAAAATTGAATGAGAAAATTTGTCAATTTGTGGTAAATTGATGTGCTGGCGACTGTACCGACGACATCACGTCTGTGGGAACACATTGACTTTGAGCTGTCTACCATAACATGTACTTACCAGAAAGATGTGGTCATATTTTAAGATGTGGTAGACTCTCAAAAATATGGTCACAACTTTCTGCTACATGCTGAAGATAAAAACTTATACTGGTTTTGTTACCAAAGACGTTTGGCTTAATATGAAATTTCATTTCCACACACAGATCAGCATTTCCTTGCATCTTTTATCACTTTCTATTACTAAAAATTGCAACTCACCAAAGTGAGAGGTCCAATCGCACGTTAAAGCGCTTCGAGTGAATGAATGCGGGTGCTTGCGGCCGGACTTCTCGCTCCACCAAATGACGCCTTTACGTGACAGAATGAGATAGAGATACTCGAAAGCGCTGATCCGTGCGAAACGATTCCTTCTATCCTTTTCCGTCACTCAGAACCGTTATTTGCTAGAGGGAGAAACAGAGTGGGAGTGCTTTCGCACGCAGCAGCATCGCCGAGGACCTGTTTCTGGCTCTAGCAAATGACGGTTTTGAGCGATTCCGTGCTGGACTGTACTGGACTAAGGTTAATTAACGCATGAATTATCAATTCTACTAATAACTACATTGATTTTTCTCACGTTTCAAGTACTTGTTAGGCACGACTAAAGTGAATCCATGGAGTAGTACACAAATGGAGTGTTAACGACGAAGAACAAGAAGGTTTTATTCTCACCACTTTTTAGGGTTCCAAAACCAAAGGGTATATAAAATAAAATACATTTATTTCAGACCAAGTAATTGTCTCCCTGTTTTGTCTTGTCTTGTTCTATTAGGGGTGCTTAGTTTTGTTAAAATAAAGTGACAATAGTGACATTAAAATAAAAAATCAAATTGTGAAAACTGACATTGACAAGGCCGCGCCAAGTTCTTGCGGAGAAGCGAAGCGGTGCAATAAATCGGATTCGGTGTCCGAGAGCTTCAACTTCAACGCAGTCCGACAATATGAACCGTAAGTTCATGTTTCAGACGTACAAAAAAAAAAGAAATGTTCAAACAAGTTTTAAAAAACAAAAACCTAAAACGTCGCAGAAATCACTCCTTTTAAAGCCGGTTGAAAACGGTGAGAATAAAAAAATAGGTAAAATATTTTCATAGTTTTAAAACTATGAAAATATTTTAGTAGTTGTTGTGTTGTTGTTGTAGTAGTTGTTTGTAGTAGTTTTTATAGTGCGATTTAATTTTAAAAAATCGCATATGAACACTCCATTTGCTATGTACTCCATAAACAATTCTATTTTCAACGTACAGTCAACAAAATAGATATCTATGCAGGCTAACTTCAAATATTTATTCATCATTCTCCTGTCCTTATCCCAATTATTTTGGGGTCGGTACTACAAATAAATGTTTTCTTTTTGTATAAAATAAATATGTAAAAGCTTGTAAAACTGTGATGTTTTGTTGCTTATATTAAAATTATTAATGTACAATACTCCTTTAAAAAATACTTCAGACTATTTTCGTTTCCTAATAAATCTCAGAAAGGTGTTTATTAACTTGGTGGTATTAACCTTTTTAGGAGAAGTCGGTAAGGTTGCGCATGCGCATTCTGAGAATTGGTTTGGTATCTTTGTAAATAACTGTCAAAATTTATTTCATTTATTTATTCATATACACATTAAATACATTTTTAAATATTCCTATACAAGGTGGAAGGGACACCGACGCGAAAACAGTTACCACGTATTCAGTACATCATTCTGAGCCAATTTTACATCGAAAATTAAAAAAAAGACAGCTGTTCCATACATTTTGACCGTGTAGGTATTGCAGTTTTGTAGGAAACAGCTGTTTTTTTTTAATAACCGACAAAACATTTCTATGTGGCCTGGATCAGAATGATGTACTGAATATGTGGTAACCGTTTTAGCGTCAGCGTCCGTTCCACCCTGTATGTTATTATTTGTGCATTAAATGATAATAATAACTTTCTTTTATACCACCAAATTTCTAACCACACAAGCCTTATTAAAATTAAAAGTAGCATCCTTCAATATCACACTCCGGATGATGGCTTTTAATATGAGACTTCATGCTCGCATTCTGAATGAAAGCCTGCCCACAAATATGACACCTATACCGTCTATCATTCGTATGAGTTCGTATATGATACTGTAAAGACTTCAATCTCGGATAGCTTTTTTCACAATACTCACATCTGAAGTTTCTCTCACCGGTGTGTGTTGCCATGTGTTCCTTTAATCTAGAAGGGAGATAGAACCTTTGATCACAATATTCACACTGATGCTTTAAAACTTTTTGGTGATTCCTCCTTTGATGCTCCGTCAATGTTTTTTGTCGGTTGTAGACTTTATCACATAAATTGCATGGGTATGTCCTTTTCTGTCCATGGGCTTCTGTTAAATGCTTGTTTTTTAATGCGTAGGACATGAAACATTCGTCACATCTAGGACATCTTATGATTGCTTTTTTCTTATGTACTATGTCCACGTGCATGTCTTTATAATGGTTTGATTTAAAAACTTTACCGCAGACTTCACATGTATGTCTTTCATCGTCTTTGTGTCTTTTCAAATGGGCATCTAGTCTTGGTTTCTCTAAGAAACACACACCACAAATATCACATGTATAGTTACTGAAATGTTCGACCATATGTGTGTTCAACGTGTTAAAATCTTCGAAGACATCGTTGCACATAACACATACTAAATCATTCCAGGTAAGTTTGTATAATAACATCTTATCTGGGGCTTCAAAGTAAATCTTTTTACCGTGCACTTGGTCTATATGTTGTTTAAAAAGGGTTAAATCGTCTATTTTTGTTGGACATAGTCTGCAATCTATTCTTGTGATATCAATTTTGATCATTTTTTTATACCCCATTAGTAATTGGAACGGTTTGGTGTCATGTGACACCGTATGCTCTCTCAAATCTTCAGGTTTTGGGTAGTAATCTTTACAGTAGAAACAGTAATAGTTATTCCGTCGATTCTTGAAGGGACAGACGTAGGAATACTGTATGATAGTAAGAAGGTTTTCCTCAGACATACAGTCTAAATCTCTGTCGTAGTTATTTTTCTTCTCAACGGGCGGTTTTTTTGCTGTTTTCGGTGATTTTTTTGTTGATGTGCCTGTAAAAAGATGGGAAGTTCTATCAAGGTAATATATGAAACTCGAGTGGGTAAGTTGACTGAATTTAAAAATTGGTTAATATAGCAGCCTGTGGGTTGTATATTTGCAGAGGGCATACTGTGACCTGAGAGTGCAGTACAACAATGCATTTTGCCGAGGCCTCCGTAGACAGCTTCGCTGCAGTCATGCGCAAGAGTTGTATCCTGTTCGTATTGTCGGACCGGTGGGATTCTCCAATGACACGCGCACGAGTATCGGGGTATCCAATAAATAGGTCATGTTATTTTATTTCATTTTTGTATTTAGTTTCTTTTCGTTACAAACATTAGTTTCTTATAAGCATTTCTGTGTTACTAACAATTTTATGAATGTATACATATCTGAAATAAATTAAACCAAAATCCATATTATATTTCAAAAATTCGAACACGTGCATCATGTATTTTACTTTTTAAATACCCAATTTAAATTTACCGCGTAAAACGCTTAAAACTATCGTGGCTTTCTCAATGACGTCACGCCGTGGCAAATAAGCAACACATAATGATGCGGTTATTTCCACACGAGGCCAAAATTATGTCTGGACTTGAAAAGAGACTGACATCTGAGTTTGCTTTGGTGTTTTCTCAGTCAGGTAAATAATACCGAGGTCATAAGAAAATAAAGATGTGTAAAACTGTGTTTACAAACTTACTTACAGGTATTAAGATAATTTTTGATGTAACCAGCTGCATAATCAGCCTATAATGTTCCCACTGCTGGGACTCACGGCCTCCTCTCTATGAGAGGGAGTGGGCTATAATCCACCACGCGGGCCCAGTGCAGGTTGGTAGATGTCACATGTCTTCGATTTTTTGGTTCTAGGACATGCCGGTTTCCTCACGATGTTTTCCTTCACCGTTTTGAGAGCAGTGGTGATGAAATAAATTACACAAAGTAATGCGCCTGCCTGGGTTCGAACCCAAGACTCTACCTACTGCCTAGCCTCTTCACAATTATGTTGGGGTTGGCTTCCAGTCATACCTAATGCAGCTGAATACCAGTATTTTACATGGAGTGACTGCCTATCTGACCTCCACAACCCAGTTAGTACTAGGTAATACGACATCCGTTAGTAAGACTGGTTGTCAGACCTTCGAGCGACTGACTACCTGTAACGACTGTCAAAGATCTACAATTGGCAGCCGAGACCAAAGGCTTAACGTGCTTTCCGAGGCACGGAGGAAACTCGGTATTTAATGGGTGGTCACGGATCAACCCAGGCAAGCGCTGCTTAACCTGAAGATCAATCCGAGCGGCAGTTATTATTTAGCCACGAGCCTGCATGGAGGAAGACGAAACAGCAGCCCACGTGCTTCTGCATTGCCCAGTGGTTGCAACATACAGGGCAAAGTACTTCGGTAACGGTACTCTCCGCGATATTGTCAGCAACATCAAGGCGCTGCTGGCCTTTCTCGAGGAGTTAGGGTGGATCGAATAAATTTCCCACCCGCACGCAAAATACGCGCTTTGACGTGGAGTTGAGGACACCAGCCCGTTATACAATACAATACAATACAATAGCCACAAGCTCTGTTAAACTCAAACTTACCAGCTTTCTGCTTCTTAGCCGTGATCTTCTTCTTTTTAGCAGCCCCATTAGTCTTCCCTTTCCTCTTCGCCTTTTTCTTGATAGGCTTATCAGAGTCCGATGATGAAGCAGACCAGTCGCTTGCGTCATCATCGTCATCTTCAACATCATTGTCAATGTCTTCCTCTAGCTTGGAGTCTTCATCTAAAGGTAATTCTGTTTTTTCCAGAGGTTCTTCTTGTTTGGGAGGCTTGGTCTCTGGTTGTTCTATAAGGTCATGTTCTGGAAGATGAGGTATACCTGAAGTTGAATAAGGAATCTTAGATGGATGTTAGATCGAGTAGTAGTAAAATATTTGCAAATAGGGTGACGCCAAACGTGCGTAATTTTTTGAGCTAAGAGTCGCGTATTTTGAGTACCGTAATTTACGTTCAACTGAAATTAGGTTAGGAAGCCAGACAGCAGAAAGCAAGAAACATCGACTCTCGCGCATTCTGTAACTAACTGACGCTTGCCTCGCTCCCTCACCCCGAGCAAATTCGGTTGAAATAATGCGCGTGATTCAGCAGACTACTCATTTTGCGTTGCCGTTTGGTACAAACAAGACTTTAGTATGAAACCGAATGCAGCGTAAATTCCGCGACTCATTTTACGCGAATCACAGCTCAAAAAATAGCGCTCGTTTGGCGTCACCCTTAACACGTCTAAGCGTAAAGTTATATTACCTTCTACAGCTTCAGTGAGTGGGTAATCCATAGACATGTTATCATCGTCATGGTCGGCGCCGCCAGAGATATCGCTGCAGTCGTCTTTGGGCTCGATCTTTAACTCAATGTCCATCTGTGGCTTGTGTAACTTTGGTTCTGTAACAATATAACCAAGTTTTTAAAAGAAAGACTAAATAATAAATAAAAAAAAACAAATTAGTTTAAAGGTAAACGCACACTTGTCCGCGCGGAAAGAATCGACCGCGCCGAACGAAACGTTCTGCCATACGTATAACATTATTTATTCGTCCGATTCGGCGCGGCTAAGTGTGCGAGGTTACATAGGATTTCATAAAAGTAATTCTAAAATTCGATTCTTTCGGCTTCTTCGTTTCTTTCGGCTCTGTTAAGTGTGCGTTCACCTTTAAAGTAACACAAGACTCATATACAAACTGCCCCCGTAGCATAACCACCGTAGGATTTCTTTGGCGGAAGAATCGACAAAATGACAGATAGTGCAAAGGAATCTGTCATTGTGTCGACACAATCTGTCATTTTGTCGATTCTTCCGTCTAAAGGTGAACGCACACTTATCCGACCCGAAAGAATCGACTGCGCCGAACGAAACGTTCTGTCATACGTATAACGTTATTAATACGTCCGATTCGGCGCGGATAAGTGTGCGAGGTTACATAGGATTTCATACAAGTAATTCTAAAATTCGATTCGTTCGGCTTCTGCGCTTCTTTCGGCTCTGTTAAGTGTGCGTTCACCTTAAATGGTGGTCATGCTACGGGGGCAGACACCCGTCCTGGAGGCGAATGACACACGTCCCGGACACGTACGACACGTTCGGTAGACGTACGACACACGTAACCAAATAAATTTATCTTACCAGCCAAAGCATCCTTGTCTTCAACTTCAAGCTTAGCACTAAGGAACAGCTCTTCACACTGTAACACTTGCTGCCTGAACGCGCACGCGTCCCGGAGACGTACGACACACGTCGCACAGACGCCGCAGTCTTTTTCATTGTCATCGACGTGTGATAGCTGGAGCGAGAAGGTTTAATTAAAGACTAGGTTTTGACTGCAGCTTTGCCCCCACTAGGTCAGAAATGATCAGGATCAAAAGTATCCTAGATCCTAATCCAAATTGTGCCCTACCTGTATGGCAAATTTAACTAAAATGCGTGGCGCCATTAAGGCATGAGAAGGTAACAGACAGAAGGAGTTGCTTTGGTTGCTTACCTTTCTAATAAAAGTAAGTAACATACATATAGTTTTGACGGCAGGGTTGGCGGAGTGGCTGAGTAATTGACTGCTACGCTGCGTGTCGCGAGTTCAATCCCCGTACGGAACAAATATTTGTATGGCCTGCAGATAATTGTTCTGGGTCTGGCTGTTTGTGTATGTGAGTTTAATTGTTTGTAAACGCACCTACAATACATGAGAAATTCCCAGTGTGAGGCAAAGATTTTTTTGAGAAAAAAAAAAGAATTGAAAAAAATATGGAAGGCTTTATCATCTTCCTATCTTGATAGATACAGCTGAATACCAGTATTTTACAAGGGGTGACTGCCTATATGACCTCCTGCAGCAGTAACTGTGTAATACAATACCCCTTAGTAAGATTAGTTACAGATTATGAAAAAACAAAAAATAGGGGTGGCCCTCCATTTATGCAACTACGGATTGGAAAAAAAAATCTACTTAAAACACATTATATTATACTGTCTGGGATGTTTATCAATAGCTCTTGAAAAATGATAGCGAGGCAAGGTTCCTTAAATACATTTTTTTTTACAATTACAATTCAATGGTTGATGAGATATTTACTTATAAAGTCATAGTAATTGTGTCTGGGGAGCAGACATAATTACTATGGCTTTTAATTTCTAAAGTAAGGGGAGGGGAATTCTGAAAAAAAAAATGCTTTTGCAGAATGTAAAAATACCTTTCAATTAAAGTTAGTTTTGAAAACTGGTTGACAAGTCATAGGAAATGGAGACGAGGCATTTGGCTAATTTATTTTAACCCTTTATTACAGTTTTTTTTTTACAATGTGGCGACACTTGGGGAAGCCTATGTCCAGCAGTGGACGTCTTTCGGCTGAAATGATGATGATGATGATTACAGTTTTTACAGTTTGAAGACACTGATTAAGATTTTACGTGCGAATAAGTACGCCTAGCTCGATTGAAGATAGACTAATACTAATTCAGTGGTAATTTACGTATTTTTTTTATGGTTTGATAATCAACAAGTTCTTGTTAAAAAAACGGCAATCAATAGTAGGTTCAGATTTTAATCAGATTCAAACAGGAAAACAATGATTGATTAACAAACAATATTTAAAAAGACTGATTGGTATTGATAAATACTCGGTTTCAAAGTTTCTGTTATTTTTTAAGTAAAAGCTAGTTTTCTTTTACTGACCAGTATTCCGAAGCAGTCCATGACCATCTCAGCATACACCTCCTTTTTCTCCATCCAAGTATATTCTGCTGTGAGAACTCTACATTTTTTTATAGCCCTACAGCATCGACATAACGCTGGGTCTATAATCGGCCCGTTATTCTTAACTGTAGCCATTTTGTAGTATTATTGACTACGAAAATGAAAGCTAACACAACTTCTTCATGATATACATTCAGTATTTATCATAATTTCGACTTTTTATGTGATTTTTTCGCAAAAGAAAGCTGCATAAAAATCTCTCACTTCACGCTAAGTCGTCCTGTCAATAACACAGATGAACCACAGAGTAAAAATGTCAATAACCGTACTTTGCCTTTGTTTGTGTTTGGCACAGACTCATTCAGTTACGGTATATACGTCATTACGAGCCGTAGATAGCCTACCCGATTTCACAATCGCGCGGGCGGCGCGGCGGCATTTTTTAGTCTGTGGTATAAAATGGCGGTGTTTCTTTGAGAATATCTTGTGCTTATTAAATTTATGTAAAATTGCAATCATGTCGGTAGAAAAAACTGAGATAGAGACGTTTTTCGGCAGATGTAGGTGTTGTCTTTCCTACGGCTACTTAAAAAACATGTGGACAGAACATCGTTTTGAAGGAGATGCCGAAATCTACGGGGAGATGCTTGTTCAATGTTTTGCTCTGACCGTGCGTATTTTCTTTCTTAGTTTTAATTATGAGCCTATTTGCCCAATATTCTTGGTTCATGACTTTGTTCCAAACTTGAGATTTCGGAAAACAGATTGGCGCCTAAACCTGGGATTTAAAAATTCAAATAAATTGGATTGATTAGTTTTACTTTACAACAAGACTGCGGAGTCCGAACTCTGACGCTTGCCACACGATGTCATGCTACGTCATGATTATACTGTAACTCAACTTATAGCTATTTTGAAAATAATAATTTTCAAAACATTACTGAATAATTCTTGCGAGGAAGGTCACTATAAAAATTAATAGATACTCAGGCCCCACCCAGTACATATTTTTTCCTAGGCACTGTTAGCTACTAGAATCTTCACATTGCAAATCTACTTTATGTCACAACAAATATAGCTACAAGCCCCTTTGTTTTGATAGCATTGTACATAAATACTTTTTCATGAATAGAAATAGGACTACTGGGCCCGCATGGTGAATTACAAACCCATTCTCTTCATAGAGAGGAGGCCTGTGTCCCAGCAGTACATTATAGGATGATTATGCTTTGCTATGTTTAAATATCTTACTATGTCTGGACAGTGGGAACACACAGAGGACTCGATGGAACAAGATCAGATTTGCGAGCAGTGCATCTGTCGGTTAAGAGATGCAAACGACTTTAAGAGGGTAGTCTTGGACTCACAGGAGGAGCTGATACAGCAGATTGATGCTGGTAATCTTTTGTTTATAGTCACATATATCACACCTGTTATCCCTGAAGGGTTAGCGGATGAATAGTACACCCTCATTTTGACAGTTATGTTTAAGTAGGCAGTAAGCCTATTGCCACTGGGCACAAATCCAGACTGCTACTAAGTAACTCTTGATGAAAATTCCCAATAATACTTTGCCTAACGATGGATCAACTGTGTGAAGGGTGATGTTCTAAGAGAGGAGGTGTGCAATGAGATGACGAGTAATAGAAATTTATGGGAGAAGAAGACATGCTGCGCCGACCCCAAATAAATTGGGATAAGGGCAGGAGAATGATGAATGATGTCTTTGCCCAACCTGTGAACTGAACCCATAACCTTATGGTCCGCAGTAGTGCTTGTAACTAAACGCTGAGGTAGAGGATAACAAGACCAGTAGTATTTGTAGTTCATTTTAGTATTTATGTACTCCAAATATTGCTGTCTTGGCTTCTATAAGGTTTTTTATCAGGTGACAACTGCACAGGTGCACGGCATCATGCCTTGTATGTTTATTGTATTTTATTTTTGTTTTGTTGATGAATGCCATTGCGACGAATCAATATTTTTTCTTTCTTTCCTCTCTCTAAAATGCAATCTTAATCCACTCGTAGTAAGAACTTCTTCAATTACTGTGTCTTCAGAAAATAAATCTTTATAAAATATATGTTGTAACTTACTATCAAGGCACAGCTTAAACCTGGATGGATTGGGCGAAAGTTAGGTTAGGTAGATAGCTATTATTACATAAGCATCCACTAAGAAAGGATTTTCTAAAATTCAACCTCAAAGCGGGTGACATAGTGATTGAAAATTTGAATGAAAAGCCATCACCTGATGAAGCTGGTGCGGTTCGGCTAGGTCATCAATTCGTAACTGCGTTTTGTAACTACATATTCTAACTACATATTTCCTAATTTATTTATTTATTTAACACTTCAAGCACAAAGTACTGAGGCGGACTTAATGCCATTAGCATTTTCTACCAGTCAACCTTTGGGTGATGCAGAGACAAACAGTGGCAGGTGTATATATCTGCAAAAAAATAATTTATTACTAAGATAAACTAAAACTACGCGCACGCAAAATACGCGCTTTGACGTGGAGTTGCGGACACCAGCCCGTTATACAATACAAACTACAACTACAAGGATATATAAAATACTATAACTATATATCAAAATACTAATCAACTCAAAATACACCAAAATAAAATGATAACTTTGTAGCAAAGCTATCACTTTACCTCCTGCTCCCAAACACACCCTAAAATCTTAAAATCAACTCAATTCCCAGAAAACGATCTGACCATCAAAGAAGAACGACTAGACGGTGACTTCCTCGATGATTACAAACATGCTGTGAGTGAAGACACTGCAGACACCATGTACGCTGACACTGAATATACAATGCACACTGCTGACACTGCGCTGAGTGTTAAAGATGAGACGGAGTACGAGGAGGTTGAGTATTTGGAAGATGAGGATGTTGGGGGAACTAATGATGCTGCCATTGACACGGGTGAGTTTGTATTTCTTTTGGCTTTGCCCACATGGAGGTCAGAAATGATCCCTTGGGAGACTAGGATAGAAAGAACACCACCCACTTCACTAATCACCAAACTGTTTACTGAATAGATTGCGGGTTTTTAACAGATTAACAGAAAACCGAACCATTTGTAAATAGTGGAGTTGGAACCAGCACCTGTACCGTTCGAGCAAGTCCAGACACCAGCACATCAGGCTTCCCGAAGCTGTTAAATTTTCCAATCAACCTTGAACCTAATGTTTTGGCGATAAATTTGAAAATCTAGAGAGAGTTGAAATAGTAGCTTGATGTGCTGGCGTCCTGTACAAAGCAATGCTGGAACCTATATTTTCCAATTGGTTAAGGCTCTGAATGTAACCCACACTGAGTACATTAACTGAGCATACTGTGAATGTGAATAAAAAAAAAAAACTGGACCCTCGGTGAATGGGTCCAGAATATTTTTTTTTTATTTCTGTATCTGTCTTTCCAGACTCCTCCCAGCTCACAGATCAGTCGAAACCAGTCAAACGACGGAAGCAACCCCGCCAACTAACCCCAGATGATGATGAAGAGACTCCAAAGCGCAAATGGCCGAAGAAACTACCCAAATCGGAACGCCACAAGACATATAAGCAATACTCTGAAGTTGATCTAAGGAAGTGTATTGAAGAAGTCAGGAACAATGTCCTGACGGCTGGGGAGGCGTCGTTGAAGTATGATATACCGAAGAAGACTATCTGTGCCAAGATTAAAGTGGATCCTACTGGTGAGTGTTGGCTAAATCTTTTTTTTTTTGTGTGCAACCAGTATGAGTTAATTTTGGGTATCTTTTTGATAGCTTTGCCCAAAGTATACAGGGTGTAAACGGACCCTTCACGAAGCCGTCAACCAAACATTCGGTACATCAAACTAAGTAACTTAACACAACGATTATTGCTGGGAAACGACTTCTTTTTTTGGGGTGAAAAATCACGTTTGACGATAAGACTCAATAACGCACTCAAAACATTGTGCTGATGGATGCATTGAATAGTACGGGGGTCTAGAAGGTGTTTAAAGTAAAATTATAACAATAAAATTTTGTATTTTAAAAGAATCTTGTGAAAAAGTTGGTACTTTGACCTCCTTCTCCGTAACTAGAAGGTTCGCAGGTATGGTACAGAACAAAAAATGATCACAATGACGGGGAGAACAAGTGCCTTTCGGCTTCGTTAAGGGTCTTTTTACACCCTTTATTATGCTGCTCAACGAACAAAAGTCGTTCTGTATTGACTGCCCATTTTAAAGTACATATTTTGACAGAACTGATCAGGATTTCAGGGTAGAATAATAATCAAGCTTTAATTTGTTCTGATTGGTTTTTTATATTTTTGTTTACTCGGTATGAACATAGCATAATATGAAAGTAATTTTTCTATTTTGGTCACATAAAATTGCGGGGCGAATATTGGAATTGATTACACTAAAAATCGTCCATAATATGAGAAAAGGCTAGGCTAAAGAATGAGATCTTTTAATATTAAGTGTGCTGTGATGACAAACTCAGTAACTCGGTTGTGTAGGCAATCGCTCCATGTAAAATACTGAATACTGAATTCAGCTGCATCTGGTTAAACCAAAAGCCGTTGTCGTGAATGGCAGTCAACCGGAATTGTGAACCTATTTTGTCAAATGCTGATTTCCTAGCACATTCCGCAGAGAGACAATGCATTTACGACGTCGAACATCTCAGCGGCCTTTAACGTGAATATTTGCATGTATAGACATCTCACTAACGCCGGTCCTGACTTGTGTTTGAAGGCCTAGGCCTTACAAACACGAGTCCACGACGCTACTCAAAAGTATCGTATTACAAACTCAATTCACCAATGAGTAGCTAGAATTTCACAGCATATTTCAACCTTACATGACGTTACTTACCCACGCGTTATTAACAAGTTTGTGTTTGTTTGCGTGGTGGCCTGTAAGGTAAGGGCCCAGCATATTACCTTGAGGTACCCCAAGCTGCACCGTAATGAATACCTTGTAGTTTTTCTAAAAAACTTGCGCCGTATGTTAAATGTAGTGTCCGATCGAAGCTTCAGCTTCGGCTTCGACACCTTCAGGCAAAATATCCACATTTAGCCAAACCGTCGGCTTCCGTAAAAATAGGTCGAAGTTTTGGCCGAAGCGGAAAATTTCTCAGTTCGGTCAATTTCAGCAAACGCCGAAATTGACCGAACTGTTACGAATGCGCGAAAGCGCGATAGAAGAGGTGACGCCTGAGAGAAGGCGTCATATATTTCGAAGTGTTATTATTTTTGATAACTTGCTTGTTAATTGGAATCATCTCGTTATGGTTGTGGCAATAGCCGATTAATTGGCTTCGGCTAGAAATCGACCTTCGTTCGGACACTAGTTAATGGTTATGAGCTTAAGTAACGTACTGAGTGATAAAATAAATTAGCATTAATCGTTATTTTCCCTGGGTGGATAAGAGTGTCGAAAGCTTGCGTTGGATCGATACACATACAGGCATCGGGAAGATCTAGTGTAAAAATAAATTCTCGAAGCGATGATGAAAATCACATCAAAATGCATTATGTAGTTAAGAAGAACATAACAGTCACACAGACGAATAGAAAAATCGTCTTCAATTTAATAAATTTATAGATATACTTAGATGGTCATTGTCACTTACTTGAAAAATAAAGTGAAAATGTATTGTTTGTAGATGTCGGGACAGACTCTACAAACAAAACTACCCGCAAAAATGTGACAACAAGCCAAACGAAGGAACCTACACTATCAAACGAAGAAGCTAAAGAGACAGATTCCGAAACAGAGAACCAGAACATACCAAATAAATTCCTAATGCTGAGACATAAGCACAATCTCACTATGATACTGAAATACTCTAACGCTACTCTGATCAAGAGTAATTCAGCCGCTGGATATTCCTGCTGGTTTTGCAATAAACAATTTGATCCAGAAAAACTGAAACAACACAACTTTGAGCACGGAGATATGTACGATGATGCTATCAAAGTACAATACGTCTCGGACTTAATAATCAAACTCGATATTACTGGACTCCAATGCAAGCTATGTGAAGAAATAATCGACAGTCTTGAAAAATTCATGAGTCATCTCCAAGAAGATCATGATAAAACAATCTATACGGATATAGACAACCATTTCATACCTTTTAAATTTGACACGGAGGATTTACAATGCGCAATATGTGCCGCAGAATTCAAATATTTCAAGTTACTGACGGAACATATGTCGGAACATTACAGCAACTACAAATGTCCGGAATGTGACCGCGTCTTTATAAACAAACAATCAATGCAGACTCATAGATACAGACATAAAAAGGGAGAATACAAATGTCCGTTATGTCCCAAAATCTTCGACAGTCTTATAAAAATGCGAGAACACGAACGCGTAACTCACAGACTAGCTCATAAGAAGAGAAAATGTGGTTTTTGCGAAGAAAAATTCATATCAGAGGAAGCAGTAAGGACTCATGAAGCTAATGAACACGGTGTTACCAAACCTATACTGTTTTGCGCAGATTGTGACAGCCCTTATTCAAGCCAGAAAAGTCTTACAGTTCATATAAAAAGGGACCATATGTTGTTACGTCCTTTTGTATGCGAGCCTTGTGGTAGAGCGTTTTATACCCGTCAGGAATTGACCTGGCATTCTGCAACCCATTCAATTACCAGAGAGTTCCATTGTGATCAGTGTGATAACTCTTTTCGCACTAAACCTGCGCTTGCTCAGCATTTAAGGGCTCACAAGGGTTACAGAAAATATAAGTGTGAATTTTGTAGTCAGGCGTTTGTGCATATGAGCACTTGGAAAAGGCATGTCTTTATGATACATGGACAAAAAGCTGGGAGCACCAGAAAAAGATTTAGTAATGCTCAATAAACCAACCAACTGGAAAGAACTGGAAGACTCGTGAGACACCGCGCCACCCTTTTGACGCATGGTACCTACGTCATCGCGCTCACAGGCGCAGAGGACAAATGCGTGGTACGACGAAGTCGTTTGATCGGCAGCGCGCGCGCAGGCGACGGTGGCGCGAAGGTGGGGTGGGAGCGAGACAAAAACATGTCTGCAATATATTGTATTTGTATTTATTTTGGTTAGCCTGCACACAAACTTGTATATTTTTGTAGTGTTTATTATATTTCCTAGAGGTAGTTGTTTTATATTATAAGTATAACCCAAGTACTGTTTATTTTATTATCATATTTATGTAAAAATATTTATGCTGTCTTGGCTTCCGTACGTTTTTTTCACGGGTGACCACTGAAAACCAGCGTTGTGCTGTGGGCCCCCCATAGCACAGCATCATGCTGAGTGGTAACCTGCTTGTCGCAGTCACGACGTGCAAGCTGTTATTTTTTTTTTTCTTTCTTTTTTGTTCCGTCCCGTTGTATTTATTTGTTTTATTTGTGTTTTATATTTTTTTTTTTTGTAATTTTGTGTGATGCACGTCATGTACCTGCGGCAAATAAATATATTTTCTTTCTTTCTTTCTTCTTCTTTCTTTCAACCAAAGGATTTAATATGGATTCTTGTTTTCTTAGTTATCTGAGCACTGGGAATACCCAGGCAGAGACAGAGGTACACCTCTGTCTACCCCTTCGGGAAACAGGTGTAATGTTGTGTTATGCCAGTCGGCTGTAATATATGCTTCTAAAGTCACAAAAACAAACGATAGAAATACGAGAGAAGCGGAGTCAAATAAAGAAGCTCAGGCTTATAATATAATGTTCGCATGCTTTAATTGCTCCAAAGAGTTTGACTCTCGACCGAAACGGGCTGACCACGAAATAGCTGTGCATATAAGAAAATGTGCGTACTGCCACCAACGGTTCTCCACATGGGTGGCTGTAGTTCTTCATGAGCAAGAATAAGAAACTTTACAAATGTGCTGCTTGTGAGATGGCATTTTACACTAAAAATGGATTTGAGCTGCCATTTTGAAACATACGGAAACGAGAAATCATAGCTGTAAGATTTGTAAAAAGGCGTTTGATACACAGATCGATCATCATATGCGGAGGAGGAATTCCTTTGTGATATTGTGATCGCCCGTTTTTACAAAGAAATAATTTTAGAAGGCACATGAGAGAGATGCATGGAGAAAATGTGTGATTTTAAAAAAGGTATATTAGATATCTCTCTCTCTCGACCTCGATATTAATGTGGCTATGGCGCAGTGTGCAAAGCTATAATATATTTTTTCCTTAATCAATTCTAACTTGATATAATTTTCATTTAAACGTTTATGTTAATTTAAATTAACTAGATTTCAGAATTACTAATACCAAAGTTTAGTAAGGTGTAGTGTAAGTTCACTCAGATTTCAGCCGAAGGTTTTTATCTGATCCAATTCATGCCCTGGGCAAGCGCTAATTTGTTGGTAATTTTTAAATGATGGGAAAAAATCATTACTTCGTTAGTCTTGTTTGATACATGACGTATGTTTTGTTAATTGTAAGTTTTTTTGTGATAATAAATACCATATTATTCTTGAAGTGCATCATTTGTTCAAAGAGACTTTCCTGTAAAGAATTAAATATCTTAATATTAAGTAGTAGTAGTAGTATTTAGTATTAGGGATTCACTGACTGAAGTTTACTTTACCAAGTAGGTGTTTCATACGAATTTCAAAGTGACTCGTAACAGAATAAATTCGTATTATCATGAAACTCTTATTTACGTTTGCTCATAGGAATATGAACTCATTCATTGAAATGATTTAATTAAAGCTTTTGATTACATTGAACAAGAACATTAATGGAACAGTTGGATCATTTATTATCCGAATAGCCCCTTTAGAATATACGCTATTCCTTATTTGACCATGGAACCCCAAGAATGCACGTTGTGAAAAAATAAGTCACATGTAAAATGAAAACTAAACTTCATTTGTGAAGGGGTTCCTCAGGGCACAAAACTCGGTCTATACTTGTTAAAGAAACGAGCGAAGTTAGAGAAGAACTGAGCTTAAAGAGTAGAAATCTGGAATTAAAATTACACTTATGTAAGTAAGTGAATTAAAACGAAATGTTTATTTATCAACGTAATCCGATCGTTTATTTAGAAGTATATATATCTCCTCTCGGTGCTGAACATAAGGATTTTTAAAGTATTCAAATGTTTATGAACAAGAATGTACACAATAATTAAATATACCGACGCAGTTCCTTACTGATTAGTATTTCAGAAAAAAACATCATGAATCTTCTATTTAATTAATCATTTTTAATAAAACTCGAATTTATGAGCGTATGGAGAAGAGATTAAAATAACACTGTAATTTTAATCATAAGTGTGATCAAGATGTGGAAATGAATGTATGAATTTCTTGTTGTAGATGTCCTGATTGACAATACAACGAAATCCAAATTGGAAAGGTCTAAAAAGAAACCGAGGAAAAAACCTACAATCTTTAAAACCAAAGCGTCTTTTTTGGATGGAAAAACTAAAAAACTTATCGAGCTGAATAAATTAAAAGCAAAAAGTTTTAAAAATGAGGTTGTAGCCGCAAAAGACGATGAAATAAATAAGGAAACAAACGTGTTTGCCATAGAGATTAATATGGAGACTAAGATAGAAGAAATGGAAGAACCTGTGAACGCAGACCAAGTCAGGACACGATACAAGGCCATAGTCAACGACAAATTCAAGAAAGAGAACAAAGAACCTGAAAAATTCGAAGTGAACGAAATGAATAAACATAAAGACAATATAAGGACTATATTACAAAATTCCAACGCGACAGTCATCAAAGGATTTTGGGGAACCGGTTATTCCTGTAACTTTTGCGACGAACAGAGAGAAATTCCTTCAGAATTGAAGCAGCATAACTTAGAAACCCATAGTAATGTAGGAGACGATGCTATCAAAGTAAAATACGTATCAGATTTAGTTATAAGACTAGACATTACAGATCTCCAATGCAAACTATGCAACGCCAGTATAAATTCTTTAGAAGACTTTACGGCACATCTAACTAAAATACATTCGAAATTTATACACACAGATATTAAAAACCACATCATTCCGTTCAAATTCAACACAGAAAACTTGCAATGCGCTATGTGTAAAAAGGAATACAAGTATTTTAAGTTGCTCTCTGAACACATGAGTGAGCATTACCGGAACTACGAATGCTCGGTTTGCGAGCGTGCATTCATAAATAAACAGTCTATGCAAACCCATAGTTACAGACATAACAAAGGTGTTTTCAAATGCTCCCATTGCCCGAAAGTTTTCGATTCTCGGCCGAAAAGAAGCGTCCACGAGAGAGTAGTCCATGCTCTATCTAACAAGACGCGAAAATGTTCCTTTTGTAGCGAAAGATTCGCTACTAAAGACTTAGTTCAGAGCCATGAGGTTAAAGCACACGGCGTTAAACCTACAGTGTTCTCCTGCCAAGCTTGCAACAAGTCATACCATAGTCAGAGTTCGCTGACAACTCATAGAAAACGCTACCATCTAATGTTAAGACCTCACAAATGTTCCTACTGTGACATGGCGTTTTTCTCCAAAATCGAACTGCGATCCCATACGGTTACCCATACAAAATCAAGGGATTTTAAGTGTGAAATGTGTACCAAGTCATTTGGGACCCGGTGTAGTCTCAATCAGCATGTTAGGGGACATTTAGATGATAGGAGGTTTCAGTGTGAGGATTGTGAAAGAACGTTTGTTCACCGGACCGCTTGGAAAGTTCATATGAGGAGTAAACATAGTAGGATCGTTTAGGGATCCTGGATCCTTGGTCTAGTGGTCACAAACACGACTGATGGTTCCCAGGTCGGGCAAAGCGTTATTGAGTTTTTTCCGTCAGGAATTTCTCGGTAGCAGCCACGGAGTCTGGATTTGTACCTGGTTGATGGCAATAGGCTCGCCCCATATTAAATGGGACTTCAAAATAACTGGCGAAATTTGGCTGATGTTATGTTGGTATATAAAAGTGAATTGATCAGTAAATTATACGATTTACGCTAGAGAATATAACATTGATAAATGTGAAGCAGCGTAGCATACACTCATAAAAGCAATACTCAATGAGGGAATGGTTATACGTTTAACTAAATGTTAAGGTACAATTCCGAACTGCAGCAGTACTGCCTCCCAATCGCTGTAACAGCGATATTACTGGTTTCAGTGTAAGGATTGCGCCACATCAACAGAGTGGGAGTGCTAGTGACTGTCATTTGTAGATCTTTGACAATCGTTACAGGTGGTCAGTGACTCGAAAGTCTGACAACCAGTCTTACCAAGGGGTATCGTATTACCCAGTACTAACTGGGTTGTGGAGGTCCGATAGGCAGTCGCTCCATGTAAAATACTGATATTCAGCTGCATCCGGTTAGACTGGAAGCCGACCCCAACATAATTGGGAAAAGGCTAGGCTGATGATGAACAGAGCGGTAGTGCTATAGCGCTCGGCAGCATGCTCTGTTTCTCGCTTTAGCAAATGACGGTTCTGAGTGACGCAAAAGGCTAGGAGCATGGAAAAATGCGATTCCGTGAAAGATGTGGTGCAACCCTAACTGAGAAAGAAATAGCGCTAGACGACCTGCATAGCTCTGTATCTTTCCCATACTGGAATTACTCCTGCTTTAAGAGTACATGTTAGGCCACCAGGAAGCAATATTGCAATCTACTAAAGAGTTTTCGATTTAAACCAGAATCAGTAGCGTCGTTGTGGTCCGTCGTAGTCTTTACCACTGCGAATTTGGTGTTGCGTCTTCGGAACCTGCACGATTAAGCTAATTTCATAGCTTCAATTGCTTCATCTTGAAGCTGATGGGATTGCTTCTTTAGTAATTTATCTATAAGTTTTTTTAGGTACTTAATGTAAATAGATAAACATATAAATCAATGGTACGGGTAAAGACATAAAAATCTCCGCCTATTTCAAGGAATGCGCTTTGTTCTATTTTCAATATTTTCCTTTTTGCTGCAACTCTCAACTGCCATTTTCTACGCTGGATTTGCCCGTACCAGTAAAACTGATAGTTATATTTTTACATGTTCTTTATAAAACCTGAAAACCAATAAATGAATAATTTGAATCGGAAACAATTTTTTTAATGCGCCTTTTTTTTTTAAATACCTATCCTAGAACATAAATTAAGCTTATTTTCTGAAGACAAGAATTTTAGTCGAGATAACAGCCAAAGAATCGTGTGGAAACTGACATGTCATAGAATCAAAATTTCTTCATATATGCCATCCACGAACACTCCATGCCAGCGCGTCAACTACCTCTAACAGACAGGAGATCTGTATCGTATTTGCCTATATGCCAAAAAAGCCTAGTCTTTCGAAGAAAAATGAAGTCTTGATGACGCTTGCTTATGTATTGAAGATATCAATATATCTTATATTATTGTGAACATCAAAACGTGAATTGAAATAACTAAAGAAGCAACTCCTTGTTGTAGATGCCCAACGGAATATAAAGGCTACTGAGAAAGAAAATGCCAAAGAAAAAAGCAACGTACAGAACCCCAAAGCCCCGAAGATTAAATTCACAAAAAAAAAACAGGTCGAAGATGACAAAGAAATGAGCAACTTACAGAAAAACAAGAATCTTGTGGCAAATTTCAAAGCGACCGTTCGTTCTATCCTAAAATTCACGAACGCCACACCAATCCGAGGTTACTGGGGAATCGGATATACGTGCACGTACTGCAATTACCAAAATGCTGCAACTTCTGAACTAAAACAGCACACATTAACGACACATTCCAAAAATGACAACGAACTTGAGAACTTGAAATACGTCTCGGATATGATCATTAAACTAGATATCACAGCCCTCAAATGCGAGATATGTGATAGTAAAATAGATTCACTATACGAAATTATGAATCATATTAAAATAATTCACAGACAACCTATGTATTTAGACATCTCAAATCATATCGTACCTTTTGACTTCGAAAAAGAGGCATTAACTTGCGCTCTTTGCCCCACACAATTTAATTATTTCAAGCATTTATCCGAGCACATGACTGAGCATTTCCCAAATTATGCTTGCAAAGAATGCAATAGATGCTTTATCAACCAACGTTCTTTAAGAATGCATGCAATGAGGCATTTAACAGGGACGTTCGTCTGCGCCTTTTGCTCCAAAATCTTCGACACCCGAATCAAAATGAAAGAGCACGAAAGAGTTTTACACCTAAAAGGTTCTAAGACTCGTAAATGTGGGTACTGTGAAGAGAGATTCATGGATCCTGTAAAAAAAACTGATCATGAAGTAAAAGAACACGGTGCTCCCGTTCGCAAATACGCTTGTGCAGAATGCGGGAAGTGTTTCGATAGTCAACGCGCTGTCAAAAACCATATGAATCAGTTTCACTTACAGCTTAGACCGCACAAATGCCCGGAATGTGGCAAAGGGTTCTATAATAAAAATGAGATGAAACGACACATGGTAAAGCATACGAAAATCAAGGAGTTTCAATGCTTTATCTGTTCGAAGTTCTACGTTTCTAGGGGTTCGCTGAAGAGTCATATGAAGATACATGATAGTCAGAAGACTTATTCTTGCGAGAGTTGTGGAGAAACTTTTATACAGAAAATTGTTTGGGTACATCATGTGACACACCAAGCGTGCAAATTTAAATTAAACAATCCGAGGACTTATGTACTAAAACAGGTTAATTCGCAATAAAGCTCGGAACTGCAGTGGCCAATCTGAAATTTTTTTTACCGATGCGGACCGCTGAAGAAATAATCTGGCCAAAGACAAACTTTGTTTTAATATATTAAATGGGACTCACTCTTGACCTTTAATCTAGTACTGAGGACAGAGATGAGGTCGACGATGGAGCGAGCTAACCCAAAAGGAGCCTATTAACTCGCGACTTAAATACGAGTAGATTGGGGTCAAATGAACTTTGAAAAACTGACGCAGGCAGAGAATTTCACTCCTTGGCTGTGCGCATAATAAAAGATGTAGTAAAGCGCTTCGTGCGAATGTGTAGAACATATCGACAAGGTATGGGTGATAACCTGCAGTACGTCTGGACTCCCGATGGAAGAAGGTAGATGGTGGAATGAGCTCGTGGAGCTCTTGGGCACACTCACCGAAGCACAGTCTGTAAAAGAGCGACATTTATGCAACTTTGCGCCGGTGGGCCAGGCTATGACGCTTGGTACCCACCAGCTTATCGTCACCAATCGTCTCTTAGCTCTGCGATCAACAGAGTTGAGTGTGGCTAATTGGTATTGGTGTTTTTCCATTTATTTCAATCAGGTCATAAACAGGCACTTTTAAAAGTTAATCTTCGCAAGGGTAGTTTCCTATGGAGAAGATGGTCCTTGGGCGGCATAAAAACGCTGATACCAGTTAGGCACTAACCACACGATAAAGAAAGAAGATGGAGAAGAATGCGCAAGAAACTCTATCGTTACTCTTTTAAAATCATCATCATTTAAGCCGAAAGACGTCCACTGCTGGACATAAGCCTCCCCCAAGTGTCGCCACATTGACCGGTCCCGTGGACTCGCATCTAGCGGATCCCCGCAACCTTCATCGGTCTACCTAGTGGGAGGCCTTCCAACCCAACGTCTTCCGGTTCGCGGTCGCCACTCCAGAACTTTTCGGCCCCATCGTCCATCCGTTCTGCGAGCAATGTGCCCTGCCCACTGCCACTTAAGTTTGGCTATTCTTCGGGCTACGTCGGTAACCTTGGTTCTCTTGCGGGATGTCTTCTTTTAAAATGTTCCTCGACACATCCCAAACACAATGCAAATGTGGCTTCTTTCCCGTCCATCTTGCATGGATGGAAGGTACAGGCGGTTACCTTCAAAGCCATTGATTGAGCTGTGCAGGTGGCTACACACTAGTCAGATATAATTGAAGACGACGAAATCATCACGTCAAGATGGTGATTTTCTATTTAAACCTAAGAAAGATTGAACATGCTAAAATGTAAATCTGATTTTCAATTTAAGTGTTGAAAATACTTAGTCAGCGTTAAAATAACTGTGTATTATGTGGTATATGAAATAAATGTATGTAATCAAGAATTTTTGAGTTTTTTTTTTACACTAAGTTTTTATATATTTTTTTAAGACAAAGCAAATGGCAAATGCCAGTGTTGGAAGCAAGTGCTCACGCCAGTCCTGGAAACATAAACGCCACAATATAGTTGAATTATATGTATATGCAAGTGATGCTGTTGATTCCATTAAAAATATGTATCCTGTCCGATCCGAAAAGGGTGTATAGGTATCCCTACCGCAATACCAAATAAAATAAGAAACATAAAATATTCATTAAAGTAAACATATTAATTACTTTTAAAACCCAGAGTTTTGTGCCCATATTACCACCATTTCCCTAAAATCTAACAAACTTCTATAACTTGACAACACCATCTGCAGCATTAGTTATGACATCACTACCCAAAAAGCGACCGTAGTGACACCGCCCGCGCTCCTGTGTTGCCATGCAGTTCCTCATTTTAGTACATTTTGTTTAATTTTTGCCGTTGTCTTTTTATTGTTATCCAAAAAGGAAATAAATAGAATCTAATCTTGATACTTAATAATAGCCACACGAATCGGACAGTTTTTTTATTAACACATTGAAATTATGAACTAGATTTAATTATGAACGGCATAGAAATAATATTCAAATGAAACGGTTGCTCTCATTCGTGGAGGGAGACACGAAAATGAACATTTTCGACAAATACTAAAGGTTCATATTATTATAAATCGCTTGTCTTGCCCTTAGTTGAAAAACTACAAAATAACCCAAAAAAAATCAAATTTCCTTTCAGGCGGCGAACAAGGCTCCAACCGTGAGAAGATGTACCAACTGTTAAAAGAAATCAAAGCGATCCTAACATTCACAAACGCTACCCCATACAAATCGAAAAACATTCGATACTACTGCGCATACTGTTCCACCGACGGACCTCACTTCGAGGACCCTGACGACCTCCGGACACATACACGGACAGAACACATGGGACACCGTACAGAGAAGATCGAATACGCCATGCGTCCTTACTGGATGAACGAGGTAATCAAGCTTGATATAGAAAACCTTCTCTGTACTGTATGTTGCGTTGTAATTAACAATTGGAATGAAATGTTCAAACATTTGAAAGAAAAACATAATGTAGTGTTAGATCAAGCTTATACGAGAGTTATTCCTTATGTTTTAAAGACTGATTTGCAATGCGCGTTATGTAAAGAATCTTTCTCGAACTACTTACACTTAGATGGGCATATGAATGCTCACTATAACAACTACGTGTGTGACGACTGTGGAGACACCTTTCTCGCACACAATCGTCTGAAACAACACGTTAAAATACACAACATTGGTAAATTCGGTTGCAGTTTTTGCGACAAAGTGTTTTCTTTACATAAATATAGAAGGAAACATGAAGAATTGGTCCACGAACAACTTTCTAAGTTTAAGTGTATCTACTGCCCTGAAAGATTTACTGGGGAGTATTTGAGACACCTACATTGTCTTCAGAACCATTCTGAGAAAGTCAAAACTATAACTTGCGAATTTTGCGGGGAAACCTTCACGTGGAAGCAGTACTATATGAATCATATTCGCAAGAAGCATCAGAATAAAAAGCCTTACGAATGTAGCAAATGTGATAAGAAATTCTACGGCAATTATGAGCTTAAAGAACATCTGTTAAGACATGGGGGGACTAAGAATTTTGAATGTAATATTTGTCATAAGAAGTATGTGTCTATGAATTCTGTGAAGCAGCATATGAAACAGCATAAAAAAAAGAAAGAGACATAAAAAACTAGTGATCTGCCCCTGCATCGCACGGTTTTACGACTTAAAGCATCAAGACCCTTAACGAAGCCGAAAGGCATTTGTTCTCCCCGTCATTGAAATTTTGTTTTGTTCTGGACCATATTTGGGAACTGAACGTAACATATCTTTGTGTAACATTGATTACTGACGAATGCTCCCCGCACTGGAAGCGTCTAATTGTAACGTAATGCTTACTGATTCTTGGATTGTTACATTACAGGCGAATGCGCCGGTTTAGCGTCTTTACTGTTAATATATTAGTAATCTTGATAATATTGCCTTTAATATCATTATTTTAAGATCGTGTCACTTGTATGTTATAATTCTATACCTCACAGCTAGTTTTATTCTATTTATAGATAATAATCTAGGTACTTAGTAAAGTTTTCAATATTAAATATTTTACGCAATTTAAGAAACTAAGACTAAAATCATTGTGAAATAATAAGTTTATGTTGTCTGTTTAATATTAGTAATGTTATACTTAATTTTAGTCATTGTTAGATTAATTAGGTAGATATCATCTGCTTAGCCTTGTCCAAACTAAATTCGGTTCGGCTTCCAGTCTAACCGGATGCAGCTGCAGCTGAATACCAGTATTTTACATGGAGCGACTGCCTATCTGACCTCCACAACCCAGTTAATACTGGATAATACGATACCCCGTGGTAAGACTGGATGTCAGACTTTTGACTACCTGTAACGACTGTCAAAGATCTACAATTGACAGCCGGAACCAAACCCGAAACCAGCTTAACGTGCTTTCCGAAGTACGGCAATTGGGTAAATTAGGGTAGACACCATTAATCAATCATTCCAAGACATAACATCTCTAAAAACACACACATTCTTTTAGGTCTGAAATCCCGATAGTTTTTAATTAAATGCACATCAAGCTACCCGAAACTGTCAAATTTTCCCAATCAACCTTGAACTTAATGCTTTAGCGGTAAAGATGGAAATCTATTAAAGATATTTGACAGGTTGTAGTAGCTTGATGTGTTGGCGTCTGTACAAGGGGTTGGATGTGTGAGTATGGTTATGTATGTGTGTGTGTATGAGAGCAAATTGGACTAGTATGGGTGTAAGAAAAAGGAAACCAAAAGCATATCATCAGTATCAAAGTTACAATCTGTTCACTGATAGAACAATCAGTTACAAGTTTGATTATATTCCGCGCAAAAAATTGGTATCAATCAAAACTACAGGCACTGATGGACGCAACTGAAAGCGCCAAACTCATGGTTCAGTTCTGGGCTGACACAATTTAGGTTGCCAACGACACGCTAAGAAGAAGAATCAATAACTCTTAGCTGGCCAAAACAAACAACTGTAAGTAAACTCGGAAACCAGCATGCCTGAGAGATATTTCTCGATGGCATGTAACGCCAAGTCAGATGCTCATGGGCATAAAAACATAAAATCAACGCAGACTAAGTTCCGTGGGTCATCTAGTAAAATAATATGGCGGAGGTTAGGCCAAATAATTCAATGCCCTTTGATTTATAGTTGCTTTGAAATCAATAAATAGTTTAGTCATTGAGTTGACAAATTCGTGACGTCATAGCGTGCTATTGCCATACAAGTGAGGGAATGCGTTTTGACAGCTCATAAAAAGTATGTCAATTGATTGGTGGTGTCAACTACCCAAGTCTTTCAGCTTCTATGTAAGTTTTTATGTAGAACATTGTACCAAAGTAGTATATTAGGTATATACATAGTTAATCAAATTGTCAAGAAGTTGGATTAGTAAAAATATAGTAATAAATAGACAAGTGCTTGTTTATAATGTTGTTTTATTTATATTCCATTATTATCCACAGCTCGACTTCACCCACTGCTATAGGGACCATAGATTTAAATCATAGATGTGCCCTCACCGTAGTTGGTCACGCGCGCGAGAATTTTAGATGAGACAAAACGGAAAAATGCCCGAGCAATTTAACGGTTGCATTGAAAATAGGACCGTTTTACAATTGCCAGAGCATAAACGCACGCGCGTGCCCTCCACGTCAAGCCACAATTTCACTTACCATTTTGTCACATATTTGTGTCGTTTGGCGTACAGGGCACGCGCTTGCTTGTCAGGTACATATATGTGACTACGGCAGTCAAAAGATTAAAGTAGAAAAAAAGTCAGACATATTTTTACGTAACTTCAGCACCTGATATCTGAAAATTGGCTGTCAGCACTAATTAGCAGTCATGCATTTTGTTAATCAGAAAATAAAGGTCTGGCGGCCCTGGGATCTTGCTCTATCACACAATCCATCCATCTCTTCTTTGGTCTACTCTTAGAGCATATCCACATTCATTCTCAAAACCTCCTCACGACATTTTCCTCATTCCTTTGCATCACTTGCCCACACCGATTACTACAGAACTTTTCAGTCATTAGTGCCACTTTCTCTTATATATCTACGTGTTAATATTACGGTTCGACTACCGCACGCAAAATACGCGCTTTGACTTGCGGACACCAACCCGTTATACAATACAATACGGTTCGACTAAGATTGAAATATACATAAATAAGCTTTCATTTGGCTTTGCATCAAGCGCGCATTGAACCCGCGTTGGCGCTGCGCTAACGTCGCATATACCGTGTCCAGAAGGGACGAATCCGTTTCGTGCGAACTCATACGCATGTTGGCCAGGTACTGGGCGCCAATACATCACATCCGCAAACATCGCGCGAGTTGAAAATTCTCGAACACTTCGCCAAACTCTATACGATACTAGAGACTTCTTGATTGCGTCCAGTTTACGCGCGAACTTCAGAGCGAGGGCACGTATTCATGTTAACTGGATCGGTCCCCAAATGCTCGCACGTTATACGGTTCTTCTAGACGCAACGATTTGCCCCTTCCGAAGGCAATAGACGAACGCCGACGCTAGATGCTAATAAGTGCTTTAAAAATTGATTATTTCGCTTTTGACTAGAATATACATTGATAAATAGTGCTAGTGGCTTATTTACTATTGAATAAATTCATTAATAAATACCTTCTTTAAGCTTTCACGATTTAAAAACTAATCTTATACGGTCACTTACGGGATACCGCGATCATGGTGCTTGCAATAGCGTCGAAATATTGGGAGCTCAAAATATAATTGATAATCACGGAAGATATCCCATAAGTATAATTTATCATTATAGAGCTAAGATTTATATAAACGAGATTTACTCATTAAATTTTACGTGATTACTTTTAAAAGATAAATGATATTATTCTACTCTTTAACACTTGTCATATGTGTTTTTAAATGCATCGCCAATGACCTTCTCCTATTATAAACCTTATCACAAATATCACAGTCAAATGTCTGAGCACCACCATGAGTGAGTTTGTGATCCCTCAACTCACTTTTAGTATAACAATTGAAAGAGCATTTATCACATTTTAATTTTTTTTTATCGACCTCCGGCATATGACAGCGGTTCACATGATCACGCAGACCAGATCTTCTAGCAAATCCTTTCTCGCATTCATCGCATTGGTAGAGGTCTCGTGCTCCACCGTGTGCGTCTGCTAAATGTTTCATCCTTGAGAAATGGTCTATGAATTTCTCAGGGCACTTCGTACATTGAATTGTTTTATTTTTTTCATGAACCATCTCGTAATGGACCCGCATTTTCATATACGTAGCGAATGACTTCTGACAGACTTTGCATTTAATTTTATCATTTTTATGTGATGAGTACGTGTGGACGGCTAATCTATGTTTCGTTATAAACACAGCCCCACAGGTTTTACACACAAAGGTCCCGAAATGAGTATTCATGTGCTTTTCAACCGAACCAAAAGTATCAAACATCCTCCCGCAGATTTGGCATTCGAAATCTGTCTCTTGTAACTTGAAGGGGATCACTCTATCTGGAATCTTATGCATTTTCTTTCCATGTTTTTTAGACAAATGCTCCCTTAACTCATAAAGATCTTTTATGTCCTTTTTACAAATAGTGCATTTTAAGTCTGTGATGTCAGCATAGACAACAAAGTCATCAGAATAGTATTTGGCTAGTAATGAGTTGATGCTTCCTTTAGGATGCTTAGTTTCTTGATGTTCCTTCAATCTGTTATATTTGTAGACTTCTCGGCAATAGAAACAGGGGTATCCGTTTCTATTTTTATTTTTGAACGCAGTTGCGTTACTGAATTCGAAGAGAGTGGTCGTGTCCACCACCAGAGCTTGCTTTTCTAACGATTTTAACATTTTTTCTTTTGTTTTGGGTGTCTCTTTCTTGGATACCTGTTCTATTGATGTTTGTTCGACTAGTTTTTCTGGAATAGATGCCGGCAGTGCTTGCTTGTCGGAAAATATTGTTTTTGGTTCAACTAGTTTTTTTGGAATAGATGCCACCAGAACTCGCTTGTCTGATAATTGTGTTTTTGATTCAATTAGTTTATCTGGAATAGATATAATAAGAATAGCCGGCAGAACTTTCTTGTCTGACAATATTGTTTTTGATTCAACTAGTTTTTCTGGAATAGATGCCGCTAGAGCTCGCTTGTGTGACAAAATTGTTTTTGATTCAACTAGTTTTTCTGGAGTAGATGCCGCTAGAGCTCGCTTGTGTGACAAAATTGTTTTTGATTCAACTAGTTTTTCTGGAATAGATGCCGCCAGAGCACGCTTGTCTGACAAAATTGTTTTTGATTCAACTAGTTTTTCTGGAATAGATGCCGCCAGAGCTCGCTTGTGTGAGAAAATTGTTTTTGATTCAACTAGTTTTTCTGGAATAGATGCCGCCAGAGCTCGCTTGTGTGACAAAATTGTTTTTGATTCAACTAGTTTTTCTGGAATAGATGCCGCCAGAGCTCGCTTGTGTGACAAAATTGTTTTTGATTCAACTAGTTTTTCTGGAATAGATGCCGCCAGAGCTCGCTTGTCTGACAAAATTGTTTTTGATTCAACTAGTTTTTCTGGAATAGATGCCGCCAGAGCTCGCTTGTGTGACAAAATTGTTTTTGATTCTACTAGTTTTTCTGGAATAGATGCCGCCAGAGCTCGCTTGTGTGACAATATTGTTTTTGATTCAACTAGTTTTTCTGGAATACATGGCTCGTGAGCTTGATTGTCTGTCAATTTACTTATTGTTTCTTTTGTTTTGGGTGTGTTTGTCTTGGATACCCGTTCTATTGATTTTGGTTCGAGTAGTTTATCTCGAATAGATACCGCCAGAGCTTGCTTGTGTGACAATATTGTTTTTGGTTCAACTAGTGTTTCTGGAATAGACGGCTTGAGAGCTTCTTGCTTGTCTGACAATTTTGCCTTTTTTCGCCTCTCTCTGTTATCTTTTTCTTTGAGTTCTTTTGTTTTGGGTGTCTCTGTCTTGAAAAAACATTCGATTGATTTTGGTTCGACTGTTTTATCTGGAATAAACGGTACATTATCTTATTATTTGACCCAAAGGTTCACTGGTAGAGAATGCCTTGTGGAATTAAGTCAAAGTGTGGAAGAAGTTAAATCATTTTTTTTTTAATTGTTTTTGTGTTTAATTAGCTCAAGGCTGCAAATTTTAAATGGGACTGGGCAGTACATGTACGAAAACCTGGGCCAAAATAACACAGAATTGGTGTCCTGAGACACTGAGGTGAGGTCGCTGCAGACCACGAAGGAGATGGTGGCGACGAACAGGATACGTTTCGTCAAAACCAAAAAGGCGCGCAGGTTTGCAAAATACATAGACTGCTAAATCATAATCCTTTCCGTAGTCGGGTAAAAATGGAAGGAGTAGAGGGAGGCCTTTGCTCAGGACTGGGACAGAGCAGGCTAGGGAAATAAAATCGTATTTCACTACAGGCGGACCGCATTGTGACGCATAATAGCGGCCGCAAAAAGAGACGTCTGGCGAGCGTCCGCCCAGTGCACTACAGCTGTCCCAGCTGTGGGTCGAGTACGTGAAGTTTTGGATGTGGCAGCATTAATTTTTTCGCGATAACTCTGCTGGTCCCATGGAGAAAGTTGTTCAGTTTGATACTCTAAATCACACCCTTTAATATGAGATTTTTTTGGGAAAAACTCGCCACACTTCCCAAAACACTAACTCCTGTGCGCCAGAAGCAACACTGGCGACCACCAGAAAAGCGCCGAGACAATGAACTCGACGAAGTCCCAGAGAAACAATTTAACTGTCTTAGATGCCGCAACGAAATTAATCAAAAAAGTATCGCGGAGGGGTAGGTAAACCATAATTTCCACTTCCCTCCATATTAGCAGGAGACAGAACGAAACAAGGCCATTAGGCACATAGGGACGTTTACAACTGGGATAAGCCCAGTTACTTAGCACCACGGATAAATATTAATGGGTCCTAAGTTGTGAGCCGTTATATTATGAGCACACCTGTGTGATACACGCTCCATACTATTATATACTTACATTGAAGTTTCTTCAAATGCTCATTAAACTTGGGGCATATCTTCACCAGTTGCCTGCGTTTAGGCAGGGGCCGTACTGGTGTGA